>JAEUWL010000461.1:0-243615 GCA_018524415.1 Podaxis rugospora | reverse complement strand
GCCGGGGATGGCAGGACCCCTATGTCTTTGACAGTTGTATCACGTGTATTTGACTCGTGGGTAAAAACCACTGGTTTTTATGTAGTTAGATTGGACTGAGCGAGCCTGAGCAGTTGGGCGCGTGACGTCATGAGGCAGGTTGACGCGCGCAGTCACGTGGGCAACAGCTTCAATTTATTGACCCGCTCCCAACTTATACTTATCCTCTAATCCCCTTCACTATCACACGGTCAACTCATGACTTCCCCCAGTATCGACCGCGTTCAAGAGCTGGCACGTAAACATGTATTGGACGCAGACAAGAAAGGAACACTTCAGTACGGATTCTCTGCAAGTCCTCTCGATCCCCGAGCTACTCCCCTGACATTTCCGTGCACGCCCGCAGTTTACTTACACCGAAGTTGCTGCGACGTGAAATAGAGAAGGAGCTGGGCCTTGAAGAGGGAGACCTTGACTCTTCGGAGTATAAGGATGCGGTGAAAAAGGCTATTGGAGCGACTATGGTTCGTCGGATCCTGTCCAACTAGTCGCACCTGCTTGTTCCTATTGATGTATTTCAGGCAGACCTGGAGTCAAGCAAGATGAAAAGAAGTGCGGAGGAAACAAGAGTTAAACCAGACTCCTTGGGGAAGAGCACGACTAAAGGGAAGAAACGAACGTCCGATACTGGAGTTGATGACCTTCCGAAGAAAAAACCTCGAGTGGCCAAAAAGGAAGAAAACAAAGACCAAGTTGTACGTTGACTATATGCGCTGTATGTGCGTTATACGGACGCTGAGGAACCAAAAACCACAGAAGCAGAGAAAAAGGAAAAGCAAAGTCGTTGAGAGGAAGGATTCACCAATGCCCCCGGTTCGCCTCCCACCAGCCTTCCTTTGGTTAATATATTCAACTTGGTTTTCTAGGATCAACCTATGGCTACCAATGAAGTCGGTGATCAGGGAGAGGTGCGTTTGTGCGCCTTTGTAACGTCGAATCGTTCTCTATATGCGCGTCTCACCGGAATCAAAAGCCTAGTCCCAAGAAGCCACCCGTCAAACGAAGGAAAATAGCTGCTGCGCGTATCGAAGACTCAGATGATGAGAGCTCAGACAAGATACTTGAGCCCGAACCTAGAACTGCGAAGGCAGAAGTGTCAAATACCGATGTTAATGTGCTGGAACCACAGGAGGACCGGTCAATAACAACAAAACAGACTGCGCGGGACGAAGACAAGGTGAGGAACATGTACTGCACGTGTCTGAGGATGATTCTGATATCCCTCTAGGCTGATTACAAAAGTGAATCGGAACTCTCGGTTCTTATTGACGAACCACCCAAGAAGCGGAAAACCAAAAGTGAAAAGGTGTGCGGTAGCTTCAAGCCGACGTCACTAAATAGCTGACCTCTCGTTACAGGGCAGTACTACCAATGCAAAGAAGGCAAGCACGAAAAAGAGTAGCAAAAAGTCGGACAATCTGAGTAAAGACGAGGAGACAATCAAGAGGCTGAAGGTATGTGAGATGGATCAATCTGGCTTCTCTATCACTTTACAAAAGTCTATCTCAGGCCCTCGTCCTAGCCTGTGGTGTTCGCAAGGTTTGGTCGAAAGTGTTTCAAGGGCTCGATACCCCGTCACAACAAATTAAGAAGCTCAAAGAAATTCTACGCGAACTCGGGATGACAGGGCGTATGAGCATGGAGCAAGCAAAAGCTATTAGGGAAAGACGTGAACTTGCGCAAGAATTACGTGAGTGCCATTAACCGCATTCTTATAGGCGGGACGTATGCTGAATCCAGTCCTCAGAGGATGTTCAAGAATTTGAAAAAGCCGTCGTGAAGTCTGGGGGCCGACGGGAAGGAAACAATGATAAGGAGAAAAGTGAGGATGAAGATAATGCGGACGCAGGTGGAGAAGATGAGAACCCCAAGCCCAGGAGAAGAAAGGTATACCATCCTGTTCGAACGGCTTTTCGAAACTTATCTTCGCAATGTTGATGCAGATGAACGCCGCACGAAGTATATTGGCATTCCTTGGTGATCAGAGCTCTGACGAGGATTGAACTTCCTCTGCAGTATATGCCTTATTTATTTGGAGTACTTATTTACAACAGATATGTATACGCTATACTCATGGATAGCTTGTTCACATTGGAGAAACATTCATCGGCGATGGCCGCCGACTGCGCTGCTCTGCATAGTCAGGTGTAACATAATCGTGGAATTGGAGAGATGTCGCAAATGTGCTGTCGGAGACAAGCTCCAACCCCGCCAATTTAGCTCCAGAACCATCTAAAGACCACAAAGAAAGTGCCAAAGTATTGGCTGATCGTCTTCTCAGAATCCCTGCTGGCAGAACGTAGAGCGTTTGCGGTCTTCGGTGGTTCCATAAGTATGTGTTGGATTTTGAAGGGCAGTAAGAACTTACCCGATATTGTTAATATACTTGCCGACTTGCCAACCGTTTAGATAGATCTGAACGCGGAAGTTGGAAGAGATGGCGCTCGGGGTTATAGATAGTCGGATGGGCATGTCAATACCATCCGGGATATTCTATCGCAGGCTTCACCTTCCCATCCAGGGTTTAGCACATATTGAGTCTTACCAAGTCAAAGGTCGTCCGGTAGAAATTGATACCAGGACCAGAGGTGCCATTCGTGACTGGGTCTCCAATGGCCCAAGCGGAGTCCGGGAAGCCTGGCAGATGCGCACCAATTCTCTCTGCATATAGGCCTCCTTCATTGAGGTAACCCCGGAACGTGTCAGGTGCATGTGCCGCGCCGCCCTAGTACTATCAATTTTGCTTGTCTCAGATCAAGATAGAACACGGTATACCTGGTTGCCCTGCAGCTTCCACAACCTGAAGGTGGTGTTTCCTCCCGTAATTGAGTATCCTCGAATGCCTCGAGGTTCCTTACCACCATTTGCTGATATAAAAATAAGTAAATGCCTGAGGTTAACAAACAAGAAGACTCACTACTCGTTTCAACAATCCTGGACAATGTTGGTTGTCAGAAGCAAGATCGTCGTCATAAGTACTGGTTATCGTACCCCATATGATCTAACACCGAGGTCTCAAAAAAAATGGGACATGTGAGTGTGGAACGAGACATACCTTGAATAATCACAAATACATTATCCTCTCCGACGCGCAAGGTTCCTCGGGGTATGGCCCATGTGTCGGTCGACATGCTGACTGAAGGGCTCCCCTGAGCCGAGCCCAGGAATACACCATTGAACCACGCAGAATAACCGCCAGCGAAGCCAAATTGCACAGTGGTTACGATCGCGGTCTCACTTCCGCTTGCTGTGAAGTGCCCACGGAAAATGAGGTTTCCTCCATAGAACCTGGGATGAAGTGAATATTCCTGACCAGAGGGAAATATTGACTTGCAAACCCATATTGCTGAGAGTAGAGCACTAGAGTCCCGGCAAGTGGCGGCAAATTCGTGTACTAGATGATGTCAGCAAGACCTGTGGCAGGTTTCGTAACATGTTTCTTACGTTCGTCGTTGTTAAGTCTGCTGTTACAAAACTTGAATCATCGAAATCAGGTTTGACCTCGGGCAGACTATAAATGATCAGAAACAGAGTCCCGATAGTATTAAGACTTGATATACCTTCCCATAACCTTCCAGTTCTGCAGGGTTGGAAGTGTTGGTACAGAACCCGCCCCATTGATAGTCGCACTTAACGTTCCGCGGGTTGTCCGTTTGATGTTGCGAATAACTCCGTTCCAGCTCAGAGCGGTAACTGCGGCAGGTGCAATAAACTCAATTGTCGTGGTACCGTTCAGATCACCAAACTTCGAGAGAGCCATAAGCAAATTATAGAACACATATCCGGGTATCAACTCACCATCGACAATGTATTTCCAGCTATACTCGCACTCCTAAGAACATATGGGCCTCCAACAAGGACAGTTGCATTAGTACCAATGGAGAAGAAGTTGCCGAACGTCCCGCTCCGGGCGATGACCGGCGCGTGCCAAGTATTGGCAGTCGCCTTGTCCATGATCAACAAGTTGACCTTGTTGCTTCTGGAGGTGATGGAAACAGTTTGGATCCCGCTCAGGGTATAGTGCAGAGTCAGCAAACCGCCTGCAAAATTGGACGAGACGTTCGGAGGTGCCGAGACAGTTGGTGGAGAAGAAAACGTGAAAGCTGTCTCTCCTACTTGGCCATTAAGGGCATATAATAAGAGATAGTCAGTATTGTCGATGCTGAGGGAGGGGTGTCAGTAAACCGGTGCATTTTTACAGGCACACGCACGTCGTCCAGGTCATAATCCTGATGCGGAATAGAGAGTAAGTAACAACTAATTTGCTACTAGCAAAAATGCGCACTCCGCAGTTGAATACAAGATTTTTGTCTTGGTCTGGCCGAAGACATAGTCCGTGACTAAGAACTTGGCTTCTCGTCCATCCAAAGTGATCGCTCCAGTCTTGGGAACAAGTACCGTGCCAGCCGAGGTACGAACAGTTAACTGCGTAGTTGTCAAAGCGGTGGACCTATATGATAATTCAGAAAACTGCCAACAAAGTAATCACTCAGGCACATACGTTGATGCGTCATGCCGGACGAAATAAAACCCTCCCCCGGTGATAGAGTTGCGTAACTCTGCAGTATGGATCAGCGAAGAGGTCGTGTAGTTCGTTCCGTTAGCTATAAGGTCTGCGCTGAGCAAATCGCGGGACACTCGAAGGAAGAGACCTTGAAGTCTCATCTCGTTCATCTTTGATGTTGCAACTCTATTTTCGTTGATGCCTCCTCCGTAGTCGTAGGAGGAATAAACAGTAGGTTCCGGAGTCTGGCCCCAATTTGTTCCCCCAAAAAGCACTAAAGGGGATGTGTTAAGGGGAAACTTTTGTGGACGAGAAGGCACGCACTATAGATATCTGTAAAGTGGATCCTATTAGTCGGAAGCAACACCGAAAGCAAGGCCATTGCCGACTTAGTATGGTCGTTGTTTGGGCGCTTCTTGTTGTTAGAGCATGGGCGAGGTCGAACTTGATCAAAGACTCACTAATTTTCCTTATAAAACACATTCTCTGGCCATAACACTCAGATAACAACATTAGGGACAGCCAAAGTTGGCCTACCGTAGTTGGCATTTGTAAGGTCGTTCGCTAAAGTGGCGTCATCAGATGCCGATGACTAGAGATCGCGGGACTTACAGAACTTTTCATAGCCAGTACCGGCACGAGTTGCAACCGAGCCCCAACTGAGTAGGAACCCACCACCAAACTGCGATTTTCGCTAGCACCATATTCTTGTGCGGGAAGGGATGAAGCCACTTACTTCAGCCAAACAAAGAGGATTGCTCGGTGCTACTGCTTTGTGGGCAGAATAGTAGATTGCTTGGACTTGTGCCCAACTGTTTGAACCTTGCGGGTATGAATCGCCACTAAAGGAGCCTCGGTTAAAATCCACACAAGCTCAGATACAAGGCTCAGGTACCAGTAGATGTCCACATGAGTTCCTGGTCTATCCGGCGAGAAATTGCCGGCTTGACCGGCATGTTGATCGTTGTGTATAATGGCTTAAAGAACATCAGAAATGGCATATACATCTATCAATCTCCAGGCAGCTTACGGACAACGATCCCGTTCGCGCGATATAGATCAATGATAGCTTGCATATATATATTGTTATTCGCGCTTGCACTATACTCGTTCTCGGCTTGAACCAGGATGACTATATATGCATATCATTCAGTTAATATTCACTGTGTTACGAAGAAGATTGTACGCACTAGGCCCGCCATTCGTAATTTGATTCCTCGCGATAATTTTGGAAATCGTGGTCATATAAGGCGTCCAAGCTGTTAAGACAGTCAAGACGACGATGAGAAACCTTGGTTAGGGTGCAGACCTTGTTGGTAGCTTGGGTTATTGGTCCTTAGACTTCCAGCGATATTGCCAACCCAACCAGGGAATCCACCTCCTGTGGTTTCGCCATCTGAAGTCCAAAAATGAGGGCAGTGGCTTCGATCCCTTAGCAAAAGGCCTACTGATGTATGGACCGGGTCTACAATGACCGTTAAGTGCGGCCCGCGTGATTAAGACCAAGTGAGTCCTACCTAGCAATCATCCATAACCCTGCCTTCTTCGCTTCATCAATGAAGCGTTGTATATCCCTGTATGTTCCCGCCTGAAAGTCGCCTTGTCCGTTGTTAGTATTGGGGGTTGGGTAATGTAGAGCCCAATTGACATAAAATGACACAGTGTTGAACCCGTTGGCTTTAATCTTTTGGAATATATCCGCCCATAAGTCCGGATTTCCGGGCAATCTCCACGGGTGAAATTCCGCAGAAAGAATAAAAACACGCTGTCCCTGGATGAAGAGGGAATGAGGATCCCAAGTTACAGCATTGGTGAGGCCAGTCGAGTTTCTAGGTACGAGGCTAGCAGAGACACAAGAGAATGCCAGTAACACGACGCTCAACAGAACCGCAAGCATGTTGCCGTGAGGGGTCTCTAGAAATCATCATATTACACTGCTTATATGTGTGAGTGGCGCCTGATTCGGCGAAACCGTGCCACGCGTGTAAAATTTGTATCCCTGTTTTTAGGCTACGGGCTCAATGAGCGGACCGCGGCGGGAGACGCGGGTGGTAGAAGGCGAGAGGAGAAGCGCCATCTATGCCGTGATCATATGAGACGAGATTCAGGTGACTGGGCACACTGGAAACGTAGCCGCCCCGGTTATGTAGGGTGTGATAGTGGCGGTGTGACAAAGCTCTGATCCATGATGCAGACCAATATTTGTTATCGTCATTGAATGGCCCTTACGACACACAAAGCACCCTCTGGTATGTGCACGTTTCAAGGACAACAAAGCCGACACTTGACACATGTCTGCAGGGTTCCTACTACCTTCAATCCATTCCGCACCGCCCTTCTTCACGTCAGTAGACGGTCTCTCGATCCGAACTCACGTATCTCACCCGTGTGCTTGTCAGCCAGCAACCCAATCCCGTATCACAGTCTATCGTCACCGATCAATGGATAAACCTCATATTGGCATACGCAAGATATCGAAGACTGTTCACTCTACGGGTAGAAGACGCAGAGGCTGCTGGAAGTGATTGGGATGAGATTTTGAGGAATGAACGGATCAAACGTGCGCCTCACCCCTGTATCTGAGGAGATTGACTGACGTTAGTTGCTGCAAACAGATAGAATATTGCCCTCGCACTTGTCAACAATTCTTTCCACGATGGTACAACGCAATGTCGCTGCATACGAACCCCCCAAACAGACGAGATCCATCCTAGTGTTCTGGCGCTTACCGGAAGAATGGGCCAACGTTCTACATCGCTGGGTAGGCTTTCTTCTGGATGTCCTGTATCTCCCCTGATGAGCACTCCTCTAGGCTGTTGATACAGGTCAACTGAACACGATCCTAACCTTCTATGATATCACAGATCCTCCTGTAGAATCCCCATTGTCTGGCATCCCGGTCACACTGTTGAAGAAAGCCATATCCATTCTATCCAAGAGCGGAAAGGCGCAGACGATCAGTATAGCAGATGGAGAGGGCGTTCGATTCTTTGCCGGAAGCAAGTGAGGCTCTGATGAATCAAGGCTCAATTGCTGCGATGTGTAATTGTAGATTTATTGTAATACATGTTTGCAAGAATGAATTCGGCTGTAGGTAACAAATTTCTAAAAAGTTGAATATTCGAAGGCGTCAAGATCTTCGCGGGTCGGTCTTGAACGTTTGAACGTTTGAACTGCACAGTCTGCACTTCGTCGTTCGAGCAGTGGCCTAATTATCTCTCACGTGACCAGGCTACGCAACCGTGCGTCCACTAAACACGCGTCAGCCCTGCAGGAACCACGCATCTGGCGAGGTCAATGCAGCTATTCCTCATTCATTCATGGCCTCCTCATTCTCAGTACGAGGGGAGTGCAAAATCTGCCTTGACGACAGACTGGAAATAGACGCCTTCCGTGTATTTCCCTGCGGTGAGCTACCATCCACACTTACCGTGTTTTTTTGCGAGCAATATCCTGACCGGGCTCAGGGCACTGCTTCTGCAAGAACTGCATTCACGACCTGTTCTCGAGGGCCGAACGACGAAGAGTGCCATGTCCACTCTGTCGGAAGCCCTGGCTCAGGGCTGATACAAACCAACTCGTCTTCCATCCTGTCATCGTCGATCCCACTGGGTCCTCCGTCGATTATGTTGTAGATGGCCTGAACCGGATGGACAAAGATTGCAAGACGATCAGCGTCAAGCGGGCCCATGCTAAGCTCATTAAAGCCGCGGAGAATATCGAAGAGGGCAATGCAGTGCGTGCATCATCGACTATGCACCTGCGAGCGTCTTGACGATGGGGCAATGGTTAGGAACGATTGCGCAAGGCAATTGAAGACTTCGCCGAGCGCATCATACCCCTATTCGAGGAACTAGACTTGGGTAGACAGCGGATACAAGAACTCGAAGAGCATCACCGCAGCAGCTCTCTGACTCTGTCAATTAAAAAACGCCGGCTAGAGTCACTGGAGAAGGAGGTGAATGAACTCCGCAAATCGAACGGGGCTCTTCAGGCCAGCTACTTGGAAGCTCTGGAGTCAGCCGAGGTTTTACGAGTAAAGACAGAAGAGCTGCAACATAATTTGACGGATGTTAGGAAGAGTCTAGCAACGAAGGAGGATGAACATAGACGGGCGATAGATTCCCTTAGCCGATTCAAAGCTTCGGTACTGTTTAAGCTTTTGGGTCTATGGTCTGCACTCACGGACAACGCTCTGTTTTCAGGACGCGTTGAAATCAAAGAAGCTAAAGACCCTCAGAAAAGAAGTGGGCGAGCTCAATGCAAAACTACAAGAAAAGGAAAATATAAGCGAAGAACAGGATTCCCCGATGGTAAGCCTAGAAGCCCAACAAGAAGACGCTTCGGCTTAAGTTTGCCAGGATCTTGACCAAAATGGTTCAATCATTGCAACTCCCTCTCATTCGAGTGAACACTCGGCAGGTCTTTCCTCCCTCCACGTACTCTCAAAAGAGGAAGGATGGGTTGACGTTGGCAACTTCGAATTCGAAGGCATGCCTCGTCCAGGATTTGGTTCCAGTTGGAATATCGCCCATAGGAAGATGAATAATGTCTTGAAGAAACAGCAGCCTGCGAGTTCGAAAGCCACCTCGAAGTTCCCCTTGAACCTGGACGCGAAGGGTCGGCCAACGATTGCAGTACAGACAGGGCCGAAGTCGACCATTAGAGTGGCTCAGCCGTTTTGAACATTTCCCGGCATTGTAATCGTAGTGATATTTATAGGACGTTGTAATATTTTCCGCAAGGACCCCGGGCGTATATCATTATCATGAAAGCAAACTCGAGGCTAACAAAGATCGCTGCAACTTCCTCATCCGATGTCGAGAGAAAAAGCTGCGTTCATGGCGCATATGTAACACATGCATAGAGTATAAAATGCCATAGGAAAGTATGAGTGACGCAGGGTAAGTGTAGGAGACATTTTGAATATTTATTTCTTGGTAAATGTAATTAGAGAGAAGGACCGATAGATAGGAGCGAGGACAACATACGAGGATGATGCCATCGAAACGCTGCTTGAACCACGCCATTGTATCCTCCCTCTTGACGCGGTGAGAGAAACCAATGCGGGCCTTCTTCGCTTTCCTCCGTGCCACCCGATCACCTGGTCGGCCCATGACAACATAGAAGTCCATACCGAAGATACCGATGTTGGGGTCGTAACGAGCCCCCAAATCGATATGTTCCTGGATACCGAAACCAAAGTTTCCGGAATCCGAGAAGTTCTTACGTCGCAGCTCGTACTCCTTCACCTTCAACCCGCGTTCCAGAATCTCCTCAGCCTTGGGGCCACGAATTGTGACATGAACGGCGATCTTTTCGTTACGACGGATACCGAATGTTCGGACGGTGTAGCGGGCTTTTGAGGTGACGGGAGTTTGGCCAGTGAGCTGTTCCAACACCTTGGAGGCACGGGTCAGACGATCACCAGATTCGCCGACGGAGATGTCTGTTGAGAGTAGATCAGCTTTGAACTTCAGGATAGCTCTTCGCAATCGCCGAACATACTGATCACGAGCTTGTCGACGCGGAGTTCCCTCATGGGGTTGGAGGGCGTTGTCTTTTGGTCGGCCTAGATTTCATAGAGGCAGTATCAGCATTGATCCAGTACCAGTATAGGTCATCACTTCTCACCATTTTGTCGACGTTGGTGGGCTGTCGCTGTTCTTACCTTACGATGAGTATGCACCTCCCTGTATGTGGACAGTCACGCCGAGGGTGGCTGAACCTTATTTTCCAGTACTGCATAATCCATCACGGATCATTCCGATACGAGTCTCACCACGTGATGCTTTTTCACATTCCAAATGTCAGTCACGTCACGTGGCTCGTCACCCCACACAATGTCCGATATATCCTTTACTCATCATGTTGTTCTAATCAATTACACACCTCGCCACCTCGAACGATGTCAGTTCTCAATGTTTAGTGCTTGCGTCATTCCCGTGAGCTGGCCATATGTATGAATCCCCTACGTTCTAATGTTATGCTACCACGGATCGGGAAGCAGTTAGCGAACATAGAGTTTACAATTACACACCACGGATCGGATCGGGATCTTCAATCTACAATTGAT
The DNA here is from genome assembly GCA_018524415.1 of Podaxis rugospora. Lineage (NCBI taxonomy): Eukaryota > Fungi > Basidiomycota > Agaricomycetes > Agaricales > Agaricaceae > Podaxis > Podaxis rugospora. Next base: position 232,996 of record JAEUWL010000461.1, on the reverse strand, counting down.
CTACCGTAAGGTGGCACATATCAGCCTCAGGATGTCATTAGTGAGTCACCTGAGGACAGTTGTTGGCAAGCTAATTAGACTCCAAGGCCATTTTATTGACAGCAACCAATGACAAAGCAGCCCGATTTCAAACCAGCTCAAGCAACTTCGTAACCACACGCGACATTCCGAGTTCTCGTCCCCTGCCAGCTTATGCCCCGCCGGTCGCAAAACTGCTCCGCACCCAGAGTTACCGAATTAGGTGTGCTCCAAATTGCATTCGATCACAAATGATCAAGGATCGGGGATGTTGAATCTCATTGACAGCGGGAGGATACACCAAGTTAAATTGGCGTTCATACTATGGCCGCTTATGAGATCGGAGACGGGGGAAGGCTGGTAAGTTCTGGAATTCATGCATTCTGCCAGTCGGCCCAGTTCTCACCCGTGTGACTAATGTTGCCTAGAGCTTGTGACCGCGAGTCGTTGACCCACCCATGTCTCCTAACCGCAACTGACAAATAATTTCGCAACACATTTAAAAAAGTTTCATCCGCTTCCGAATCTGGAAGCATCTGTAATGGGTCTCAACGCGGTCTTTGCGAACCACCGACGCACTCGACCCTAGCGCAATCGAAAAGAGCAAAGGATCGCCAATTGTCATCATCCCACCCCAAAAAGCCCACAGCTCGGTTCTGGAAATGTGTCTCCGGACTGGATGATTCCGGAGCGGTTCGCTTACCCTTCAGCTAGGCGTGATTTCCAGTCTGGTGCCAGAATGTGCGTAAGGAACCTTGAACACGCGTAGCCATTGATCAGGGCCTTGACAAATCTCTCACTGAGCTCATCAAGTTAATTGCGACCCATAAAACCCGCCGGCTCAGGTGTTCACACTCACCACATACTCTGCCCTTTCCCTCCTGGTATCCCTCCTGATCGTTTAACAATGTCTTGCTACATTTGCCTAGAGGACTTGAATTCGCCAGTGTCGCTACCTTGTGGTATGCTGATCAACTACCTTCCCTTACCTGATGTACTAATTCCTCAACTAGGGCACGTATTTTGTCAGGACTGCCTCAAGAGAGCAGTCCAGGCTGTTCAACCTTATTCTACTTTGCACGTATGCCCAACATGCCGTTCACAGTATTTTCTGGGTGAGTCTTGTAGTCTTTGCTAGCGCCTACTTTCTTACCCATTTACTATACTAGCACCCCTCGACTTGTCCACCGTACCTCCTCACCTTCGACCGCACCTAACGCCCAGCATTCGCAAAGTCTACCTTGACCTCCCGTCACCGAAACCCGAAAAGTCCGGCACCTTGTCCTCGGAACCATCAAACAACTTATCAACCGAGATCGCCAGACTTCGTGCTGAGAACGAGGCACTGCGACATAATTGTTTTATGTGGCGGAAGCGCGCAGAAGTTCATTCAGCGGCGACTCTCGGACTTCTGGAACTATCCCGGGCGGCAAAGGATCAGGTTCTCCTGGTTTCTCGACAACGAGACACGATTCAAAAGGATTACCTCAGACTAAGCCAAGATTTCCAGCGACAACAGTAAGTGTGATATTTGTCTCATACAACCGCTAATTCTGAATGATTATCTACGTAGGGTAATTATCCAAACCATGATGCATGCTTCGTCTCCCGATAGACTTGGATCAACTTCCCATATGTCTCGCCCGTCTACAGGAGTTGATCACTCCGCAGCACTGGCCGCTGAATCGGTTCCGCCAGCGCCTCCCACGGTTCCAGCGCCAAGGCCCCACCCGACCACTGATGAGCGTCCTCAGAAACGACCGCGGACAGAGGGCGGTTGTGATGATAGATGCGCCGAAAATGAACCCCCGACCAAACTTGCACGAAGAGTTGAAACCGACTTGTTGGATGGACCTTCTTCCGCTGGGAATCCTAACGTTCCAGTGAAGACAGAGACAGAGACATGACACTAGTTCGAGTGCATCTTTTTGTCACCCAACGCGTTCCGAACGTTTGTACTGTTGCAACTGAGTGCTTTAGAACATTTACATATTCTTCGCATTAGTAGGATTTTGGGCATCATTTCTTCGTTTAACGTATTGTATGACTATTAATTATCATTTTCGGAATAGCTGTGAATATCATATGACATTGTATTATACTTGTTCTACCTCGATCTCGATTCCAGTGGCGTCCTACAGGAGCTTCGTAGTACTTGAGTGCTGAGCGCTGAGCCTCGGTCTCCCATCGGGTTCCAGATGTGTTCCTGATTCCATAAATAGCAAGATGCCACTGAACTCCTCGAGGCACTCTCGTGATGTCCAAGCAGACCAGCGGTTACTCAGTGTCCCACGGCTGAATATAACTCTTCATTTTTGACGATGTCCAGACAATCCACGCCCTCAAGGCCGCCCAGACTTACTATAATGGCACCAGAGCCCTTCGATCACCCCGACGCCGACGTCATCCTCCGTTCCTCGGACAAGGAGCCAGTTGACTTCCGAGTCTTTAAATTATTCCTATCATTGGCATCACCGTTCTTCGCCATGATCTTTACTCTTCCTCAACCAAATTCTCCCGTCTACGTCGAGGAGCTTGAGGATGGTGTACCTGTTATTCAAATGTCGGAGGATACACGGACACTTCACCTGCTATTGCAGTTTTGCTACCCCATCGCGCTTCTGGATGTGCCCCGATTATCATCCTTACAGGAGTTGCAATCAGTCACGGAGGCGGCGTTCAAGTTTGAAATGGACGGAGTCAAGCGGTTTGCGAAGAAGACCCTCGTGGAGCCCCGTTTCGTAGAATCTCAGCCGTTGAGAGTATTTGCCATTGCGTGTCGATTTGGATGGGTGGCAGAGGCCAAGATAGCGGCGCGACATACCCTCCGTCAGCCGATGATGAACTCTTCCTACTTTGAAGAGCTGGTCCATATCACTGCTGCTGCATATCACAGGCTGCAGCAGTATCACCGGATATGCGGTGAAGTTGCTGCTTCTCGGGCGAAAATGCAGCCCGCCTTGGCTGAATTTGATGACGAGTGGATCTGGGTCGTCTGTCAAAGGTGCCCCGGGACTGGTGCAAGAGCGAGGAGGGATACAGGATACCCCGAATCTCGCAAATGGTTTGTAGAATGGATCCAGACCGTCGCGGCTGAACTCCAGCAGCGCCCATGGGGTGTTTCAGTGAAGAAGTTTGACTTGAGGGAGAAGGCTGTCGCGAATGCGCAACGTTGCCCGACGTGCGGGCCAAGAGCTGCCACAGACTTAGAGACTTTTTCGGAGATATTGGCGGTAGAAATTGAGAAGGAATTGGCCTCGGTACGTGTTACCACTCGTGTAGCAACTCGATTTTGCTGACAGCTTATTTAGATCGAAATAGATATCAACTTCAATGATTCATCGTGGGATTGATATTGAATGCTCACGAACAGCGAAGCGATTTGTCGGTCTAGCACAGCAGGATTCGTCCCATGTCATGCTATCTTGGTACAGAGCCCAAATACCCGAGTTTGTCTCGGGGGCTTTTACCATCCCAGGGATACTTGGCTGAGATTGCACAGTTTGATATCATTCTCATAGCCTCGTGATGATTCGATGAAAGCGCTCTATCCTAAGTAGCAGTTGCCTAAGTAGCGGTTGCACTCTGTAGGCCTCGTTTGCCTCCTCGTATATCCCTTCATATGACTGCTTGGGTCCCCTCGTGCCTGCAAAGTGCTCGCTTCTGCGTGTGTGCACCTGTCAACGGGTCGAGGACCTTGCCCCCACAGCTGCATCACTTGTGTATTGCGTAGTATTCCCCCGATGTATGAGTATTGTCGACAGTGTAGCACCCCTTCCCTCACCACCCAATTGTTCTGCGCTCATGAGTACCCAATCCGAGTCATCACGGCATTCCCAAATGCCCTAGTCCATTTTTGGTCCCTCAACCATCACACAGCCCTAACCTTCCAACTCATGTTCATCACAATAGGCTGTGGTCTATTTCGGCTCAACCCATGTTACGGGAACAGCCTGCTTCGTTTCTCCACTTCCCCCTTTCTCCCCTAAGTAACCCTAACTCTAGTCGATCATGAAGTTGCGCCATGTGTTGGCTCTGACGATATCGATCTTGACTATCCAAGTCCAAGCTGGTCAGGTACCGGTTGTGGATGGTATTTTAGGTGGTGGTTCTAGTGAGGAGTCGCCCATTTCGAGGGTCCTTGTGGGCAGCAGTGCTGCTAGCCCAAACATTCAGCGCGTTCCTAACCAATTGCGGGGCGTGGTGGAAAATTCTGGGGTTTGTGGTGGGTGATGCTTCCCCCAACATGTTTAATTGCTCTGGTCCTAATGCAGCATCCTCCATTTTTTTTACCCACAACATGCTGAGCAGAAACAACGACGGGGGTGTACCAAGCGTCTGGTTATGCGGATATTAGTGAGGATGGAAGTATTTGGTACGTGATCAAGCTTGGAATTTTCGTGCGATCCTTTTATATGCTATGGACAGGTTCTGGTTCTTTGCTGCTCGTAACAATCCTGATACTGCCCCTCTCGCCCTCTGGTTCAATGGCGGAGTAAGCGGCCATTGCTATTTGGATCTATACGCGCGAATATTAATCTTCTAATGCAACCTCCAGCCTGGAAGCTCGAGCATGATTGGGCTGACTCAAGAGCATGGACCCTGTCGTATCAATAACGACAGTGACACTGTATCCTTGAATCCCTTCTCCTGGAACGAGAGGGCGAACATACTGTACGTTGACCAACCGGTCGGGGTCGGCTTTTCGTCTGGGAACCGGACGGTTGGGACTTCGCATGATGCCGCCAGGGATATCTGGACGTTCATGCAGATATGGCTTTCCGATTCGAAATTCTCGCGATACCAGAACCGAGATTTAGCTATTTGGACTGAGTCGTGCGTTGTCTCTCCTGCTTTCCCAATTTGAAGTTCTCTTCAACTGGTTCCTAGTTATGGTGGTCATTATGGTCCGGCTTTTGCATCGTGAGTGGATTGGTTTCTTACATTACTGCGGAGGAACTAACAGCACTTTCCACAGATACTTTTTGTCTCAAAATGCAGCTATTGCTGCTGGTCGATTATCAGGATTATCCCTGAACCTCAAGACTTTGGGCATTGGAAACGGTCTAACGGTCAGTCGTCTCCTGTAAAATTTGTCATGCTTTCCAGTGCTCATCTAACCATTAGAGCCCTATACCACAATACCAAGGCATTATAAACTATGCAGCCAACAATACATATCGCACATTCGACCCCAAGGCTGTTACCCTCGCCAATGCTTCTTGGACGCGTTCCAACGGTTGTCGAGACAAGGTTTGTCAGTCAATTTCGACTAAATCAAACTTAGGTCCATTAACATTTTCAGATTTCTGCCTGCAATAATAACGGAACGGATGCCGTGTGCGCTGATGCACAAGACTTCTGTAACGCGAATATCGTGGCACTCCTCGTGCATGATATCAATGTAACACGGCACTCTTTCCAGACGTTGAATAACCTACTAATTGTCTGTGTTTATCAGCCTTATTTTACTCCAAATCCTCCCTCCGATCCGTATCCCCGCGATCCAGATGTCTATCTGAACTCTGTGTCATCCAGTATTGGCGCTGAGGGCAACTGGACAATGACAAATGAGACTGTATATAATAATTTCGCGCTAACAGGTACGTTTTTCAACCCTTCCAGAACATAACAGGGTTCAGGGTTCATAGGTGACTGGATGAGAGACTTCCGTCCCGACTTGGAGAGTGTCATCAATGCTGGTGTACGAACCCTGATCTATGTCGGGGATGCTGTACGCTATTTTTGTTATTTATACTTCGACTATCTGAACATCCGCCCTTTCTAGGATTTCATTGTTAATTATCAAGGCATTGAGCTAATGGTGAGTGTGGCGTATTTGTGTTGGTGAAAACGTCGAACTTATGTCCGAATCAGGTCGATTCCCTTAACATGCGCTTCTCCGACGAGTACCGTCGACAGGATTTCCAGACTTTTACCGTCGCTGGGCAGGCAGCAGGCCTATACAAGAATGCCGGTATCTTCTCGTATCTCCGGGTTTTTGGCGCCGGACATGAAGTTCCCGCATACTCGGTGAGCACTCCCCTTCCTTCCACTAGTATCCAGCTCCCTTTATCGATTGCTCTGTTCTAGTTCGGGAACCTCGAAGTAGGTCAAGCAGCATCCCAGATGTTTAACCAGATTATGGCGAACCAATCCATCTCCAGTGATGGCTTTAGCTCAAGCGCTGGTGGGAAAGCCAACTCATCCCCAGCCTTGGAGTTTGCCCCCTCACAACTACTGACTATTGTATTTACTCTCGTTGCAACGTTGACTTTCTTGTAGGCATGGGTATTCCCAGGATACCCTATTTTGTGTATGTGTACAGGTTCACATGGACAATAACTTATGGATACACATCTCGGATATTTAATAAATCTGTGTTATACGATGATGGTCAGACGATGATGGAAAGCCAGCGCTCAACTGCCTGGGTTACGCACCTCCAGCCTCGATATATTCCATTTGCTGACAGGCTTGAGCTCATATGTCACATTAACTACTTAAAGCTAAAAGTATCCAGGGCCACTTTTAGACTATGTATCTCGCCCTCATCAAGCTTCTGACATTGGCTACACCCACGTTCACGCACAAGGATGGTTCGAGATTACTCCTGGAGATTGACACAATAGAGGAGTAGGGTAGCCTGTTGTGGAGATTCCTTGGCAAAGCAGTGGGCTATTGTGTCTGCAGCCCCCCTATAAACGAAACGTAGGGATTGTAACGTAGGTAGTTGTAACCCGAGACAACTTCTCCTTAAGACCGTGCATCATTGCGACCGTAATTTACTTCCATCTGAAAGTGGTTGACCCTACTAGATACTGCCAACTCGTGCAGAAGACATGATAACGAGATCTGGTCATAAACGCGACACGCCTGGTTGTGATAATAGCCCGTCGATAAGCCTGCTTCCTTTGCCAGGTAACAATAGGTAACAACACTTGGATAATTAATCCGGCCCGCATTTCGCCGTCAGATTATCTCTCGACAAATTGGTAACTTTGTCCTCAAACACTCGGAATTAGCAGTGCAACATGTTCAAAGACGTCCTTCCAGGGCGGAACGAAGAATACGGCACGAAAGAATACTGGTACGCGATCACTCCTTGATGATGGACGAAGGTACTCAACCTGATGCATTGGCAGGAATCAAAGATACTCACAGTTTGTTCGACTAGTTCAGCTGGTTTCTAACGTCTAATGTCAGCGTCTCAGGGAGGATGAGGATGATGGTTTCGACTGGTTCAAGTCTTACAAAGATCTAGCTGAAATCCTCCACGAACTCATTCCGGACAAGTCGTCAAGAATTCTTATGCTAGGATGTGGAAATTCGAAGCTCTCCGAAGATGTGCGTCTTCTCAATTTGGGTCGAACAAGCGAATCAAGCTGAGTGATATCGCCACACTAGATGTGGGAGGATGGTTATAAGAATATTGTCAACACAGACGTACGTTCTTCTCCAAATTGTTTCAAATGTGCGGGTCGAATCAGAGCAGTCTCTTTTCCCTGGATAGTATTCCGGCGTGTTGGTTGAGAAAATGAAACAACGACATGGGCAAGTTCGACCGGAGATGGAATGTACATGACCATAGCTTTGTATTCGGGATCGTGGTTAGCTCAGCAGAATTTCCACAGGGCATGAAATGGACGTCCGACACCTGAAATTCAACGACGAATCGTTTGATGTCGCAATTGATAAGGGTGGGTCGTACTTAACGAGTCCTTATGAAGTGGCGTTGATGGTGTTCCAAAGGCACGATGGATGCCATGATGACTGCGAAGGGTGACGTCTGGGCAAGTACCCGATTCCGACCCGACTAACAACTGTGTTACTGAGATACCACTGTCTAGGATCCACCGGAACAAGTCGTTCACGACTGTAACAAAGAAGTTGACGAGACTCTCCGGTGAGCCATAACACCAGTTTAGTAACATCGAGAGCTGACGAGAGAGGAAGAGTACTCCGGAAAGGGGGAACCTTCATCTACTTGACTTTCGGACAGCCTCACTTCCGCCGACGATACCTAACGAGACCTAACACCACACTGGAAATCAAAGCTCTAGGTGATGCTTTTCATTATTACTTGTACATTCTGCGCAAAATTTGAGTGCTGGATAAAATACTCAGCCAACTTTTCTGGGCAATATCCAGCCAATGGTCCCTCTGAACAGCCTTTCTATTACATGCACAGCGACCGTATTTATCCCGCCAAAGGCAATACCCAGATGGTTAAAATAAGAATTTGACGTTCTTATAGAAGTCAAGCAGCGGGTTTTCTCCATTCCGCAGCGTAGTCTTGCTCAAGTCCGCATAGGTTTCCATAAACTCCGCATGCGTGAACACGCTGGACTTCCGTTCCCCTACAGGCAGTCCACTAGCAGAGGTCACCCCGTCCACAGGGGGACGTCGGTTCGATTTTTGTTGATACGAGTCAAAGAACCCAGCTCCCAATGAGAGAGGACTCGAACTTGTCGTCAAGGGCGACACTCCCCCGATCAACTTCGAGTGTGGTTGAGATAGTATGTACTCGTACATGTCCCGCAGACGCTCAAAGTCCGTTGGGAAGAAGATGTCAAAGTAACCTTGTCTGACCAAAAGCGTCGAACATGGGACTGTGACATTTCGGAAGCGCGTCTGGACGACGGGAGCATTGACACCGGGAATAGTGTCTGGAAGAGACGAGAAGTCGGATAATAGGAGACGGTGTCGGGGGAAATGGCTTCGAAGAGATTTTAGGAGACTGAGCAACCGGGTGGGGATATATTCCTCTATTGAGAGGTTAGGAGCAAAAGGAAGGGAGGTGTAGATCTTGCGGAGAGTGTCTGAGCGTCGAAGGAGCATATGGACGGGCGGACTATGGCCTAGGCGGTCGCGGATCCTGAGGAAGGAGGCGATCAATGGGTCCGTTACGGGAGAGAATACCATATCGAATTCGCCTTGCTCGTCGATCGTTACGACGCCTTGATATGGCTTCATTGTGCGAAGGTCATAGCGAATTACGTCGTGGGCAAAGTTGTCCTACAGCGAAGGAGTTAACAACACGAGTAAACTACTGAGAATTAACCCTTACAATGACTTCCATGGCCAGGAAGAAGCATGGTGCGGGCTCTCGTGTCTTCCAGTGGAAGATACTCTGGTGGACGACCTTGACATTGCCGTGATGCTTTGCGAGCCTCTTCTTCTGGAGCCTGGTGAGGTTGCCGCTGATTTCAATGATATTATAACGTGTACGATCATATACATCAGGGTAATGCTCCTTCAGAAAGTCAAGGACGCTTTCGGCCAGCGAACCGTTTCCTGCGCCAATTTCGTAGATGACGAAGTCCTCATATGGGAAGTACTTGAGAAGGTATTCGGATACGAGACACTGTGCAAGGGCTTGGCCATAATATGGCTGAGAATACCCTGAACTCAGCAGCTCGAAGTAAGCAATGCTCGTGGATACTCACCTTGAATAATTCAGTTGGAGTATGCCACAACTGCCTCCCGGGTCCGTCGTGTTTGTCCGCACCGTACGCAGTGTACCTCCGTGCCACTTCCTCTTGAAATTCTGACGAGTCCCGCAATTTCCAGAACTCGAACGACGTCCCCTGGGTGTCAAAGATGTTGACCTGCTTAGGGAAGTACCCGTAATTGGGGTTGTACAACGAATCCTCGATGAAGTCGCGAACGAGCATCTTGACCCCTTTGGGTGGGATGGTCTCGTGCTCCAGCATGTTGGCGTCGACTTGTTTGAGTGCCACTTGGCCAGGTGTAGGCTCTGCATTCAAAGAGCTCTTGTTATAATTCCATTTGTCCTTCGGGTCTGGCAGGATTTCTTTCCTCCGGTCCTTGAGCTGGATATTCGAGGTAGAAAAATGCTGCACAAACGCGAGTGGTGGTCGTGGGCAGCTACGGTGGCAGACGTTGAGTAGACATCTGGAGGTACGCGCCCCCAGCGATGTCATGTGCGACGAACAAGGCTAGCAGCGGCGCCGGGGATATCGTGAGCGTTATGGAGGAAGACGAGCACTTGTCTGAGACGAACATGTGACTTATTTCATCAAATCGCAAAGCTGATTGGCAATAGCTGGTTAAGTACTTTAATCTTATCTTGCTCCAGCTCTCTTGCTCTTTGGAATTGTTATTGATGATGGAGAACACAGAACGTCTGATACGAACGTGGATTGCGACTGAGAAGGATGAGGAAGTCAAGGAGATCGTATCAGGTATTTGAATGCAGCATATGATGTCAATGACGAATGTTAGACGGATTCTTCAGAGATTTCTGCAAATCGGACGAGTCTGGTCAATGTAGTCAAAGGTCTCGGCGAATACCTAACTGCGGACGAGGAGGATCTACGGCGGAAAGGTAGTCATGATTGCTAAACTCTTCTCATGAGTGCAACTCATGCATCAATCCAGGCGTCGAGTTCTTGTCACTAATTTTGGCCGGTCTTCCGCCAGAGAAAATCAACAAGCAGTCCAGTAGGGCGCGTCACCCGACCGACATAAGCACCGCGCTGAATATCTCATCCAGCTCGCGTATTGTCGACGTTCTATTGTGGCAAGCTCGAGGATTCAGGCACAATCATCCCTGCCTTGAAGGGAATCCAAATTCTGGTCAAGCTATCAACTTGTGGGGCTCTGGAGGTTCAGAGCATTCTGCGCAGGTAAGCGCACGTTATAACAATCACAAGAACGCACCCTGATAGTCTTTATAGCATGTTTCTTCACGTGAAGATGAAGGCTTTAGTGCAATCCGTTCGTTTCATCGTTTTTTCAATTCTGGATTCACTTGTTGCGGATCACAGAGACGGTCTGTCCTTCAAATTTGAGCTATTACTCCCATCTGACCTGCCTTAGTTCTCAAGGCTATGGGTAAAGAGTTCCTGGATGGTTATGTCGCCCTTGCGGATGGAGAGAAGGACCCTCGAAATCTTATCGTTGCCTTTGCTATTGCTCGCGTCATCCTCATCGAATTTGACATCCGCGAGAGAGTAGAGGTAGGTCGTTCGGATGCACCACCTTCATAACTCACCATCTCTCTAGACGCTCTTCAACATCACCTTTTGCTACTTCCCCATTACTTTCAGACCCCCACCAAACGACCCTTATGGAATTACAACAGATGACCTCCGTACTTCTCTCCGGTGCGTCATCCAGCTTTCTCGTCACCTACTTGAGGTTCATTCTGTATTTGCACAGAGGGTGCCTTAGTGCAACTCCATATTTCGGTCCCCTGGCAATCCCAGTGTTTTTGGAGAAGCTACTAGCTGGAACTAAGGCAACGAAGGTGCTGGTGTAACCTACGGTTGTAAATTTTTTTCTGACGCTTGGATCAGAAAGACACGCTACAGACTATGAGCGTTTGCCTCCCAGTGTATGGGTCGATGCTAGCGCGTACGGAGGCTCGCAAGCTATGGAATTCGCTCAAACTCGAGGTAGGTTCTGGTATTGTGCCATTTAGAAGCGTTCTGAATATTTAGTCTCAGATTTTCCAACCAACGGATTCGGTGAATGAAGCAGAAGCCCTGCGAACAACCCAGATCCTCGTGAAGACTATCCACGAAAAGGATCAACTAGCGGGAGATGATACGGAAATCCAAGGCTTAGCTCGGGACGTTTGCGAAGAGTGCATTACCATTCTCAAAGAACCTGAGAAGAGTCAAGCAAAACCTGCGGCGAAAATCCTTTGTGCCTTCATGAGCACTACTCGTAAGCCCTTCACCTTCTCGCAGAAGTTTGCACGCTTATGAGCGGTTTGTAGCCTCTGTTGCAAAGTACACCATCTCCCAAGCCGTTCCACATCTCGTCAGATTATTCCTCAATCCCGACGAAGCAGGAAACCGCGCACCTATACTTACCCTGTTGTCTGACTTCATCACGGCCGCTCGGGACTCCTTGTCGAAGCTGCCTCCTCTCCCAGCTCAAGTGGAAGATGACATAGAAACAGAGCTGACAGTGCCACCGCTGATGCCTTACAAGGATGAAGTACTGGGGGTGTTGACGGTCGGACTGAAGGCAGTATCATCTCGACGGTCAGCTTTAGCTGGCCTGCAGGGGATGGTCACGACGGAAAATTTGCTAACCGATGAAGAGCTATCTTTTGTTGTACACAGTGTCAACGAGGTTCTGGAGGCCAATTCCAATGAGGTTGACGATGCCAGGTGTGTTTCCAGAATGGCTCCAGTGGGTATAATACTAATGACCCTGTTCCTCGTCAGTGACGCTATCCTCGATCTCCTTTCCGCCGTAGCCAAGGTCAATGCTCGACCTGTGGAGGACCAAACACTTCCCCTCTTGTTCAGCTCGCTCCCAGATACTCCTCCAGCCCGTGATGCTATCCCTGAACGAGTCAAAGTTCTTAACGCTTTGTCGGCTTTGGAGACTTTATGTGTTCAATCACAGTTGTTCGAAACACTGGTCATTCGGCTGACGACTAAACTCGACTTAATTTGCGTTCCAAGCACTTCTTCTCTCGCAACTTCGCCTGGGACCGAGGAGGAGTTGGAGCTATACGCAGCGTACGCGCACTGGATTTTGAATACACTTGTCAAGACGCTGCAGAAGAAGGTGGATAAGGGAGATCCGGATGTGGCTAAATATATTGAGAGATTGGTTCCGAGGATTTTCAATCTTTTCGCCTTTGCTGCGTTTGTTGTCTCCGATGAACAAATTAGTGGTGACAATGGGAAGGAAAAGTGGCGTAAGAGAGTGGGTGTTGCAATAGATTATAGACTGGTAAAGAAGGCAGGTGAGATTGTGACGTTGGTTGTACAAGTGTTGCCGCTAGAGTGAGTGCCCGCATTGATGAAGGAGTTTGGATGTCTCATCATGACGCTGGTAATTGCAGGAAGCAGGAAAGCTACGCAACGGCTCTGTACGATGCACTGACAGAAGGAAATATCAAACCCATAGCTGAGGGTTGTCAGAAGATCCCTCTAGATAAGAAGCTGCTCGTGTTCTCTGTCAGTCCCTTCATGTCCAGCAATAGATAGAGACTCAATCATCTGGTTCTAGGATACAGCACCAACGGTGCAGAAGAATCTTTTGGCTCTTTTCGCTGCTGCCATCATCGCCTTACGAAAGGAGGTTTGTGAACGATGAATTGCGGAAGGTCCCATGTCTGACCCCCCATCCTTGACTCAGGTACGACCAGCGGTCTCGGAGCTGAACACTTTCCTCGACAAAATCTTGTGGTGGATCTTGATGAACACAGATTCTGAGCTTCAACGGGATGCTGCGCTGGAGCTGCTTGCTTCCATACTAAACAAACGAGTGGAGACCGATGGTGCGCCTCTTCATTGGCTCTTTTTCGTCAGCACCTTGATGAGACTTTCAGGTTTGGACACCTTCCTGATTAGCACATTGTCAATATTTTGGGACAGAGAAATTGCTACAACCCAAACCACCGTCGAGCGGAGGAAGAATGCAATCAACATTTGGATATGGGTGCGTTTTTTCTAGTTTAAAGCACCGAAGGATTAGGCCTTAGAATATATGACAGATATCCAAAGCGCTTCTCATACGCAACCATCCACTTGCTCTGCAGTTTATCGACAAGCTATTCGAAGTTTTCGGTGATGAAGCCATTGGGTGGGACGCTGCTAAGGCTGTTGGGGAGGTCGCTAGTACGGACTGCGTGTTAACCAAGAAACACCATGCAGTGATCCGGGTTTGTCATTCTTCAACCGTTTCCGAGTAGGAGTTGACAGCTACTTCACAGGTCTTATATGCACAGAAATTTGTGAATCAAACTCTGCCGAGAATCATTGCCAGTGCTAAGGACTCGTCCAGTGAGTAAATCATCTTTCCGAACAAAGGTTTCGAAATTTATCTTGGTGTGAAGAGCCTCGGGAGCAAACGGCGTCTTTAGTCGCTTTAACTTCATTAATTAAATCCATTCCCAAGGCCGCGTATAATCATGAGCTCTCTGGAGTATGCCTATTTGTCGTGACCAAGTGCACCCGAGAGCTGATCATTCATACCAGCTTATTCCTCTGCTTCTTCGTGGCCTTGAGCTTCCAGACACGAACATCCGGTCAAATGTGATTGACACGTTCCTAGCAGCTGCGGAGGGTGATTCGCCAGAACACAGTTTGGTAGCGAGTCACGCTCCCACGTTGGTGAGTTTGATGTTGAAAAATAGCAATGTGGCGGAGATGCCATCTTCGGTGCGTGTCTCCTAAATGTCGCCGAGACACAGACTTAGGGTCCGTACAGAAAGTGAGGATATCCGCTCTGAGGTACCTGGGGAAGCTCCCTTCTATTGTACGATACGATATACTCCATCCCTCAAAACCGACCGTGATCAAGGAGCTCGGAAAGGCCCTTGATGATCCAAAACGGTCAGTGCGAAAGGAGGCGGTAGACGCGAGAACGGCCTGGTGAGGTCATTTGTGTGACTTTCATGAATACTCCTAACGTGTCCTGTAGGTTCCGTTACCATGGATCTGCGTAGAAAATGGCTAGAAGTAGAGTAGCTCCTGAACTACGAAACCCATATGTAGAGTTGTGACCGGCGATATCCGAGGTGGTTACCACGGTGTAAATTGGAATAAACGTTAACGCGTCCAAACCCATTGTCACATACAAACCCTCAACCAAATGCCTCACTACGCAAACCAAGACGACATCTTCGCTGCTTCACCGTCCTCGCATTTCCTTACACCTTCCAAGTCGGTTCCTCGTAGACCCTCGAGGCAGAGCATCAGTTCGCGGAGATCCTCAGCCTCACTCCGCGCACCATCGAGTCTCGCACATGCCCTGAATGCAGCAGGAGACGATGATGACCAGGATGACGGGAACCTGGTTAATGGTGCTGCTAGTGGTGGAAATAAACAACATTCGCTTGCGCATGAACTCGCTTTTGCTTTGATGCCAGAACCGAGTGCTGGGTCAAAGTTGCTGGCAGAAGAGTTTGGGATAGAGTATGATGAAGGCGCGGAGGGGATTGACGAACCTGTACACACAGCTAACCGAAGCTCAGGGTTGCATCGCAGTCAGGAGGAGTTGGAGGATGGCGGACAGGAGAAAGATGAGGAGGTGCTGGACCAGGCGCAACAGCATGCGCTTCTGAATGGAGTAGATGAGGCGTTGACGTCGGGTGAGGATGGTGCGGGTGTTGGACTGGCGCAAGGTTATTCGTTTGCCGATGAACTGAATGGGCTTGGTGGTGAAGAAGAGGAGGCTCATGGGCAGGAGGAGGAAAAGTATGAAACCGTGAATGGCTTCGGGAGTCCTTTACCGGCTGGGAAGAGGAGGAAACCCACGATCAAATTACAAAGGCCGGAGATGGATGCCATGGAGCTGTTGGCACAGGACCTTGAGTCAACGGAAAACTTCCTGAAGCACCTTAGGACACTGGATAGCGACTCGAGTATCACAACCTCGAGTCGACCAACATCGTTGTATTCATCGCAACACCCGGCTCTGGAACGCTACGCTTCGGATATTATCCGCAAAATGGACGAAGCAGCCAGGAACAGAGAAGGCCAACTACGAGAGCTGCTGAAGTACGATAGGGAATTTAGAAAGATTGCCGGCGAAGTTGGAGGAACGGACGTTTTAAGTCGGGTCGACGAGCTTCCTTCTCTAGACGACGATGATGTTGATGACGGCCTTTCATCTTCTACACCACTCGTTACACCTACGGCAACTTCGTCCGGACGCGCACTGGATACAGTGACGGAGGAAGATCAAACACAACAGAATGAATGGGACATAGACCCTCATGCACACTTGCATCAAGAACTCGGGGATGACATTTCGCCCTCAGTTTCGGTTTCGCCCTCACCGACAAAAGCAACATTCTCACTCTTGCCGCCTCCACCCCCTATACCCCCACCATCAAAAGTAACACCTGCGAGCGCGATACCCCATCTTACGCATATACGCACATTCACTTCATCACTTATCTCATCTCTTACAACACTGTCGGAACAAGCGCAGGTGAATGGTGCTGCTACCACAGAGGCTGGCAGGAAAATCAAGGCGTTGAAGAATAAAATGGGTGGATGGCAATCGGAATGGGAGAACGCTGAGAAGAGTAGGGTGAAGATTGAGAGATGGGAAGCTGGGATTTTGGATTGGCAGAATGGCGATAGTGGGGATGATGCAACACTTGGTACTGTGAGCCCTGCAAGGTTGGCTGCGAGGAGGCGGGTGGATGGGAGGAAACTTGTGGAGGAGTATTTGAATGCGTCAGAGAAAGCTATTAGAGAGGCAACAGAGAGGACCCAGGCTATCATGGCCCGGTGAATTCGAGGCACTGTGATTTCTGGGATTCTTTTGAAGGATCTTGCGTTTGACTATACCACTAATTCTCTAACTCTTGATACTATTAGAGTCGGCTTGCTCCCTTCTTGGTATGTGTTCCACTCTTTGATCTTAAAAGAATTTCACGTGTACATGCCTTAATACTTGAGTTTTGGATACGGCAGGAAGATGTTCTACATAATTTCTCAATCTTAGTTCCAGAATGTACTTTCGAAGCCAGCGGCTGAGGATGCGTCAAAGCGCCGACAGGAGACGCCCTGTTGGTCAAACATGGACCTACATTAGAACACGTGGAAGCAGCGAGCTCGATTTGGTAGACCAAAGTTCGGGATGGACGGCTATGTATAACGTGGTCAGATGCCCTGCATCCCTGCCCGCTATCACCGAAGTCCCGTCTTGAAGGTACATTATCGCATTGCGTTAACAGATATTATAGAGCGGGCTTCGGAGTTATGGAGAAATAATCAGGTGATTGGCTCATATGATGGTCTGCATTGCTGCGAACTGGTACTGGGAACACGAGGCATGATGGACACTAATAATCGCAGGAAAATGCCGCGAATGATAGGGATGTCACCAGTATCAGAGACGGAGAATGCAGAGGAATGCGGTTACAACACTGTGCAGAGCTTAACTTTGATCTTGCCGTCCTCCGTTGTAGTGCTGCTAATGCCTGCGTAGGACCTGGACAGAAAAGTCAGCCGTGACCCGTCTGCGTTTGATGAGGACGTACTTATACTTCCCGAGGATTTCAGCTTTCTTGTAAAACGTGAGGCCAGGTCGCATCCGTTGTTTGCAGACTCCGCCGCTGGCGTAACTGACTAAATCACAGAGCTCCGTCGTTCTAGAACACTCATGCATAAGAACGGCGGGAGCTCGGATATAAGATGTGTAATCTTACTCTGTAACAATGGATGAGAAGATGTCATTCAGCCGAACACCGGTAGGGTTTGTAACGGAGATTGCGATTCCAGGAAGGCCCAAGCAGGTTCGACGCTTATTGCTTTCTTCTGAGTTTATCTCGATGTCCAAATGAGTAATGGCGGGGATTGTGGCATAGTCGTCCTGGATAGGGAGGTCGATGAGTGACATGCAGCAGTTGCTGATGTCATGGTTGTGGATATGGACTGCAGAGATGGGGTCACCCATGCGATACGACATTCGCTGCATCGCCGGATGGAACTAGGCAAAAGCATGAAAACTCGGGGGTGAGGAAAGGTAGGACGACGTACTCGTATGCGAGTGTCGTTAACTAAGACTTTGGAAGGTACGGGCTCGCAGCCTAGAGAAGCCAGATCGTTGGGCAACGGGCACCAGACAGTGGACCATAACGAGAATCACCTTCATCGTAATAACAGAGGCTGGGTTGTTTGAAACGTGCGCAGCGTAGACATGGTTCTGCCTCGATCAGATCCTTCCAGGAACGACAGACAACTGATACTCGTGTAAGTTCGATGCTGTTGAGGTTGAGAAGGATTTTAACGAGAATTTCAGGGGGGAGGGTGCTCATATTACAAAGCTGATAGAGGAAGAAGAGTGAGGTGGGAAGAATATCCTCCAATTCTATTAATTCGCGCGGCAAATATAACTGCTTTTGTGGGACAGAACCCAGGTGAGCATGTCTCTCTCGGCAACGGACTTTGAAACAGGCATGAGACGACGGGGAACTGAGGGGAATGGGGTTGCCATTGTATTGGAGGGGGGAAGATACTGCCGATATTTCAAGATTGCAAGCAACAGTCGAGGTGGACTTAGAGAAGGCAATCAATGGTTGTCGGAGTCCGGGGTCCGTTTGCCGAGTCTATAAATTACCTGGGGGACCTATAGCACAGCGTCCTTTGAACAAAATACGCACAAACAAGGCCATCCCTTTTCGCATCGCTTCCCCTGCCGTCCAGGTTCTTCTGCATACCCCACACTGCACTACTCCCCTTCCTAAGTGATTAGCAGCCTTTACTCAAGTCCAAGATGAATATCTGGGTGCGTTTAGTGGTGTCGCTATATTACTCACCTCAATGACTTAATCGTTCGTGTTGCCTAGACGGAACATCGTAATCCTGAAGGGCGGACATATTGGTTCAATACTGGTACGAAGCAGAGCGTTTGGGAAAAGCCAGATGGTGAGTTGATGACCCACCTATTGCGTACTACCTCTGAGCGCTGAATGACTGTGATAGAGCTTAAGACACCGTTCGAGGTCAGCATCTCGCTCTAATCCATCCTTGTAGCTGCATTGCTCAATGAAACTTTCCGTAGCGGGCGCTCAGTAAGACGCAGTGGAAAGAGTATTTCTCCAATGGGCGAAAGTATTACTACAATGTATGCTATTCCCCTCTCCTGTTTCATGAAGATACTCACTCATTGCCGTAGACCGAAACTAAAGAATCAAAATGGGAGATGCCTGAAGATGTCCTACTTTACGTGGACCAAGTGCAAGAGGAAAGCAAAAGCCTTTCCACCGGGCAACAAAATACAAGGTATTTCATCAACCGCATTTCCTGCCGCGATTTCTCCTCTCAACGCCTGGATGCCAGTCAACCTCGAGCTATAGGCGCTCCAGGTTTCACACCAGTCGGAGGAGCAACTCAAGGTGCACTCGTCCCCATGGGAGGCGCTGACACATCCTCATCTACTCCCTCATCCCAGCCTCAACAAGCAAATGGCGTTAATGTATCAAATGCTGGCACACCTCTCACAGTTGGTGCGCACACGGGAAGCAATGGTCTGCCACTTGCTGCGAATTCTGTTTTACCAGCGCGTCCTCATCTTCCGGACGATCCTGTGATCCCGCATAATGGGTTCGCGACTGTAGAGGAGGGTGAGAAGGCTTTTATTCATCTGCTGAAAAAAGCCGGTGTGGATGCGAATTGGACTTGGGACCAAACGATGCGTGCTATCATTACTGATCCGCTGTACAAGGCTCTGAACACCCTTGCTGAGAAGAAGGCTTGCTGGGAAAAGGTGCGAGGCAATTTCATCCCCTAGGTCTTCCTTCTCACTAAGCTGTCGACATAGTACACCAATGGGTTAAGGGCGAAGGAGCAAGAAGAAAAGGAAGCTCGACTTGCCAAGCTACGTCCTGCCATTCGGAATATGCTTAAAGGCAACCCGAACGTTTTTCACTACACGACCTTCCGCACTGCAGACAAGCTTTTTGCACAACACCCAATTTGGCAACAAGCTCGCATTGAGTCTGAGAGAAGACTCATTTTCGAAGAATATGTAGCGGAGTTAAAGCAGCGCGAAATGGTGCGTTGTTCCACGTCTCGCATCGCATTCTTCCTTTCATCGTCTTTTGCTTTTTCATGTATATATAGCAAGAGTCCCGTGCTGCACGCACGCGTAGTGTGTCCAAGATTGTTGCCTTATTCAAGGAGTTGAACGTTGATGTCGTCACGCGTTGGAAGACCGCACATAAATTGGTTATGGAGTCTGAAGAGTACAAAGCGGACCCCGAGTTACAAAGGTTGCCCACCTTGGATATTCTGTTGGCTTTCGAGGATTATAGCCGAGTGAGGGAGAGAGAATATGAGGAGCAGACACGGAGAGCGCAAGTTGAGAAGACCAGGAGAGAGAGGAAGGCTAGAGAGGCTTTCAAGGTCCGCCATCTCTTTGAATAATAGAAACGTGGCTAATGGCGTGGAGTTAGGCACTATTGCAAGACCTCGTTAACGAAGGCAAAATCAAAGCCAGGTCTAAATGGAAAGAGGTCTATCCTCTCTTCAAGGAGGATGACCGTTACCTCAATATGCTCGGTAACCCTGGTTCCAACCCTCTGGAACTTTTCTGGGATGCTGTTGATGCACTTGATCAAAAACTCGACGCCAAGGTTGCTGTTGTAGAAGACGTTTTGAGGCAATGGAGTCCTCCAGGTGTTGAGGTGGCAAAGCCAAAGGTGGAAGCAGATGGAGATGTGAAGATGGGAGAGGCAAACAAAGGATTTGTGGTGCAGGTTGATACAAAAGAGGAAGAATTTATGAAAGTGGTCAAGGACGGCGCTACGGAAGCCGTAGGGCAATTGAGCGATGGGGATTTGCATGAGGTTTTCAGCGCGGTGAGTACTTTGATTCTGTCCTTATCTGTTTAATGTTGGGATCCATGGATTTACTTCCTTTCAGCTTAAGGATACAGCAGTTAAAAGGCGCGCCGAAGAGAAGAGGAGGGCGGAAAGGAAACAAAGGCACTTACAGGATGACTTGAGGTATGCGATGAAAAAACTCCCAGAGCCAATTGATATCACGCTGTCTTACGAAGAAGTGAGCTTGCATCCTCGTCATTGTCTTGGACTTTGCTGACACTCGAATAGGTCGTTCCCCTGATCGAGCATTTGCCTGAGTACAAAGCCATCGAGGATGACGAGGGAAGACGGGCTGCGTTTGCCAAGTATGTAAAAAGACAGAAGGTATTTCGTTTTCATCAATTGTGGGTGTGAATGGCGGCTAACACGTTTAAACAGGAACGCATGCGTGAAGCCGCTTCGGAGGATGGTGCATCGACCACGAGTCGAAAGAGAAAAGAGCCGCACAGGGAATACAAAGAAGATAGGGATCGAGAAAGGGACCGTGATAAAGAGCGCGACCGTGATCGCGACCGAGAGAGGGAAAGAGAAAGAGAAAAAGACAAGGAATATCGTGAGAGGGAGAGGGATAGGGATAGGGATAGGGACAGAAAGGATTATGACCGCGGCGGCCGGAGTTCTCGACACCATCGGTATGACGACTACGATGACCGTAGGACAAGAGACTATGGAAGAGAACGGGACAGAGATGATCGGGATCGGGATGGGTACAGGTCGTCGAGGCATAGAGACGACGACAGGAGACGAGATAGTGGTCGCAAAGGCTCGCGGGCCGATTATTACACCAGGGAATGGGATGATACGCCGAAGAGGGAGCGGGAGAGGAGTACATCCGTGTATAAGGATGACCCCAGGGACAGGAGAGATTGGGATAGCGGCAGCCACGAGGACAGAGCGGAAAAGGTAAGGAATCGGACATGACGACGTTGCAGAGCTTTTCCTTACCTTTGTTGACTTGGTTCTACAGCGGCCTCGGTATGATCGCGAAGATGCCCCAAGTGAACATATGGATGTTGACAAACGCGACGTGTCCGCTCGTGCTGACACTCCTGAGGAAGGTGAAATTTGAGCGCGAACGTTTCCAGTCCCTCATATATGCACTATGACCTAGCCATGTAATCCCGTAATAAGAATTATGATATACAGAAGTTAGTTACGCGTCCACAGATATGTCAATTTTGCTGACGCGGAGGCGAGTATAAGGCTGCTTGTGCTGAATAGTTTTCCTGTAACCCTTTCTCCGCTTCTTTTTGAAAATGAACTCCATAGCACCCTTGGTGTGCTCGACAACCGTAGCCTCTACCTTGACTTTTGAAGGAGGGATAGTTGGGTTACCGCGGAGAGTATATTCCCGCGAGCCGAGCTCGTGTATGGCGTCTAGTGTGAGGACGTCACCGACTTTGACGTCGCGGATACGTGGGACAGTGAGGAGGTCGCGTGATGTAAGGATGTATTTGCGGCCGAGGAAAGACGCGACAACGTATTGAGACGGTTGGGATCGAATGAGTTGGAGAGCAGAGATGGTGGATTCAGGCGCAACGACCTGGGTATGGAGAGCCCGCGAAAGGGACAACGAAGGCACTGGTGAAACACAGCATGAGATTTCACGTAAATTTTACCAGAAAATGACTACCTACGCCTCCTGAAGATGCCAGCCAGCGCGGCCATGGGTGTGGAGAGGTATAGCAGGTGTAGTGAAAATGGGCCCTGCCCTGGATGTGCATAGAGTGTGTGAAAATTATGGGATTTGAGCGGAGCTTGAATATTCCGAGTAAGGCCGAGCGCGATGTACGAGAAACCGAAAACTTCCCTTCCTCATACCCCATCCCACTTCTTCCACCTCCCCATTCTCAAATGTACCGCCTCGCACTTAGAAACTCAACGCGTCGCGCTCTCGCTGCTTCCTCCAAGGTGTGTACAACACCTTCCGTTGCACTGCATAGTGCCTGCTGCGTCTGGGAGAACGAGTAAGAAACTCACCCGGTGTTACAATCTGCTTTTACATTTACAGAGCACTCGCTCGTACGCCACCGCGAAGCCCGGTATGTGCTGCTGCATTACAGTCTATGCGTCCTGAGTATGAGCTGACTGCACGCGTTTCCGCTCCTTCCGTTGTCACCCGGCATTCCGAACTTTCCACGTCACTTCAACTTCTCGCCTACTCTGAATAGCTGCTTCTGAGGTATCTTCCATCCTCGAATCTCGCATCTCGGGCACTTCTGTCGGTGGCAATGTTGAGGAAACCGGTCGTGTTTTGAGTAGGTTTCCTTCCTCCCATGCCCGGTTGCCGTCAGGCTCACTAAGAGTGAAGGTGTTGGTGACGGTATTGGTCGTGTCTGGGGTTTGAAGAACGTCCAAGGTTAGTTGGTCTGCACAGGTCTCGACCTGTTCCGAAAAACTGACGACGTGTTTTGTCTACCCTACAACTCAACAGCCGAAGAGATGGTGGAATTCTCGTCGGGTGTTCGTGGCATGTGTCTGAACTTGGAAGCCGACAACGTCGGTGTCTCCATCTTCGGTAACGATCGTCTCATCAAGGAGGGTGATACCGTGAAACGTACTGGCCAGATTGTCGATGTTCCTGTTGGTCCTGGCCTTCTTGGCCGTGTCGTCAATGCCCTGGGTGACCCTATTGATGGCAAGGGTCCTATTGAGGCTGCTGAGCGCCGCCGTGCCTCTGTCAAGGCTCCTGGTATCTTGCCTCGTCGCTCCGTCAACCAGCCCATGATGACCGGTCTCAAGCCCATCGACGCCATGGTTCCTATTGGTCGCGGCCAGCGTGAGCTTATTATTGGTGACCGTCAGACTGGCAAGACCGCCGTCGCCATTGACACCATCCTCAACCAGAAGAGGTGGAACGATGGTAATGACGAGACCAAGAAGCTCTACTGTGTCTACGTCGCTGTCGGCCAGAAGCGTTCGACCGTTGCCCAGCTCGTCAAGACCCTCGAGGAGAACGATGCTATGAAGTACTCCATCATCGTCGCCGCCACGGCCTCTGAGGCGGCTCCTCTCCAATACCTCGCTCCTTTCTCTGGCTGCGCAATGGGAGAGTGGTTCCGTGACAACGGCAAGCACGGTGAGTTATATGCTGACCACACCCTTGCCTTTTTGTATAACTCTTTATGCGCGCGTTCACAGCCCTCATCATCTACGATGACTTGTCCAAGCAGGCCGTCGCCTACCGTCAAATGTCCCTCCTTCTCCGTCGTCCCCCTGGCCGTGAGGCCTACCCCGGTGACGTCTTCTACCTCCACTCTCGTCTCCTCGAGCGTGCCGCCAAGATGAGCGACAAGTTCGGAGGAGGATCCCTCACTGCCCTTCCTATTATTGAGACCCAGGGTGGTGATGTGTCTGCTTATATTCCCACCAACGTATGCGCTATTTGGTACTTGCGCAATATCTCTCGGCTCACGGTTTTTTTGCCTATAGGTCATTTCCATCACCGATGGTCAGATCTTCTTGGAGGCTGAGCTCTTCTTCCGTGGTGTCCGTCCCGCTATCAACGTCGGTCTTTCCGTGTCTCGCGTCGGTTCCGCTGCCCAGACGTAAGTGTTGACGCGATCACGTGGGATCGTGGTTGTTGACTTTCTATGCAGCAAAATCATGAAGAAGTTCGCTGGTTCGCTCAAGCTCTACCTCGCACAATACCGTGAAGTCGCTGCCTTCGCACAATTCGGTTCCGATCTCGATGCCTCTACCCGTTTCCTTCTCTCTCGTGGTGCCCGCCTTACCGAGCTTCTCAGTATGTGTTGCCGCCATCTTTGACCATACCACCCGCTGA
This sequence comes from Podaxis rugospora, assembly GCA_018524415.1. Classification (NCBI taxonomy): domain Eukaryota; kingdom Fungi; phylum Basidiomycota; class Agaricomycetes; order Agaricales; family Agaricaceae; genus Podaxis; species Podaxis rugospora. The sequence goes on along the minus strand of JAEUWL010000461.1, from coordinate 208,856 downwards.
TGTCTCCTTCAGAACAAGGCCAATACCAACCCTTGGCTACTGAGGTCCAAGTCCCCATCATCTACGCTGGTGTCAACGGTCTCCTCGACTCTATCCCCGTTGAGCAGATCACCAAGTGGGAAGCTGAGTTCCGTGAGCACCTTACTGCTACCCAGGGTGCCCTCCTCCAGGAGATCTCTGCTGGTTCAGTGACACCAGAGCTCGAGGCCAAGATTAAGAAGGCCGTCGAGGACCACGTTGCCGCCTTCACCTCGTAAAAGCCTTTGATTATTACCATAGACTTTTCTGGGCTAGCTTACGTGGGATGCCAAAATAAAATTTTCTGCATGCTTTAGCTCTAATATATAATTCCTTATGAGACACTCACTCAGTCTACTGTGAGGACGTCACCCGCCCGGACTTGCTGAGCTTGGACGTGATCACCGTTATCTCGAGAAATAGCAAGATGCTTGTTTATCTGATCATTCAAAGTTTGCGTGATGATTAAAGTGATTCCGAGTCATTTCCGTCTTAGCAAATGATCAATAGCACTCGCTTGGTAGAACATCTCTATCCACAAATCCACTAATGTCCAGTGCAGAAGATATCGCAAAAGCGGCCAAGGCTGCATTCGAGGCATCGCAACTCATTTCCTCAGAAGAGCGTATCGTCGCCTTGCACACTATAAAGCGCGAGCTTGAGGCGAAGAAGGATGAGATCCTTGCTGCCAACAGAGAAGATCTGCAGGTTCGTTGTAGCATCTGCCCTCGCTATACGATAACTAGATATATCACTCTAGGCGGCACAAATGGAGGTGGATGCTGGACGTATGTCAGAATCGCTCCATAAGCGCCTTGACCTCGGAAAAGGAGACAAATGGGACTCGATGCTTCAGGGTATCCTCGATGTTGCTGCTTTGCCTGACCCGACGGGCAGAGTGAGCTATGCGAGTGAACTAGACGATGAGTTGGAGTTGTACAGGGTTTCTTGTCCTATCGGTGTTCTCCTTGTCATATTCGAGGCGCGGCCGGAGGTTGTGGTGAATATTGCGACTTTGGCTATCAAGTCTGGTGCGTTTGATCGCCAGCCATTGTATAAAGCTCTTGTTCAAAACTCGGGTGTTTGTAATCTCACAGGCAATGCTGCAATTCTCAAAGGCGGAAAAGAATCTAACCGCACAACTGTTCTCCTTGCCAATGCTATCTCTTCGGGCCTCGCCCAGACAAATCTTCCGCCGACTTTTGTCCAAACTATCCAGACCCGTGCGGAGGTCTCGTCCCTGCTTGCATTGGACCAGTATATCGATCTCGTTATTCCAAGGGGAAGCAATTCGCTTGTGAGGAATATCCAGAATAATACGAGGATACCTGTAATGGGACATGCCGATGGTTTGTGTTCGGTATATTTGGACGAGAGCGCAGACGTGGAGAAGGCTGTGAGGGTGGTTGTCGACTCAAAGGTACGCTTGATATGCTGGTTTATGGGAGAGGTTGAGGACTGATCTACTTTTACTTTTTTTTGTGATTAGATTAATTACCCTTCGGCTTGCAATGCCGCTGAGACGCTCATCGTTCACGAGTCGCTGCTCTCTACAATCTGGCCCGTCGTTGCAAAAGCCCTAATCGCAGAAAACGTCAAACTCCTCTGTGACGAACGCACCCTCTCCGCTTTGACCAATATCATCGACACAGAAAAACTCAAAACACACGTCCAGCCATCCACCCCCGAATCCTATACGACGGAACACCTATCGCTAACACTTTCTGTCGTCTCCCTCCCCTCCCTCTCATCCGCAGTCCAATGGATTAATTCACACTCGTCGCACCACACCGACTCGATCGTAACCGAAAACGAAGCCAATGCGACAGCGTTTTGTCAAGGCGTCGACTCGGCTGGTGTGTTTGTGAACGCTAGCACGAGGTTTGCTGATGGCTTCCGCTATGGGTTTGGTACGGAAGTGGGGATTAGTACTGGAAGGATCCATGCGCGTGGGCCCGTTGGATTGGAAGGGCTCGTGACGTACAAATATAAGGTGAGGAGTAAAGCGAAAAAAGGGCATATTGTTGGGGAGTTTGGGTCTGGCGGGAGACTGTTCAAGCATAAGAAGATCGAGGCTACGTCTGTGCCGTTCTGATTGACGGGATTCAGATCGGCTGATGTCGATGTATGTCGTGTTTTATTACTGCTCCCCGTTCGGAGTGTTATCACGGCTCAGGGAAGGAAAGGGTATGAAGGGACATATAACTATATCCGATACGACATATGTTGCGAGCACGTTCCGAGGTATTCCATTTGAGAATGACTGCACATGCACCTATATGTGCCGAAAACATGGTTTCTGTATCGTAGGGAGTCGCCACGACCCTCTAGAAGGTTGGTCATGGCGAAGAGCTGCTTTGAGAGTATACATACCTGATGGCTATCATGGGTCATTTTAGGTCTCAAACCGCTTTTCCCAGGGCGTGAAATTCCATGGAAGACAGACGGGCTCGGAAACGGATCGGATAATTGTACTGGCAGTCTGTAGGTGTTGCCAACAAAGCTCGTGATTGACGCCCCTGTGAAGGGGGGTGCCGTTGTTCAAAAGTGCTGAAATAGGGATATGAAGCTTTAGGGTGAGTGCGGATATATGTACCCTGGTTGATCGTGGAATACGCGATACGAGCTGGGTAACCGAAGGTTTTGACGTTCGATCAGAGGTGCTTCCGGTGCAATAGACGTATATTATATCTTTATTTTTACAAAAGGAGAAAATTGGACTGAGCAAGCCACAGGCGCTTGCGCTTGGTAATTATTCACCACCAGCACACGACCATCAGTTAAAGGACGGTTGAGGTATGGTCCCGGAGGAATCAAAGAGGTGCAAGTTGACGCTCGATACATCTGCACCTGTCCGACTGGTGCTTGCACGTCTGCCAAACAGCGGAATAGGACTTGATTGTGAGGAGGGATCCGCATTCTGTTTTTGCATTTTAAGAACGGCTGCCACCATGATTGGGATGTTGCACACGATGAGGGATACGGCATTCTGTAAAGCGACAAACTAAGGTTTATATTCGCGCGTCTTAGATACGAGTACTTACCTCAACAATAGTTGCTATGATTATACGGACCTTCTTCTCCCTGAATAAAAAGGCAATATGTACGAAGGATACAATGGTGGTCATAATACAGGTTCCAAATATCATCATCAGACGATATCGCAGTTTCTTCTCTCGAATGATCATGAATAGTCGGATTGGAAGGAACAAGAGGATTCCGTCGGAAATCACGGCGGCTGTAAGGCTTGAATGAAGCCGAGACAATGGAATAGCACATAGCAATTTCTCACCGATGAGTTGACAGATACCAACAGCAGAACTGAGCTTACACTGCGGAAAATTGGCGTGTTTCCAACTGGTGGACTTGGTCTCACATTCCCAATACGCTTGGGCGGTGAGAATTCCCCAAGCTAGTAAGAAAACAATCACGATAGAGGAAAACAGACCGCGATTAGGACGGAGGGTTCGACCAATTCGGATGATAGAAAACAGAATTGAAAGGCGTGCCGACCTACATGGTAAATGAGAAGTTGAACGTGTTTCATTTTCGGTTCTGGTAACGGAAGGACGTTTAAGCTTACCAGACAGCAGCATAAAATGTGCTACTCACGAGATAGTAACGGACGATGCCCCAATGCTGACCTATGGAAGTTCGATTGAAGTGTTGCAAAGGAAATCAGGAACATAGCCTCACTCTCAAGATTGACACAAATCGCCACCAGCTGGGTAATCAGAACGCACATACTGAATACGGCCAGGACCTAAGGGAGTGATAATTAGTAAGGAGACATAGGACGAATCTGGGGGTGTTATTGACGTCGTCGAACCAAAGTTGACTGTTGCGAATTCGAATCGTAATGCGGAATAGCGTCGTGAAGATCGCAACGCTGGTACAAACTCCAGATGTAACTATCAACAAGGATGGAGGTTTTCTAGCATGAGGGATAATGGGCAAGACATACCTCGGATCTGGAACAAGGGGTCTGAGAAGTTCAACATACGGGTGGATGAAGCTGAGGTTGTCCTACTGTTATTGGCCCTTTGTATCCGTTCTGAGTGCTTGCCGGAGACAAATGGTGTGGATATGAGCAACCTGAAGGTCAATGGGCTGTTCGCAGACTCCGAAAAATAGATATCAAGGAATCTGTGATGGTAGGTCTTCCATAACCTGGTTCTTAGTGCACTATGCTGTTGTTCTCGAGTGGCGTGCTAGGAGTAGTGTGACTAGATTGACGAATGTGGAATGGTCTAGGCAATGGGCGAGAAGGTATGCGTACTTATATCGTGACTAGCAAGCGGAAATGCGTAGACGAATGCCAAATCCGAGCAGAGGTTTCTAATCTCACCTTCCTTTTCATGTTTGACTCCTCCAATTCATCTTGTGCTTTGCATTCGGAGCTGTGGCAGAAGTTGACAGTAGCGGCATCAGGTCCTAGGGACTTCTATTTCTTCTTGACGATACCTCTCTGGTCGTTCACCAGTGGTGTTAGAGAGCTTGGTACCGCATGTTTTGTGGCAATGCTTCGCTGGTCAAATACCTGAGTCCCCTGACCTAAGCCGCGGATGACCAAATGTCCCTTCGGGTCAAAATATCCCTGTGGATCTTTAGTCAGTGTGTGTTGCCGGCGGTCGACCGATGAGATAGAGAAACAGTGACTTCAAGGTCCTGATAAAGATTACTGGAGATCGCATGATCGCCTCCATCGTTCATAGATGGAAATCTGTTAGGCCAGTGCCTTCCACACCAGAGATAATCCATGCCGGATTGGTTGGCGAACCTCCGCGTCGCTTACGAAGAAGTCCTTCGGTTAAAAGTGAGCCCTCCAACGACGCTTTAACCAAGATTCTACTCCATTAGCACCATTCAGCTATCCGGGGACAAGCCGTTCAGCCTAGGACTATGATGCAGCTGGAGCACTAGCCTTTAAATACACAGGCGTATAGTTCAATGAACGTCACTATGGGATGAAGCCAGCATCACCTGAATGTCTGTGGTCGCGTTGATATTCATATAACATGGTTGGACCATGAACATGTAAACCCGTGGGAGGCCGTGGACCAAATAGGGATTAGAGGCCAGTGGCTTTACGACGATTGTTCATATCAAAATTCAAGGAGTGTGCCCTTTCTTCTAGTTGGAAGTCCCTTAGGTGTAGGAATCGGTGGCGAGGATGAGTGGGATGGTTGTCAATGCTCGGGCTCGAACATAGGCCTTTGGGCGCCGTGTCACTAAGCGGATCACCATGGCTGATAGTTTGCGTCACTTTCATTGTAAATCAGGCACTTTTAATAGGCATGATTGATGAAGATTTTCAACGTTGTGATCAAGCATGCCGCTGCAATGATGAATATGAAAGAAGTACAATAGTAACTCAGTCTCTCGAGATACGCGCGAGAACTGTATTCAATACCTGAAAGAAGTACAATAGTAACTACGACGCATTTAGTACAACAGGTAACATAAAAGTAAGGATAAAGGCTCACCTCAGTCTCTCGAGATACGCGCGAGAACTGAGGTGCAGACCACTCTAAGGAGCAGTTATATACTACTGAAGGCTGGTCCAAGTAACACAAACACAATAGAAAAGTAGACCATCGTGAATAGACAAAAGAAACAAAACACCAAGGTCCGACGCTCAACGTTGTGACCAGTGCCACTCGGTCTCAGCATGGGTTTGCCATCCCAACAGAATATACAAAGATCTAACAAAGGGAAACGCGAGAAGGTATGGTAGTGGGCACGGATTACGTGGGAAAGTATTGATTATTATGCCAGCAGCATTCAAGAAGTGGGTTATTGAGTTTGGGTTTCGGAGAAATGCAAGAGGTCACCACGTAGCCAACTGAGTGGTATTTGTGTGTGTGCCGAAGTACGGAATGGCGTCTGATTGTGAGACACGGGGTGTGTTCTGTTCCCGCATCTTGAAGATGGTTGTGGCTATTATTGGGATGTTGCACACAATGAGGGATACGGCGTTCTGTTGGGAAATAACAATGTACTTAGGGATTAGCGTACACAGGTTTTAAGGACGTCAAGGCTTGCCTCAATGACAGCGCTTATCACGACGGGAACTTCTTTTGCCTCAAATAAATAGGTTGCATGCACAAAAGACACGATCGTGGTTACAACGCAAGTCCCGAATATCATCATCAATCGGAAACGTAATTTCTTCTCTTGGATTGTCATGAATAGTGAGATGGGAGCGAGCAACAGGATCCCGTCAGAAATAATGTCGGCTGTGCGTTGCCAGGACAAGTGAATTAGTTTTGTATGATATTGAGGCTATGAAATAGGGCACTCACTAACAAGCTGGCAAATGGCAACCGCACGACTAAGCGGACATTGTGGAATTGCCGTATGCTTCCATGCAGTAGATTTGGTTTCGCATTCCCAGTACAGCTGGGCAGTGAGAATGACCAAAGCCAGCGCAAACAGGGCTGCAGTAAAGAATAGGCTGCGGTTTGGACGGAGGGCTCGCTTGATTCGAATGATGGAGAATAAGATCGAAAGGCGTGCAGACCTGTAGGGCGCACGGGTGAAATGGGAGTTCGGTGGTCAGATTGGGAGCTTGTGGGAGCGAAAGGATGGATGAGAGGGGCTAACCAGATTGCAGCATAAAACATGTTGCTCATAAGGTAGTAACGAACGGCGCCATTCTGTTGATCTGTAGATTTCGGGTTTTATGATGTGTACGAGGAGCCCAGAGAGTAGTACTGACTGGGATTGATGAAGACCGCAACTAGCTGTACGATGAGTGCGCACGTGCTAAGCACAGCGAGAATCTGGAGGTTATCCGTTAGTGGTGAGGTCGGTTTCGGAGTTATAGAATGTTTGCTGACATCGTCTATCCATACTTGACTTTTGCGGATTCGGACGGAAACACGGAATACAGTCGTAAGGATTGCCGCACCAGTGCAACTACCACACGCAACTGTGACGGCACATCTGAGGGCCCTCGATAAGACACGAAGAGTAATGCGACTTGCCTCGAATTTGAGTCAAGGTATCTGCAAAGTTTGGCATGTCGATGAAAGAGGGTAGAGGTTGGATCGTTACTGGCAAGTGCTCTATAACTCACGAAGAGGTGGTTCGAATGGAGGAACTGTGAGGGCAAGGTGCCTGGCATCCCCGAGGACAGATTTCAAAAGGGAAGTACGAAATTCAATGAGTGTGGAGGATTAGTTTACATTAGCTTGGTTCTTGATCGCTTGTGGTCGTCTTGGGTGGAGAATGGAACCTCGTATGACTGGGCTGGAGCTCGTGGAATGATGATTGTATATATGTGCACATATTGTGTCTAGCAATGGAGAGTAAATAGATACAGAACGAAATCATCATGATGGTTCTAGTCTGGCCTTCTTTTCCGTAATTGATTCTTCTGCTTCGCCTTCCGCTTTGCGTTTAGCTCCGTTGTCTTCCGCGGTTGGGGGTGCAGCGGCATCAGGCACCGGAACCTTCTTTTTCTTCTTGACGATACCTGTCAGGTCATTCACTGTTTGAGGAAGATTGGAAGGTTTGATGCCAGCATCCAGTTCCTTATCAAGCGCCTGAGCGACGAGTGCCGGCGCACTTTGTGTCAATGTTTCATTGGGCGATGTTTTGAGTTCTTCGACCTATAGCCAATTGATCCGTCAAGACGAACAACACAGCAAGATGTGAGAAGTACCTTCAATGCCAGGTCATCCCTCAATTCCGACAGGTCTTTGATCTCACTCTCTATCCGCTGTTTGGACATCTTCTGCACAGCATCATCCCTTACAAGTTTTGCGACAGCCTTACCCTTGCCCTTCGTATCGGCGGGGGGTTCCTCAGGTAAGGGCGGCAACTGGCCAGCCAGTCCATCTCGAAGCTCAGCCAATCTCGTCTCGACACTCTCCAAGGCCTTTTCAGCGTGATTGATCGCATCCGCCAGGCGACCAGAGGTAAGGTCGAGGACCATGCTGAGTTTATAGTGCGCTTCTGCAATTTGGCGAGAGGATTTGGGAAGGAGGTCAATTTTGTGTTTGAGACCGGCTTCGTAGTCTTGAACTGCCTGGTCGAATTTCTCTATATACTCCTCAGCATACCACATTCAAGATAGCCAGTAGGAACCCAGTCAAATACCTGTTTCCAGCGAAACGTCGCCCAAGGCGATATAGGTATCTGCCAACTTGAGCCTGACTTCGTCGTCGTCCTCTTGTTGGACTTGCTTATCATAAATAGCCCTTGCAAGGTCCAACACCTCCCAAGCAGCATTGAAGTCGTCCTCGGGCTCGTCTTCTTCCTCGCGACCTTCAGCAGCTTTTTCCTCCTCCACAACGGCTTTCTCTGCATTGCCGAATAGATCAACTGCAGGATCCTCTTCCTCTGCATCTCCCGAGAACGATAAGATCGGTCCGTTGGCGGCATTCACTGGTGAATATCGTACATCGTATGTTGATGAACGCAAGGAGGGAGTGAGGACAACGTACCCTGAGGCTCGTCCTCTGTGGGTGCTTCAGGTTGTTCTTTACCCAGAACGCCGCTTTGCGCGATCGCGTTCTCCAGAAGCGCGCGCCCATAGGAGAAATACAGGTCCGCAGTCTCTGGCGCGTCATCGCCATGTTCTTTCGTACTATATAAAAGCAATTATCAGGTCAGCATACCATTGAAGGATACAAATTTTGAAAACCGGAGCGAGCCAAAGATATCCAAGCCAAACGCGTCGCATCACGCGCCTCTTCTCTCAAGCCTCCCCATCCTCTCCAATAACAAACAGATATTCCAAAGAAACGCGAAACTCACGCAAGTTCCAAAGCCGTAGCGTAAAATTCCACCGCCTGCTCATATTTCCTCAACGCAAAGGCACGTTTGGCCTGTTCAACAGCGCTTTCGATTGTTGTAGGTGGGTTTGCATCGTTCTTTGGTGTGTTTGGCAGGGGTGTCGTGGACGTGGTTTCAGGTTTCGTTGCTGTATTGTTTCTGTGACAAAGTAACAGAGTCAGCTAATTAACGAGGTTGTTCAGTTGGAAGATTTGTGACAACACGCACGAAGCCATGGTGGTGGAGCAGAAGAAGGATGATCACAAGGCAACCCTAGGCCTGAGATGGTAGTGGTCAGAGTGCAACAAACCGAGTGGGCGAGTGAGTCGAGCGCAAATAACAGCAGCCACGGGCGAGTGTGCACACCTTTGTACTTTGTTGTGAATCAATTCAATATACGGCTAACACGAACAACACTCTGACGCTTTAAATTTATGACAACAGAGATGCTTCGACACCCAAGTTTGACATAAAAAGGAAACAGAGCACAGGCTTAGACCGAAACTAGTTGACTCTTCCCGAATGAACTTCAAAGAGGAGGGATTCCGTCATTGCTAAAGTAGACCTAAGCAAAGTGCAATAATACAGGACTTGTGTATCAAAAGAGAGAGAAGAGAGAAGGGAGAAAAGAGGAAAACAATAGGAAATAGGTCGGAAATACTAATGAGAGCCTACCTTCTCAGGGGGTGTAGGCCAGGGTGGCGGGCAAATATAAAGGAGTGAAATGTCCCAGAGCAACGGGATAACAGAAACCAGCATACTAGATGGATCGTCACAAAGGATAGAGAGCGGAAACGCCTCGTGAATACAACGAAACCAAGAGAAAAGGAAGAAGGAAACAAAGAACGAACATGGTATCTCATACATGATGCGTCATAACTCAACATCAAACGTCCAACGGACCTCTGACTATCGCCCTCAAGGAATGAAGACAGGGATATCTGGGGGCATGGGCCTCAAGGGAGAATCATACTCCTGCCAATTCAAATCAATGAGGCGCTTCCTTGGCTCTGCTGCTGTCCTCCAGGCTGTTGCCCTGCGGCACCTTGCTGCCCGAACACTCCAAAGCTGCCCATCCCCGTCGTTGCCGATGAGAATGGCATCGTGCCAAACATACTCCCACTCCCAAAACCAGTCGGCATTGGCGGCACACTTGGCGCCCCAGGGCCGAACCCACCACCAGGCGTGTTCCCAGCAGCCATAGACGCCCGAAACGGATTTGCCGCTCCACCACCTGTAACCTGTGGCCGTAAACCAACACCCAACCTCGACGCCGTGCCTGTTGCTCCTAATCCTGTGGGAGAACTTGCATTGGCGGATGTGGTTGGGGTTGATGTACCCGTAATACCCCCGTTTCCAGCAGCATTTGCACCGGCGTTCAACGCGCCAAGTCCACCTAAACTTCCACCGAATCCAGTCTGCTGCTGCTTATTCAACGCGCCAAATTCCGACATCCCGAATGATGAACCAATTCCACCAGCACTTGTACCGGGCCCGATCGTGCTTGCCCCCGAAGTCCCAGTGCCGGCAGCGCTGGAACCGGTAGTGGCAGTGGGGCTTGTAGCACCGGACGAATCAGGAATAGGTGGCAACGACTCCATCAGTGCGGCACCAAAGGACGAAGTAGGCTTGAACGGTTTCAACCCTGCGAATCCCGTCATTTGCGACTTCAACGGTGCAGTGGTACCTGCACCCGCACCCGCACTAGTACCAGCACCACTCCCAACACCAGTGGGCAATGACGTCGTAGCCGAAATAGGATTCACATTTGAACCCCCTGCATTTGCCGAACCACTCAACAAAGAATCCGAGAAAGTCGATCCTGCAGTAGTGGCAGTCGGCGAAGACGCCGTCCCACTAGCAGCATTGGGCTTGGCATTCGAGAACGCAAACGACGACGCAACACTACTCATATCCGTCCCACCTGGATTCAATGCACTGTTGGCAAAGTTGAATCCTCCCGTGTTCGTGTTCGTGTTCGTCGCCGCCCCATTAGCCTGCGGCTGTTGCTGAGTGGACCCAGCAGGGGACGAACCGTGGCCCATAGCCAACTCCGCTAGCGTAGGTGGTTTCGGCACCGGTGGGGCAGGCTCGATTATGGGTCCGAAGGGGTTCTTCGTTCCTGTCATATGGGGTTTGAGCGGCTGTGCGGGTGGTGGTGAAGCACTCTTTGTCGTCGAGCCAAAGGTAGTAAGAGGCGTCGATGCAGGGCGTTGAGGAACGTTCAAATTCATCTGTCTCTGCGCTGTTGTAGCGAAAGCCGAAGTAGAAGGTGCCATGGAGGCGGATGCGGGTGAAGGTTGGAATGGTTGCCCGAATTGTTGTTGCGGCTGCTGACTGGGTTGTTGGGAGGGTGATGTCGCGTTGAAGAAGGATTGACCGAAACCTGTTGCCATGGGTTGCATTGGCTGATTTGGGCCAGGGGATGGGTTTGAATTTGGCTGTTGTTGAGGTGAACCCATACCCATCCCGGAGCCACCTCCCACACCGAACAGAGCCATGCCCGTTGTCTGGGGCATCAGCACACTCTGACGGAACGGATTAACCCCGGTCGCTTGGGGTTGCAGGAAGTTTTGCTGCTCGGGAGCCGTGAGGAATGTCGAGAATGGACGATGCCCTGGTGCGGTAGACGGCTGTTGCCCTTGAATACCGAACGGGTTCGCGGCATTTGGCATTGCGGTATGCTGGGGCATGAGGAACCCTGTGGGTTGTGCATTGATTTGTGGGATCGCGAAAGGCTGCCCGGTCATCATCTGAGCGAAGGGATTTGGTGCTCCTTGTGGGGTGAGGGCGTTAGGACTGAAAGTATATCAGTTGAAGCCCAGCGACATGGGATTTGAATGCTCAAACCTTGGTGCTTGCTGGTTGAACATACTGGTTTGATTTTCTTCGATGGAACTGAAGAAATCTTCAATATTGGTCTTCTTCTGTTGCTCCTGAGCGACAGATGATGTAGGGCCGGAGGCAACAGATTGAGCTTGGTTTGAGGTCGAGGTAGGAGCGCCCGACTTGGTATCTGGTTTCGGCGCTGAATGGAAATCAGACACGTTTCTGGGAGGAACGAAGGCAGGACGAACAAGAAGCGGCTTTGGATTTATTTGCGGAGGACTTGGATACAGCCTTTCCGTCTGCAGCTGCCCTATTGGCCTTGTATTCCAAGCGGTTCTGCTCGAAGTTAGGATCGTCCAGGTATTCTTGCAGGGCAGTCGCAAGGGATAATGGCGCCTAGAGCAGAACATCAAGAAGTAAGCTATGTTTCGGTGATAAAAACGTACATGACGTAGGTTGGGGATCGGAACATTCAATAAATTCTGTAGCTTCTTTGCTACCCCGAGGTATTCGGTGACGTGTTCTGTTTGTTTGCAGAAATGTCGGTAGATCGAGAGCGCCTCAGCAGCGTCTACGTGCGACATCTCAAAGTATTGTTCTACGAAGAAATAGGTGTTAGAACCAGATGCAGCAAGGATCTCAAACGTACGCACCGAGGAGGTTGATGACGGCCTCATTCCCAGCCTGGAACAAGATCAACAAGTCCTTAACAAGCATCCGCAACGCCGTCAAACGCAGCTCATGATCCACACCATCCAGATAGAACTAGAACAACGACAACCAACCAAGTCAGCACTCCCCAGCACGCCATCCCAGCAACGAACGAACGGATGACATACCCTGCATTCCACCAAAGCATCAATCATCTGGTGTACGACCTTGGTTTCCCTCAACAAACCCTTCTCAACCGTCATCGACCGCAACTTCCTTCCCATCATTGTCTTACTTCTCGCCAGACTTGCATTATTTCCTTGCTTCTTAGTCTTATATCCCTGCTCCTCCTCTAACGTCGTCATCGAGTTTCGCATATCCCGGTTCGTCTCGGATTGAACCTTGATGACATCGTGCTTGAGGTCGCGGAATGAGCGAATGCGGCAGTCAAGATATCGAGCGTAGTGGTGCAAGTGGTCTGGATTCTCGAAACCTAGATGTTGGGAGGTGATAAAATATAGAGTTGTGATGTCGTGATGGTGCAGCGATGGAAATGGAAGGCGAACGAGGTGAACAGTCAGTCAGCCATCCAACCAGATAGAACGAAGGGCAACAAACGGTGACCCTGACCTTCCCAATTTCCAGAGTACACGTTACGCAGTTTCAAAATGTCGGATTGGGAGAGGTGCGAGAGAACGTTGTCGGTAGCGCCATTACGAATCATGGTATGTAGTACGATCAGTGCTTTGAACACGACCTGAGCCGGATGAGGGGTAAAGATTTGAGCTCACTGCCTTCACAAGCACATCGGAGAGGACGAGAGGAGACATACGACAGAGTTGGGCTCGCGGAAGCGTGGGGCGAGGGCCTTGCAGACATCGTGGACAGCCCCATCCTCGGACCAGGTAGCAGCGATGATGGAGTCTATGTACTGGCATCCAGGAGTAAGATTATGGATCCCGCGAGCAGAGATTTGGGAAATACCTTTGGTTTTGGAGGGGCATTTTTTGGCTTGCAGGCCAGTTTGACGATTTTGTCGAAACTGGACATTGTTCACTCCGGAGTGGATGCCAGAATGGGCAAGCTAGCTGTCTAACCAGAATACAAACATTTGAAACTCAGCCAGCACCCAATCAATTCACACTACTAATAATACAACCATTAAATCACAATTTACTGCTTGTCAATTATGCTCCCCCGTCTACGCCTTCATCCCAGCTCCTCGACCTCTCAACCGCCCTCTGCCAACCCTTCCACCTCTTCTGTCGCTCAGTTTCAGCCAACTCAGGCTTAAATTCCACATTGCCTTTCACATTCACATCCTTGAGCGTCTCAGGTTTATTCAAATCCCAGCCGAAGAGTTTAATCGCAGCCCCGGCGCAAAGTGCAGAACCAAGCGCAGTGGATCTGTTAATAGACGCTGTCAATTTCCCATTTTATCACGCGGGATCCCTTTACGTACTCTCTCATTTCTGGACGAATGACGGTGAAACCACCAAGATCGGCCAAAATACTCATCGCGAGGTCGCCGTTCGTCATTCCACCATCAACCTTGAGATGCTTCAAGTCGGTGCCAGAATCGAGCTTCATACTCTCGATGATTGCACGAGTCTGATACGCATTCGCTTCGAGTACAGCACGTGCGATGTGCGACGGGTTGGTATACTGCGAGATTCCTACGTCGCCAAGTTAACACACAGCCCGAGCAATTCAATGAAAATAGACCAGTCCATACCAATCAAGAGGCCAGCTGCACCTGGATCCCAGTACGGCGCGAGGAGACCGGAGAATGCGGTGACGAAGTAAACACCTCCGGTATGGCTCTCCTTCGCTGCCAAACTGTTGACTTCAGCGGCAGTAGTGATCATACCCATGCTATCACGAAGCCATTTAATGGCACTCCCAGCAACAGCAACTAGAAACTTGCTGAGAATTCAAATACGAGAGTGTGTTGGATCTAAACACTTACTGCTGCCTTCCAATGCATACACAGGCTTCTGCCCGGGTCCAGCCTGATACGCGACCTAGTTCGGATATTAGCTCTATTCCAAGCGCGACTCAACCCTAAATACCCACCGTGCTCAACAATCCATGATTGCTCTTCACAATCTCACCCCCGGTACAGAACAACAGAAATGCGCCTGTGCCATACGTACATTTGGCCTCACCCTGCGCCAAACACTTATTCCCAATCAGCGCCGCTTGTTGGTCTCCAACAAGTCCGCCAATCGGTACCCCAGCCAGAGGTCCGTACGCAATCTTCCCATACACCTCTGAGGTTGATACCAACCTCGGCAGAATCGATTTCCGCAAGCCGAAGAACTCGAGAAGAGAGGGCTCCCATTGTAAAGTCGAGGCGTTGAGGAGTAAAGTACGTGAAGCGTTGGTCACTTCAGTGATATGAACATTATTCTTAACTCCACCGAATAGGTTCTGTGTGAGAATGAGGTAACAATTGACAACGATCAGTAAATGTAGGGAACGCAAGGGAAAAAAGGAAGACGAGGATAACTGACATATGCGACCCATGACTCCACCGTACCAAATAACAAATCATCTGAACCATGCGCCTGTGCAACTTCTGGATAATGATCAATCATCCAACGGAGCTTGATCGCAGAGAAATACGTCGAAAGCGGCAATCCCGTTCTAACAGGAAAAAGCACATAAATTCAGATCTTCGAAGCTCCAAAGAGTAAATAGGGAGTAGACCCACATGTCGCGTAGCGCATCAATGCCCTCCTGACCTTTTTTCCACACCCCAGGCGCAATTTGAATTCCCGTCTCCTTCAACTTATTCTCGTAATGTGCAACAACGTTCTTCGTGCGGGAGTCGTCCCAAACGATAGCTCTGCACAGAGGCTTACCCGTCTTACGGCTCCAAGCAACAGCCGTCTCGCGTTGGTTTGTGATTCCTACATATCACACGGTTCAGCTTCCGGCAATGGGGCAGAATGATAGAGATAGATATTAAATGTCGGCTTGATCATCGTGCATCATGTGATAGGACCAAAATGGCGAGACGGGCATAGCTACGCACCAACGACTTTCACACTCTCTTTCGCCCAACCAGCCTTCTCTAGCTCCTTTACAGCTTCTTCAACACACGCATCAGCATGTTGCTGAATTTCATCTGCGTCATGCTCATGCCATCTGTCACCGAAATGAATGAATATCAGCGCATTAATTACACCACACCACACAACAATTCAGAAAGGACCAACAACCTTCCTTGTCAAGAAGGGGATAGATCACAAGTCACGAACTTACCCAGGATGAGGGTAATACTGAGGGAACTCCAGTTGGTGTTGTGCAACAATATCCGCATGCTTGTCGAACACAATAAACCTCACGGACCTATACCATATATCCAGAGAAACCTTTAGCGAAACGGGAACCAGGATGTAATGATAGCAAGCGCACGTAGTTCCACAATCAAGCGAGCCAACAAACTCGCCCTGCTTAAGCGCACCGACCATGTCTGTGGAAGTAGAAGAATGCTTGAATCGACAACGCAGATGCAAAAACGACGAGGGGAAAGCGGGAGAAAGGGAGCAAGTTGTGGGACGGGCAGTGAATGCGGACAAGGAGCCCTTAAAAGGCGCACAAGCATATGAAAGAGCTCTACCTACCCACCGACCCAGTGACATCAAACTCCGCAGTAGTTGTTTTTCTCCCTTTTTCTGGTAATCAACTGTTCCGTCTCGGTCCGGGAGATCCGACCATGCCACTTCGCCCATGATCCGTAGATTGAAAGACAATGTGATCTAGGGATCTAATCTATCATATCCCAAACTTCACTCGCTCTTCCCTCGTCCATTGAAACACTGGTAGCGGGTGCGCTTCTGTGTTAAACACCCACTGATCTAGAGGTAGCGGTTCTCCTTCCTTGAACATCAAATATAAGTACTTCAACCTAGAAAATCACACAATCAGTCAACCATGACGATTTCGAGAATAAGCAATGCAAGGGATGCCACTCACGTCTCTGCTAAGAAATAACTGAATTGAAACATGAGTACTGGGTAAGAAATAACCCGCTCGTCTACACACGATCGCGACGCACCTTGGCATACTATCCTCCTTCCAACCGGGTGACCGCTCAACTGACCTCAAGCTCGCATACCCGCATGCTGTCTTCGTCTCCTTTTGGATAGCTTCAAATATTGCCCAACCCCGGGCTCTCCACTTCCAATCGCCTGTTACCTTCCATAATAAATACAACGACTCCACAGTCTACAAAGTTCATCCGTGATCAACCACACTTTCCATTTTACATATCATCATAAGAAATCAGGAACTGGACCCACCTCAGGCCTCAGAAGATACCCCGGCTTCCTTAACACATAGTCCCTCCCACGTGCTTTCCCACTTAATCGTTGTTGCTCTGAATAAATCACCGGCCTCTTTTCCTTCAACCCCGGGACCTCCCCACGGCTTCCACTCTTCTTCCACTTTTCAACCGCATCAATCCACAAGTAATCCTCCGACTCTACTGCATACCGGTTCCCAGTCCACGACTTTGATTTAGGATTCTTGGGTAAAGAGTTCATCACCATCTCATCTGGACCTAACCCCGCAGGCTGGTCGGCGTATGTAAGCCAACAAGTCTGTGCTAGGCCCTTTGCTGCCCACATGTGGAGTTCTTTGAGGTTGTATGAACTGAGGAGCTTATATGCTCTTCCGGCGTGCCCGAAGGTTTCTTCCGAACCGAGCTTGGAGAGGTCAATTCCGAGCATTTTGAGGTTGTCCAGAGGAAGGATGTGGGCGCCCAATGCGAGGAGACCGGGGAGGAAACAGGATAGATGTTCAAAAACGTGGGTTGGGACGCCACGCCGTTCAAAGGTAGGCGTTGTCGTGTCAGTCACATAGAGTAGGTGGCGCGTCGGGGAGAGATACAGCAAGTGGGTAATTATATGTGTTGTTGCACGAATGTCTGAAAAATAGGGTTACATTTCGAGATTGACTGGGGCGGGGAAGAGAACATACACATTTCCAAACTCGTCTTATCCGACTTCCCAGTAAGGAGATAGAGCTTGAGCAGATATTCATGGGCGCTATCGGCCTGTGCTCCAACCGACAGATGTGCTGAAAAAACAAAGCTAGTGTCGGCACTCATTTGAGTCAACACAACGGAACGCACTATCCGAAGGAGTGGCTGAGTCAAGATTCCACCTGATGGGTAGCATTCCTCCCGTTCGGTTTAGATTAGCCTGTGAAAGGACTTTCATCACCGTATTGGCCTACAATGGCGAGTCAGAATCAGCCTCCCGACGCCATAACATGAAAAATACCCGATTGAAATGTTCCTTTCGTCCAGTCAATTTAGATAGATAGGTATACTCCAACTGCAAACTTGCGATTTCAGCCAGGATACCCGCCTCGGTGCCTCGATGTGTTCCCCTACACCAGACAGCGAACCCATATATAAACTGCGAGTGAACTGGATTTACTGAAGACTCACTTCGTCGGACTGACACTGTAATACGCCAGTCCACTCGTACTGTTGAAGACAGGGTCAAGCTTGTCTACGAGGTCGACCGCACGTTCTAACAGAACGGTATCGTTCCGCGAAAGCGCATATGCGGAAAGAAGTCCACCAAGATAACGAATGACCGTCTCGAAGAATGGAACATAACCGTCCTGTGACTGCTCTAAAGTATCAACGGAAGTTTGACAGGAGATGAGGGGTTGGAAGACATACCTGCGCAACCGAAAAGTTTGCACGCCTAATTACATCCAACCCTTTCTGATACTCCGTTTCAAGCTCCATTATCAACATGGTATCCAGCGAATCGAACGCCGTGAGCCCCCACCCATTAAAACTAATGCAGCCATTAACACCAACACCCTAAATGCAAAGAAACGAGGTTACTCACTTATTAACCTTTCCACAGGAAACTGGCAAAAGCTCGTCATATGGCGCTGCGTACTCATTATACCCTCCATACGCATGCAAAAACGCATACATGACTTGTTGTGCGCGGTTTTCCCAGACATGTTTCGGAACATCGACAATAGGCGAGTAATGTACTGGGTACTGGGGCCCTCCAAAATGTGGCCAAGATAACGATAGTCCCAAGAGGGAAGGAGCACCCGTGGAGTATAGAAGGGCCCAAAGACCCAACGCTACGATAAACGCATACAGGGTTAATCTATATGTTGGCTGTCGCGAGAGGAAAGCCAAGGCATAGGAAGGCGAGAACCGGCGATAGTGCATTCTTAATCGGTCCCGGTAGGAGGCAGACGATAATGACATGGCACCAATGGACGGCGAGGATGGCTCAGCAGCCTCTAGAAGCGGTTCGTGTTGTGAGTCCAGCGCGTGCGTTGGCAATGTGACTATTCGTGTGTGTGATGGGAGGAGTAAAACATGGAGCTACACGTTGCTACTTCAGCTTGGAGCGAACAGCTGGGAAGTATAAATAGCTCAAGTCACACAATCACAACCAACCCCTATTCGCTGATCTGCTTGCTGTTGGTTAATCCCAACAGCTCATCTCAACGCTCACCCTCCTATTCTCAATAGCGCTGCCATTGGCGAGCACGTCCGCCAATATCTTAACCCCAGGATATTAGCTGTCTTTCTCACCTGTCCAACCGCCACGTCTCAAGAAAGGGTTGGTGTATGAACACCTCAAATGCAATGAGTGGAAGTCGGCTCATCTGCACCAGACCCGCTACCCCAGTGCCATTTCGACACCCGAAGGAGCTAGAATCATCAACAAGATTTGCAAGCAACACTCAAAGATGTCCAATACGGAGGAACACGAAGCATGGACACCAGACAATTGCTGAAGCTGACCTTGGACTCTTTATCTTTGTTTCCGAGCTGACCTGGTCTTGTTACACCTCTACATCCTTGCGTCTCCCCCTACGGGGACCTATCTCTGGTTTGCAATGACCTGTTTCTTGGGTGAAGCTCGCAGCCACATCAAGTAGGTATTTGATCCTTCGTGAAAGTATCATGTTATAGCGCCAGACCCCCCAGCCACGCCCACGTTCACTTCGTTCAGACCGTGACTTCTATCCCAATGGCATGACAACGCCGTTTTAGTGGATAGGGAACAGTTGCAAGTGTGGAAATGAACAAATGGCCCGACGACGAAACCAAATGAATGAATATATCTACAGGGCAGAAATTGAATAACGAGTGAAGGGCAGGTGTCAAACCAATAGCTGCTGTCCCCGGCGCATCCTATAGCTGCAACGCCCGACTTAGCTACAAGATGCTACAGTAAAAGTGAAGAATCGCCTTCGGACCTGTACTTTGGGCACCTAATCCTCGGGAAGAACGGACTTTTGAATCTATGCCTTTGAAAGTTTGAGGCCAGCCATTCCAATGCCAGGAAGCGCTCGCATCAGCTGCTGTCCCACCTCGTGCAGAGCACGAGTCAAACTGCCTTACTGCCAACATCCCTCGATCCCATGCACTTCGGAATCCGGAAAAGCTTCCACCACAATATTTTCAACAACATCAAAATAATTAAGCACTTCCACCAATATTCTACCTCTGGCAAAACAGGTATAACTCCCTTTGCCTGCTCACCGAGTTTGGCTTAATAACAGAAAAATGCTCGATGTCTTAGAACGCAAAGGAATTGCTGGAATAGAAGTTGATTCATCTGCTCGATCCACCACCGCGGTGTCATCCAAGCACCCGAAGGAGCTGGGGAGCAGAGTCATGGGGAGGGCCGACAATATCCAAAGGCAATGGATTATGTTGTGGATCGTTGGTCCTCCTGGTGTTGGAGAGTCGACAGTTGCGCAGACCATTGCTAAGGATCGCCAGCGCCTTGACCGCCTTGGGTGTTACTTCTTCGTCTCTCGGCTAAGCGAGCCTGACGACGCACTCCAAATTCTTCCTAGCCTCGCCTACCAGGTTGCCTTTCGGGGCCAGGATTACAAGAACTTTGTTGCTCACTTGTTGGCTGGCGATCCGACGATCCTCGGGAAGAATATCCAGAGTCAGTTTGAAGAACTCACAGCCGAACCATTTGCACAGCTATAGATGTAACAACCGCGAAGGACCCAGAAACCGCTGTTAATAGTTCTGGACGGCTTGGACGGTTGCAAAGGGGAGGAGGCTCAATGCGGGTTCACTGAACTCATCAGCGAGTACGTTCGCTCAAATCCTCGGTCTCCCCTCCTGTGGATGATCTATCGTCGTCCCGAATCGCACTTAAAACAATTCCTCAAGAAGGTCAATTTCATGGCCCTGTGCGCGTGGGAAGAGCTCAATGTCGATGACATTCAGGCTAGGCGAAACGTTTACCGTTACGTTTCTGCTGGGCTTAACAAACTTTGCGAAGAGTTCTCAGAGATGTCTGGTGTCGACGAACGTGGTGCATGGCCATCGAAGATTCAATCAGGACGGCTAGCGGATGCTGCCTCCGGGTTCTTCATTTTCGCTTTCATCATTCTCAAATTTGTCGGTGACAACAAACATCGAAATCCTAAGGCTCAGCTGCAAGCCTGCCTGAGGTTCTTTCGTAACTCCCACCGTTCCTGGTTCAATTAACCCATTACATGCATAAGATCTCCTTTACCATCAGATAATGTCCAACCTGCCTCCACCCACTTGGTTCCACAATCCATGATATCGCTTGATTCTTGCTCTACGCATGCCCAAGGTTGAACATATGCTGATGAGCCCGGCGCAGCAAGCCCATGATGGACTACCCGCGAGCTAGTCATTTTCGCATACTATGTACGGCCAGGGCTCAACCTGGTATTCATTATATCAGGTTTTGCCTTGCTTCTCACGTTTCCCGTCTTTTCATTTCGTTTCTTTCCATTTTTTGAATATTGACTTTTTAGACGTGTCCGAACCATTTTTGGATGGCTGCCAACTTAACATTTCTTGTGGATATATGATGACACTGTATCGACGGAAACAAGAGTAAATATATTATATTTCCTCTTCCTGCCTACGTCAGGCGGATACTGACAGTCTTTCTTACATCCGGAACCCGTCCCGCCATTAAAAACAACCCGTTGTGACTCAGAATGTATATGTCTCACTTATTACACAACCACACCTTAATTTCTAGACGTTCATTTGGGTTGTTGCGGCACGGCCTGCAGAATGGTGTGCATCAAGGTTTGAGTTGTAAGCTTCGGTATAGAGACAAAAATGAATGTCCGAATCACAAGCGCATCGACAAGGTACCCATAGTGTAGGCATTTTCTACTCATATACTCCAAACTTGTCTCTGGCCGAGCTGCCATTTACTCAACCCCCAGTCGAGAAGCCATTCGTCATGCTCCAAAATAACTTCTTTCGGCACCCTCGTCATTCCAACTGCGACCGGGACCTCTGGAAATGCAATCGCACAAAGCAGAACATCCTTCAGCAACTGTGTCCTGGCAAAGTCCAACCTCAGGCCGGGCCATTTGCCCAACGTCAAAGCGAGGTCGAAACCCCTCTGTCTATACTTTTCCAGACATCGCCCAAATTTCCTGGTCTTAGTTATGGATTCCTTCTGTGCGTTAATCACCCCTCGCATTCGCAACGTGAGCTCAGGGTACACACATATAGCGCCCTTGCCTGTGATGATGTTCATCACCGGTGTCGAGTGGAAGTGTGATATGGCGGTGATAGGGTGGATTTCTCGCACCGCAATGATGTTCACTATCATAGGGTCCGCGCATGTGGAGTCAGATGGTGGAGAGCATCGAAGTTTGAGCACCTTTGCGATGTGATTCTCGCTGTTGTATTCGGCATCTTCAACGAGTTGCTCCCTTGGTGAACACTTCTCTGGCGAATGATATTCCGTGAACGTGTCAAGGAAGTCCAAGACGTCGTTGAGGTTCTCGTCAGGGCAGTAGATGTCGAGGTCGCCGGGGATGAATAATCCAGGGCAGAAAACGAGGAGGGCTGCAGAGCCCGAGATGACGCTTGATGTCCTCGTGAGGAACTCGAGGAAGGTCTTTGCGTCCAGTTGAAAGTGCTTGAGCATGTTGATGACGCGGAGGTAGACACATTTGTTACGCTTGTGGTCCCAGTACTTGGAGGTACTAGCAAGCGCGGTCATGGTCCTAACATCACAGGAGTCTACAATTTTTTCGTGTAGTTCCTCTGGTAAGCTGGTGATGTCGAAGGCAGGAGGATCAACTAAAAAATAAAATAAAATAACACCGTATGTCGAGGAATCGTACCGTAAAAAACTAACCTTCCATAGTACGACTCAGGGATGGTGGGTTGTTAAGGCAAAGTACCCAAATCGAAGCACGTTTTTTTCATAGCAACAAGGGATTGCACGTGCCAGTATATGCTATAGATTGGCCCGTGGATTTCATGATGAAGCTTCCTAACTGACGTTCATTTTCATGAATTCGATGCCAGTTGACAAACGGCAAGAAGAACATTCAAGGGTGACACTGTGGGGCGGAGGGGCGGAGTTCAAAAGTGACCCACAAGGCTCGCAGCTAGGCTGGTCAATCGAGTAATTCTATGATCACGATGTCTACTTCCGACATTCGCACCCCTGCATCTGCGGTTAGCCAGGACGACGATGCCTCAAACAAAGCCATTTGCAAACTGTGAGCATTCAGCAATTCTTTGATCGCGATGGCTGACTCATCTCAGTTGCCGTCGTCAGTTTGCCAAGTATACTTGTCCCTCTTGCAATGTGCCATACTGCTCGCTAACCTGTTTCCGATCATCCGTGGGAGCCTATCTATCTCACTTCACTTGGCGCTGGACTGATTAAACACATACACGCAGTCCCATTCCCAATGTTCCGAGACATTCTATAAGAATGAGCTCAAGTCCGATATCTCAACGACGCCCTCGCGCACAGCTGAAGAACGAAAACAGATGATGGAGCTTCTCAAACGTTTTGAGGAAGAAGCCGTTGCAGATGAGGATGCCTTAAGCAAGGGAGTTCTCGGGGGTAGTGATAGCGAAGATGAGGGCGAGACCAAGGAAAAATCGCTGGTTGAGAGGTTCGCTGGGATAGACATTGGTAAGCAGGAACGCCGTGTCATCTTTTTCGTTGCTCTCCATAATACTTATTGTTAGATACTCTCTCATCCGAGGACATGTGGGAAATGCTCACTCCGGTCGAAAGGGAGAAGTTTATGAAAGCGCTTGAGGACCCCACCAGTGAACTTGCGCAAAGGCTGCTGGGCAGCGAACAGTTAGAGATGGAACTGGAACAGCCTTGGTGGACTGAGAATGAAACAGAAGAGGAACATCAATCTAGTTCCGAGGGCGGATCAGGGTCAAAAGCAAGGTTGCGGCCGGAGCCCATCCGCATCCCGCAGTCCATGATCAAACCCGTCCCTCATGGGCATCCTCTGGTATACAATTTGTGTGCTATATTGTACGTCGAATGTCCTAGTCAGGAAGTCCTCGTAATTGATCACGAGAGCCAGCATCGCCTACACCTACATCGTCCGCCACCTTGGCATCCACATGCTTTCCACCTTGTCCCCGACAAATCCAGACTTCAGAGAAGCTCTGAGGCTGATTGACCTGCTGGTGCCGTTTCTATCAGATCGCCGATCGACGACACTGCACTCCAGTGTTGGATCAGCCACTACAGATGTCTACTCACGTTTTGAGATGGTGTGGCGCATCTTTATCCAAGCCAATGCGAGGGTTACTCAGATTTGCTCCATTTTAGGGAAAAGTGAACTCCGGACTGCTCGCTGTTCTGTTAAAAGACACGGCAACGTTGATGAAACCTCGCCGAGTCATTCCAATGCCGTTGGGTCCCTCACAGTCAGCACCTTACGGGGCATTGTCTATGGAGATATCGGCTCACTCTCATATTATGCCGGTCCTCGTCCTTTCTGATCTGGCTGACTTCTTCCGATCCGGGGGACGGGATCCTGAGCCTACGCTCTTAGGGGACCAAAGCCAGCCACCAGGGGTGCGATCAAAGAAGCTAGCAATGAACAAAAAGCTGGTTGGGACACATGGTTATCAGCATGTCGTACGCAAGCTCGAATTCTACACTGCACACGTCCTAGCGACGCCAAGTGAAATCATGGAGGGCGTGTCAGAAGAGGTGTTGCGGTGGTCGAAGAAAGTTCAAGAAGAAGGCAAGAACGTTGTGGGAAGTATTTCTGGGAGAGTCGAAGCAGTACGAAAGCCGCTCAAGCAGCAGTTGGTTCAAGAAATGGGTTAATTAGTAACATACGTTTTCTTCAGAAACTGTGACAAACTGTGACATCATATCTGAAGCAACGACCGATGTGGTACTCGCACGTGACCTCTCAGGAGAGCGAGTACCCCCACAGTCGTCACTCTCCATCTGATTATAACCCTCCTCCCACTTCTGCTGTCCAAACCCACCACCACAATGTCCATCTCCTCCTCTGTCGTAACCGCCACTGCAACCGCTCTTTTGCATAACGGTGCTCGTGATCTTCATCATGTCCGCGCCGCGGAAGATGCTGAAGAACTGAATTGTGGCACCGGTGGAGGAGACCACTCGATGCTCGGTCTACGTGTGGCATCTATTTTCATCATTCTCGTTGGTTCGACGTTTGGTGCACTTTTTCCCGTAGTTGCAAAACGATCGTCCTGGTTGCATGTGCCGAAATCAATTTTTGAGTGCGTTTTTTCTTGATTTCAAGTATAAGTCTCTGAGTTTCTTTTTTTTTCTATCAGTTTTGCAAAGTACTTCGGTTCGGGTGTCATCGTGAGTATAACTTGGAATGCCCTCCAGAGCAGCGATTGACTCGACTGACTGATGGGATAATAGATAGCTACTTCGTTTATTCATCTGCTCGCTCCTGCACTCGAGGCCCTCGGCTCACCCTGCCTTCCAGAAGCGTGGCAGGTCTATGTACGTGCCTGTTGATGTCTTACCCGATAATTGCTCACATCATCCCCTTTTGGCAGCCGTACGCACTCGCACTATGTCTTGTTAGCATATTTGCGATTTTCATCGTCGAGCTTATCGCATTCCGGTGGGGTACGGCAAAATTGGCCAAGCTCGGGAAGCACCATGGTAAGCCACCATGCTTCTCTTTCTTACAAACCCGGCTGTGACATGGCATCATACTTGTCACCATCTTGTTTTACTTCGACTTCCGTTTCTGATGATTTTCTCCTTTTTTGGTTTTTTGCTCACGGCAAATTTCTTATTCTACAATAATAGATGCGCACGGACATAGACATGGCGGACATGCTGCCCACGGACCCGAGGGGAACCTCGTAAGCTCAGGGAAGCAGAATCAGAAGGAAGAGCCAGGGAACAGCACGGACATTGAGAGTCTTGGGGCGGACAGTGCTCATGGTGTAGTTGGGGACGCACCAATCACACAAATCATCGGTGTGGCCATCCTTGAGTTTGGCGTCGCATTGCACAGGTGTGTACTCATTTCACTCGCAAACTCAGCGATGTAATCACCCTTACGTGATGATAGTATCCTGATCGGGCTCACACTTGCTGTCGATGAGGATTTCAAGATTCTCTTCGTCGTCCTTGTCTTTCACCGTAAGCACCCTAAAACTTTCCTCACAAAGTTTTCACTTGTAACCAATTTATGACAGAGACTTTCGAGGGTCTAGGTATCGGTTCACGACTCGCCTACATGAAGCTCCCTGTGCGCTACAACTGGGTGCCATACGCTGGCGCAATCCTTTACGGACTTACAACACCCACAGGAATTGCGATTGGCCTGGGCGTTCGGAGCCTCTATAACCCAGGTAGCACGACCGCAAGCATCGTCAGCGGAGTCCTGGATTCTCTGAGTGCTGGAATACTCATGTACACCGGTCTCGTCGAGGTACGTTTGCATTTCCTGGACACGATCATCCCATGGATAATCAAAAATTGATTATTATCCTGCTTTCCAATACCCACAGTTACTCGCACACGAGTTCCTGTTCAACAAGGAAATGATGGAAGGTTCCAATGCCAAGCTTGCATATGCTCTCGGATCAATGTGTATCGGATGCGGTCTTATGGCTCTTCTCGGCCGCTGGGCATAATCTACCGTCTGTGATTGGTTCAGTGGACAGTGTGGTATTTCGCCTTCCTTTGGATAACCCCGCCGGTGTGTCGGCTCCTGTCGACTCACATTCACGGTTGGAGGTATTGGTGATTCTTGTCGTGCCAGATTCCCGATAAGAACCCGTGACCGGTAGACTTGTTCTGCCTTTCTCCGTGGCTCGTGCCTGGCAACAAAAAGGGACCGCAATTAAGTAGTAGATGACACTTCCTGTAGGAAATTTAGGACATTTAGAATTCTAGATGTTTTGGAAATTTGATTCTGGGGAAATCTGGGCTGGCCAGTCATCCGGTTCCCGGGGCATAATGTGCGCTGGCGTATACCTCAGCGTCCGTCCGAGCGGTTTGTCTCTTCATCTCTTGGCGGACGATATTTCCACGCCTCATACGCACTTACTGACTATACTTGTAAGATAGCCTTACTTCCCCTCGCGTGCGGATGGCGTCGGGGACTCGGGACTGCAGACAGGGATCGTCACGGAAGGCGGTGAGTTCACGCATTAGATATCGAAGATGCTGGGTATTAGTTTTGTGCAAGTACGTTATATTGGTGTGGGACAGACATGTTGTTAATCATGCTCCGAGCCAAGGGACCGATATAGGGCTTCCATAACTGATAAGACAAACGCTCGAGACAGTGAAACCCGATAGGTGTCTCAGATTCTTCCGGTGAACACCTAACTCCCGCCTCGCCATGTCTGTCACTACGCGAGCGCGGCAGCATGCGTCTTGCGTGAAGGCTTTGACAGGGCGTGGGGATAGTTGAGAGAAACTTTGGGATAATAAGAGTCCGCAGGTGAGCTTAATGGTGTAGGATGTTGACAAGTGGTTCAGGGAGCAGGAAGAGACAAGACGAGGCAGTTTCTAGAATGCAGGGACGTCGGATACCTAGAGGTAAAGAGGTGGAAAGTAAGCCGATATTCTCCCTCTACCAGGAATCGCATTGCGGTAATTATACTAAGATGTAAAGGCTGCGTATAATAAGTTTTCTACGATATGAAGTCGGGAAAGGTGAAGGCGGGTCAAGTAACATGAAGAGAAAACTAAAATTAAGGCAAATAGACAATCTAGAGAGCATAAACTACAAACTATATTGAGAAATTGGCAATAAGAGTAAAAGTAGAAGAGGTAACAGGGCCCAGAGGTGAATGTGGAAGGAAGGAGACGGCGGCAAAGCTGAGCAAGCAGGCAGTGAAGCTCAAGGGCGATATCCAAATTTGGCTTGCGAGAGTTGATGGACGGCAGATAGATGGCGGTATATTGTGTCGTCCAGCGAGCCGGAGGTGCGTCTTGATAACCGAGTGCATTGGAAGAGTGTGCCAGAGTGTCGGTAAGTGAAGTAGCCGGAGTGTGTCGGCTGGGCACTTACACAGCAGACGGCGTCCGGTTTCTGCAATTTGCCAATACTCAGCAGGCTACTTACTCGCCTCGAACCAGGGGGGGGGGGGAAGGTGCAATCATGATCAAGCAAAACGCCCCGGGAGATTCGGCAATGACGTGAGTGAAGGAGAGGGATACCCTATGGATGTGTAAAACCCGCTAAGTACTCGCAGCCTCACCGACGCGTACGGCGGATCACCATTATGAATTTCGTTCTCAATTAACTTCCTGTCCTACCGCCATCGATGACCTACAGCAGCAACTAGCCCGGTGGTGAATGACACTATCCCATGACTTATCATTAAGTTTGGAAGTTCATTTGATCGCCTAGGAAGGGGATGCATTTTCGTTGGATGACTCGAGCCGCTCAACGTTGATCAGCGATAGAAAGCCAGAGAAGATTAAAATATATGGTGCGCACAAGTACAGAGGAAATCAGGGCGGCATCACACAAAGTAGAAGATAAAAGTACATTGGACGGACAAACGGCATCGCGCACAAAGCTGACACAAGAGATACACATACTGGCAAAAAGGATAGCAAACACATGACCTTGGAAACGGAGGAACAAGAAACCGCGTTCAGGCCATGAGTGCACCCCTTGTCTTCTTGAGGGAGTCTGCAATTCCGAGGAAAGTCTCCGCCAATCGGACCTGTCAAGGAAGTGAGCTATGGAATACTTGGTTCGTCTCGTGGTGAATGAAGGACACACAGAATCCAAAGCCTCGGCATAGGAAGACTCAACGTGCCCATTAGCAGGAAGTGAAGCGTCCCTTGGAGCATCACGCTCTACTTCCCTCGCGATTTGGGCCATCCGTCGAAGAGTCTGGTTACTCGGGCCGAACGAGACGGCATGGAAGGATAATGGTTTTCTGGTGAAATGTGATTATAATAAGCAGATGCAAAGCCTGGAATAAGGGAACACATTGCTCACCCGAGTGAAACAGCGGCACGACAAAGAGTGCGAATAGTGGCATCCTGAATGCCACATTCTCCATCGGAAAGGAAGATAACGACAGGCGATCTTGAACATTATCAGCCTCAACTCGGAAAATTTAACGGTCTTGAACCATACCGTTCAGTATTCCAGTGTCTTCGCATGACAACTTCGGTCTCTCGGACAGCCGCTTCATAATTGGTACCTCCGTCTGCTTCATATTGCAATAGTGTCTGCAACAAATTTTCAGGCGTGCGCTGGAGGTCATTTTCAAACGATCGAGTGACAGAGTGATTGAAAAGGATGACGCTGTATGAGTCTCTTCGAGTGGGTGCAGTCTGACCTTGAGTTCTCGACCCTGGTGCAGCCAACGCGGTTTGCCTTGATTGCCAGAACCCGTGCAACGACAAATACACCGCACCGAGCCTGTCGTTGTGACGACGCAAGATCGTTGGAGTCACAGGGGTTGCGGGAAGCGGTGTAGGCGTATTCTGACCCATTGATCCCGACCTTGGGTCAATCCTGTGAGTCAGAACGCGAGAGTCATTAAGCAACATTGCTATACCTGTCAATCACGAAAATCCTGGCACCCGGTTCACCTCATTAAGACGCCAATATTTTCATAGGTGATTGTACTTACACGTGGAAGGCCTGCTGCATCACCACCGGATTCTTGCATGAAAACAGATGCCCATCGTTAGATACATAACTGAGAGGGTTGTCTCAGCGGCGTAGGTAGGAGCTAATGGTTCTAACATACCCCAAACCAGTCAATTGATTAATAGCATGAGGAGGGTGGAAAATTGGCAGCGTGCAATATGAAGGTTGTGCGGGTTGATTCGCGGATGCCGCATGTTCTGGACCTGGTAGAATATTAGGACGCGAAAGACGCGTGCACGATCCAGTGTCCTCACCTGGACACATTGCGTCACTGCCAGAACATTAGTTATGTCAACCAACGAGGGTTTCCCCCACTCACCACTTCGCAAAATTAGCTTGGTCGTCGCGTGAGTAAGGATCTTGCGGGAGCATGTTAGCATTGCCACGAGGTCACTGCTCTCAAAATAGCATACCTCTGAAACCTAAATGTAAAGGTAAGTAAATAAGCTAAAGATTCCTTGAAACGATTGGCCCACCTGAGCGTCTCCAATATAGCTTGTGTGATATCCAGTCCTTTGGCCGATCAGGGCTTGGTGCAAGGCGAGCTGCGATATGCTCGTGATCAGGGCCAGTACAAGGTTGGTTTCTGTCCGTCCGGCAATAATCGAGATGTGCGTGACGACCCATGCTCTGACAGACGAGATTGCACATCATGGGGGCACCCTCATCATTGGCGCCGAAGCGACGGCCGTTCAGCTCCATGGAAGTGCCATCAGGACCATCGATAGCCCATCTGGTCTTGGACATAGAGCCATGGCTAGTTTCGTGCTCCTGTTGAGGGTGTCCTGAAGCCATTATCCGTGATCAAACCAAGTCCCATCGGAGGAGGAAAGGTGATACGGACCTCGAGGCAAGGTACAGAAATAACCACAGCTTCCACACCTGTCACAATGGGAGTTCAGTGTAAATTTTCACTGTGCAAGGTAGAAGTTCTAAGCGTACCTGGTTTCGCAGAAGTGAAACGGCGCTGGATCAAGGGTATGAATGTGTTGACCTTCATGTTCACGTCTCCCAGCGGGTATTGGTTTAACGCAGGGCAATCGTTTAGCATCTGAAGGAGGTTGTTAGTCAGACTCCATGTGAGTAGAGATGGGCCCAACTTTGGGTGTACTGTGCAGCGCATGAGAGAGTAAGCTTGGCTCAAATCAGGGCCTTGGCATGCATAGATCTACATTACCTTGGTATACTGGAACGTCTCATGACGTCCGGTGAAAGTTGCTTCGATCGATTGGGGTGTAGTGTCAATTTCGCAGATCCCAGTACCACAGAGCGCCTGGCAGCGGTGAACCTCCCTATCATCACAATTAGAGCAGGTAAGATTGATAGTCCGAGACGCGTTACCCGCAAAGGTGAATAGCAGAGTTGTCCAACCCGTGGAGGTGGTCGTTGTTGCCACACAATCGTTTACACAGCTCGCACGTCATTGGACACATTCGATTGTCGCAAACATGCTGGTCATGAGCCTCGTCACTGGGATCAAAGACACGAGGATGTGAGTAAGGAGCTTGATTCACATGGATGAGCGAACCTTGGATAACTACATGTTCCAGGACAAGTATATTGGACGGTCCTGTTGGGCAGGACAACTACGAGTCCGCAAGGCTGCAATCAATCTTGTATCATTTCAGGCATCAATATCGAAGGGCAGAAATCACCTTCCCGCAGGCATGTTTACGGGTGGAACAGATGTGATCACCCTCATGGCCAGCCATCTGATTCAATCAGCATTATGGCACAATTATTTTCTGAAGCGGCTGACCTGGGTGCAATCAATTTGGCATCCCTTCTTGTCCTTATGAATGCACGGTTTTCCGCACAAATGTAGGTCCACAACGCAACTACGGGGAAGTCGGGGTGAATTTCGCGGTTGTCTGTAAGTTGAGACGCCTACATATGTGGGCCATCGTGGCCGGCACTAATATATTTATCAGTTGAACCAAGACGTTCGTCGAAATTTAATGAAAGGCGTACGGAGATTGACAAGATTTGGTTTCTTCAGGATGATCGTCAGCATAATCACAAGGGTGAGGGCACTGATGATCCGTATTGCAGTCGTGCGGCCGGTGAGAAGGGTCATGCCTGCGCGATAACGTGCAGGTGAGGTTACAGCTTGAGCAGGTCATTTTACATAGGTCGATGTTGGCCTGGAGTTCCACCGCTGCATTTGCCATTTCCCGCTGCAATAACTCGACGTTAGTGTTGCTTGTCTTGAAACGTTGCAGGTTAACGGAGATCCATGTTTCAACATGGGCAATCCGGAGTTTGACGACGTTGCCGAGATAAGCCTCCAGTTCGGTCACCCAAGTCGTTTCATCCATTTCGCTTCGTGAGTCATGCTTTTCCCAGGTTCTCTTCAGATCAGCCAGCACTTCCTCGCGATCGGGTGTTTCGGAGGATTGAGGCGACAGAAAGAGCATAAACGGGGTATCCGGACACTCAATAACGGTATCATTGTCGAGATTCTATTGATGAATCTGGTTATCCTCAACCGGAGGTGCAACCAATCATCAATCACCTTGAGTGGTTCGTTTCCTGAACTAACTTCGGCCAAGCCAAACTGAAGGGCGACGGGAAGGATCGCCAACATGGACTGTGCGCGATGCGCAGCAAGCGACTCTATGAAGGCAATGAAATGGCGCACCCAATACCACGGAAGGAAGAAACTCACGGGACATGGCACCCCAGTCATTCGCCTATGAATTCAATCGGTGAGTCGTAGGCTATAGTTGTACCGGGACAGATTGTCCATCTCACTTTCAGTTTTGCCATCAAGATCTTCAGAGTGTACAAAAATTCTCCGGCCGAGGGGTGAGTTGTTTTCTGCGAATCGAGGCGGCGTTTGAGAGTGGAAAATAACGTATAGAACTGGCTTGATTCGATGACTGGCCAAGGGATGATATTCAGACGCCCAGCATGAAGTTTTGAGATGAAATTTGCGCCCTGTTCCTCCTGGACAATTTTCTACGGAGGGAAGGTCAAATACTTGCTGGAATAATGGCAGAAGGGGGGGGGGGAATGTATACCTGAAACTTGAGAGAAAATCTACGTATTTGAATGTTTTAGCATCAATAGACAACACCATGACCCGAATCACGTACTCTCGTACTATTTCCCTCTTGTCCGATTCTACGACGTCCTGGGGCGAGATCCAATGGGGAACCGAACATGTAACGGACCACATACCCCGAACTCACCTTAATGATGATGACGAGAGTTGATTGGAACAGGGACGGATTGGCTGCGGGATCCAGGATAACGGAGGATGCTTGGAATGATTGGAAGAGATTGGTAATGTCGCGAGATAGGGCGAAGTTGTTTCTAAAAAGGACCTGACGGAAGGGTACAAGTGAGTCCGCCAGCGCAGTCCACGTAGTGATTACGCGTACAAGGTTCGATATCGCAGTGTTGAACAAAACAAGGAGTGCATCCTCTTGAGGTGAGCGCTCGATACTATGAACGCCTGGATCAAGGGATGTGAGAAAGCAGTATTAATTAAGCATGGCGTAGCAGCGTACCTTCAAAATCAAGAGCTACCAGTAGGGCATCATCCGTCGGGGTAATCGACATCCATACACCCTCTGTGTGACATAGTCAACAACGAATGGTGGAGGAAGAGAAACCCAGTCGACCTGTTGTTCTCATGGCACTGCCGGCAAACGAGGTATCCATCAGGTGATTGAGAGCAAAACTTTTGCCCACAGATTGTTCACCTGCCGGCATTGAGTATAATCATCATGGAAACATCCGTGTGAAGACACGCACCCATTGACGAGAC
The DNA here is from genome assembly GCA_018524415.1 of Podaxis rugospora. Lineage (NCBI taxonomy): Eukaryota > Fungi > Basidiomycota > Agaricomycetes > Agaricales > Agaricaceae > Podaxis > Podaxis rugospora. The sequence continues at coordinate 175,849 of JAEUWL010000461.1, read as the reverse complement.
AACCTTGACTGGCTGTATTGAGTCTATTGCTCAGAACACGAGTGAGAGGATAATACACACTGACGTCCCACCTTATCTGCCATGTAAGACCGTAGTATAGATTCGTACCACCCAAAAGACAGATTATCGACAATCCGCCCGACTTCTGCCCCAAGAAGAGATTTCTCGAACTCCGCTGACGAAACACCATCCTTTAACGGTATGAAACGGTTATCACGAGCAACAGCAATGTGGATAGGAAGGAGACAGAGAAGATTCGCAAACCATTGACCTGCACAAAACCGGGAAATACTATCAGCGAGGGAACCTGCAAGGTCGCGAACCGCGTCCGAGTAAGTTCTGACGTCGATAGATATCGCCCGAAGCTGTCCATCTGTGGGTTTCTTCGTTTGATCCTCGAAAGTCCTAACCATGTCCGCGAAGTACGACGCGTACTTGCTATGGACCTGATCCGAAATGAAGACGATTCTCCTCGGTTGCCGTGAGGCAGACGACGCGATTGTTTGACGAGACACAGTAGCCAACACAGGGAACCGAGTCCAAACGTCCGCAAAGCAATCGATCAAACAGTTGTTCGAGTAGTTTCCTCCCTTCTCCGAGTCCACGGAGACTCTCGTGCCTTTCTCTTTGAACATGAACTCGGAGGACTTCTTCGTGATGTCCAAGGCTAAGGACCGGCAGTGGCCCTCTTTCTCGTTCATCATCAGAAGATGGACACTTTGGCGATTGACAAAGGAAGTAACTGAGAGACTGCCATGATTTTCGGGTAGTGTAATACGAGTGCCCTCTGATGCGCCGAACGTGTCCCAATGGTAGGCGACGAGAATTCTCTGGTCATCTACTTGGAACACAAGGAGAGCACACGCCCCGTCCGGGGAGGACATGGCGGCAATTGGTATTCCAGGCAAGGATACAGACGCGGGTCTGCATAAACCGCATTGAGGGACAACGGAGTCTCTATTTTACAGCACACGCACCGGAAACGTTGGCTAACGAAAGAATAGATACGAGCCTGAGCTCTCGAGTCCACGAGCATGATTTCTTCAGTTCCCGTCACGAAGCAGATGTGGGTGATAGTTTCGTTGTTATTGTACCACTCCACAAGCTCAAAGGGACTTGCCCAACTCTGGAGGGATGCAAAGTGCTCGTCGAACATGAAAATGTAAAGCACACGCTAATCAATCGCGATCAGACTATAACCAGCGTAGTAGAAATATCGTAACCTACCTTCTTGGGTGCACATAAGACCAAAAGGCGCTTGGCTTCATCGAATGTTAGTAGAACCTCCCGACCGAGCTTGTTCTTTACAAGAGATTTCTTCGGCCGATCGTGTTTAAGGGCATCACCGACACTGAAGATACTATCCAGATAAAGAGCGAATTTTTCTCCTTGGTCAACAACAAGGAGGATACGATCATTTGCGAGGAGATGGGCATGTCTATGTGCATCTGTTAACGGTGCAGTTTAACCGGCGAAAACCCAACTTACAATATTTGGTGGTGAGGAGGAGTTGTGAAAGATATCGAACCTTGGTGATTAACAGAAGGCGTTGGAACGAAAGAAGGATCCAGTTGAAGGCTATGTCGATGGTCACTCGGGATGTCAAGCTTATTGATCCTGTACTCGAAGGTAGATTCGATATGCAACTGGCGTCGAGCTGCTATGTCATAAAACTCTGCAGTAGATAATTCAACGGTGGATCGTAAACTCCCAAGTGCGCAACTCACTGTCCCATCTGCCCGAAATTACTTCCAATCGCTCCAAAATGACAACTGGTGCCCGGTGACTGGGACGGCATGAACAAAGGACGGAAATGACTATTGAAGAGAAACGCACGAGCCGGTGAGCTCTGATGCAGAGTTGATTTCCTGGAAAAACAACTCCGCAGAGCGACGAAGGGCTTGTTGCCTGGAAAGGTCCAATTGTTCGGCAATTTGAGCTTTGGCGGTTTCTCGTTGCTTCTGCTGAACGATTGGCATGAAAGAACCAAAAGTCCTGGCCAAAGCGCTCGAGAGGTGAGAGTAGGCTGACTCCAAAGCACGACGGGTAGCAGATTCGACAAGGGGTTCAACTTCGATGTAACTCTCGATGTTGGATAGGAACTCCTGGTCCGAAACTGCCTTGCAGTACTGCATCACGTCATCCTTGATGTTGATGTCACCTCCGCTAACACTCGACATGAAGGGTATACGGAACCAGGTCTTGCTTTGCTTTGCTCCGAGCTTTTCCGGGGATCCTTCCCGGACGATGTTTCGAACAAGCGTGTCGTTGTAATGATCGCGATATTTCTCGGATATAACACGGACACAGGCGATACGACGCTTTTGTTCGTGGAACTCATGGGGAAGCTTTGACGTCTTCCTTTCCAGTTCAGTCAATGACCCATGGGAGAGAACGCTTTCCGCCTGACAGGCCTTCAAAAGGTTGGAAAGATTGCCTTTGAAGAGCTAATCGTACGTAATTCCATAATTAGAATTTGAGACTCACCGTTGAATTCGAGGAACTCCTCACGGGTGATTTTCAGATTTCCAGACAATGGTGCAGGATCCAGAGAACTTGTTGAGAAGATCAGCGTTGTTACTGGTATTGGGGCAAGCGGAGAGGATTGCCTACGGATATTTGTCGAGCACCTTGCCAACCAAGTAGGCCATCACTTCCTTGCCTAAAACTTCTTGTCTCCCATCCAAATCTCGATTCAACTCTGCCATCCTGTCCGCTCGCAGTTTCTCCATGTGCTTGAATATTTCCTTATTCCGCCCCTGCCAACCCGCGCAAGGCCTTTGGTATGCACCCACGTCCAGGCCATTTTTGATCAGAGCGGAAATCGCATCATCCGTAAGATTACACTCAATTCGAACAATGGAAGAGTGCCTTTACAATATTGTGAGTATTGGGTATCGTGGACTGAACTCGTGAAGGGTCCTACAGTAGGTCCCTTAGACGCAAGGGAGTGAATTCGCCACTCGTTACATTTTGTTCGAGTCGAGGTGGCAACGATTCAACGGATAGAAAGCCTTGGAAACTCTCGCCTAGCATAAGCCTTGGAGGCGGCGGGCGGAGTTGCTCGTCACTATCAGGCACTTCCAGTACTCGCATGAGTGGTGACTCGACCTTCAGAACGAATTAGATCAGCCGATAGGATGACGCAGCGAAGGACTCGCCACATACCCGAAACCCTGGGCGTGATACCACACCTTCTTCTTGTTCATTGGTCTTCGTAATCTCGAATGTGAACAGGCGGTCTTCATCCTCATTGTCCGTATCATGTGCGGAATCCCCGACATCTTCTTCCTCTTGATGGTCCCACACGAAAGCGCGACTTTGAGCAGGTGACATGAAGCACAGGAGTTGATCAGATATCTTCGTAAGGTATCTGAAGATTCATTCATTAATTGTGGTAGAAAGGAATGAACAAGCCTACCGCATGAATGTCACTCGATTTCTCCGAGGCCCTGATGAGGCATTATCCTTCCATGTCGCATCTTGAGGCCAGTAAACCGCATATAGAACGTCCGGTGAAGTTGGTGGCCGGACAATGTAGATACCAGACCGTAAGGTCGGTCCAGAATAATCATCCTTCGAATGCTGAAGCAGTCGAGACCTTCACAATGTCAGTCACACAAGGCAATTTACGTACAATATTAGGACTCACGTGTATTCGTCGATGACTTTCAGCGAGGACAAGAACTTGATGATTTCACCTCTATCACCGTAGACGCCTATAGGACGGATCTTGAGAGTGTCGAGCGCTTTAAAGTCGACTCGCGTGAGCGCGACATAAGCCCCCGGGCGCAGATCGTTAATTAGGGCTTTTAATCCGTCCTGGGCGATGATGACCTTGTCGACTTTTGAAGTATATCAACTAAACACGAAACTTCCCGTGGTATGTAGCCTCACCTAGACCCCCGTTACCTTGTTCGCTGATTAGGTCGAGGACACGATAGAACCTCGAAACACGATTAGCTATATCGCCCATATCACTGTGCTTCTGATAGGCGTCTAGCGAAGTGCGTCTGGGACACCATTCTTGTGAAGATCCAGAGGCATGTTGAGCATAGTCGCGTGGAGGATTATCAGGGTTTGGAGGTTGTGTAGATCCTTGACTGTAATGTAGGAGGAATGTTATGTTTTGATGCCATCGAAGTATGTGCCTACGTACGGTGTGAATCCCGTAGGAGTCGGGGTGAGGGGATGTCCCTGCCCCTAACACCGCTGTTAGTGCAAGTCCCTTGTTGAGTTACGTTTACTTGGAGGCTTACTGTGGAAGGGGAACCGTCTCGGGTTCTGACGTCGATATCTGCGGGATCGTTCAGGTAGTCAATCACCTTGGGAGAACTCCCGACGCACTGGGTGGACTTGATGGGCGGCCGAAAACATTCGGAGGAGTATACATTTCGTATGTTACCCCAACCCAGTGTTGCACCAAGGTTTTTGTATGGACGAGTGTGATGATTTAGCGCCAATGCCTGATTACCGAGTACCCTTGAACCAGTCCATAGCCAAGCCCAGACCAGAGAAATGTGACCTGAGGGGAAGGATGCATATGCCGAAACTTGAATCGGCAGGTGAATCGTCATTTTCTGCGGCCATCCAATACACTATGTCTTGGAGGCGAAATCCCCGCAGCAGAGAACCCTCAAACGTGCATAAAGACGCAGTAACGGCCGCTCGAAGCATGTACTTTTGGTGCCCCATGAAAAATCTAACAGCATCTCGCGTTCGTTATCGTAGCATCAGTACTGCGGAATCAGTGGCGGGAGCAGGGCCATCTAAACCTTATTCTTTAGTCTGGCCACAATGTCGATTCCATCTGGATTCGTGCCGCATTATGCCATGGTCCATTCCAAAGATATCTCCTCCCCGAAGGAGAGAGACTGCTGTTGACGAGAACAGGCGTGGACGTGATGGTTCGTAAGTAGATTACATTAGTAGCGGTCATCCTTGACCCTCGTCAGGATGGATGCAAGAACTTGTGAGCAGACGAGGAGCCAGTGTCAAACTCGACCCCCAAAGGACGTTGGCACATTAACCAGGCTTAAGTAAATTTACGCAAACGGTATTACTCAAGAAGGAGGGGCAAAAGGACTTGAGCTGTGGTCCGAGTTGTGGTCACATTGTCTCGTGCCTTGTGCAAGCCTCAAGTTACATTCGAAGCCTGCTGGCTCATGGTCCGCCTCTCGCAGCAAAAAAACAACTCAACGCGTTGAGAAGTTAAGAAGATTCCAGAGCTTAACCTTACTCGATGGAAGAACTTGAAAGCACCCGAATCAGCACATTACGTGCCCCCCATTACAGCATCAGATTACTGTGGCATTAGTCAGTGGGCGCATTGCCTACACCTTTCACCAATACGATCGCAGCTGCACATTCCCAGCATGGGACACTCAAATGACCCCTCCTCTTCGATCGCAACGAAAGTCGACGAGAGGAAGGTAGAGAAGATGGTAATTCGCCACAAGGGAGTCGACAAAACTACCGACGACATTAACATTGACGAGGTCCTCGAGAAAATCTGCGACGGCAAGCAAGCCATCATCACTTTCAAGGGTTCAAGCCAATATGGCGACGAGCTTGGCAATCGTATCAGCGCATCAACTTGCGGTCTCGCAGCGTTGAATTTCGCGCGTATAGCATTCAAACTTGAGCAACAGCAGGGCATGCAAGGGCTTGAACTGCTGGCTGAGCTCTTATCTCGGAAAACAACCGAGGCAAGTCGCTTTTATCTGTTAACTTGCTATTCATGATCTTGTTTCCCAGGAAATTACTTCAATTTGTGATTATTGGAAAAGCGATTCTCATCTAGAAATCGAGGAGCTCTTGAAGGTCCCGATATTCAGGAGTTCCCTGGCATTGCAGACATGCGCGTATAGCGATGCCTCGAAGAAACGGTTTTATGACCTTTTACAGTCAGTGCTTCGAGCTCATACACAAGATGATTAAACTGATTAGAATCACTATTTTTTACACAGGGGCCTGGTAGATAACTCGCCGGATCGTTCTGCGGTCGTCATTATCACGCGTCCCCCAGAAATCGTGGCTTGCCTGAAGATTCACATCGCTGATAGGACCGTTTACGTTCTATTCGATTCTCATCCTCGCCCTAGCCACCCCGACGGCTTGGGTTTCATCATCAATCCAACTATTGAAATCGCAGCTTCTTATCTGAGCGAACTCCTCTCTTTCGACAAGAACATCCTCAACGACCCTTCCCTACAATGGCAAGCCCAACTCTTGGGCCACTTTTCAGGACACGTATTATTACCTCTGGAGGAAGAACCGTCTGCAACTGAGATGCTTCTCGAATCAAGTCAGGTGCTTCTATCCGCCTACGCTGACATTGCCGACGAGAAGTCTCGTGTCGCCGAGTTGCGTCGTAAAGTCGATGAGCTCGAGAGACAACGACACTTTATGGAGGAGAGGGCACGACACCTCGAACAACGTCGACGGGAAGATTACGACCGCTACCGAGAGGCCCTTCGATCCAATGGGCGGCGGCATGAGCGTGATAAGTATCAACACCGAACAACACCCTCAGAATCTTATCGTGATTCATCTCACCCATCTACCTCAAGTTCTCCTACCCAGCCTGCCCACCATCGGACCTCTCCTGGCGAGGACGAGAAAGATGGTTGGCAGACTGTCAAACGATCTGGCAGGAAAGATAAGGGCAAGGGCCCTATCGAACAAATTCTCAGCTATGGGTTACCATGGCCAGGGAAACGGAGCCAAGGCTCTACTCCAGGCTCTCATCGAGGCAGGTCGCCTTCTCCCAGTAATCAGAAACCATCACACAACACCTCTATGCCTGGTGGATTATCAGACCCTCTCGCAGATATGTCTGACCTAGATCGAGATGCTGCCCTGGCTGCAGAGCTTCAGCGAGAATACGAAGATGAGGACCGACAGCTCACTGCCCAAAAGCGAATGCTTGAGAAAACTGTTCCCACCGTTTTCAAATGTTGGGTTTGTTTTGAAGACCACATCGAAGATTCTGTCGCTCGCATTGAAGAGTGTCGTCATGCGTTTTGCCGAGAGTGCCTTCGGGGATATGCTGCCTCCAAGATAGCTGAGCGACGGTTCCCCATTCTCTGTCCGGTTTGTATCACGGAAAAGGATAGACATAAGCCTGGAGGTGAGCTGATTGACGCTCTTTCCTATCGCATGGGCCTAATGTTGTCCGAGTCGTCGACGAGACCATCATCCAACAAATTGGTATATCAAATGACGACTACCAGATTTTTGAGGAGCTACAAATTACCTCCTTTTGTATTCCCCTCCATTGCCGCAGGTGAGCTTGGTTTCCCCCATGTTGCCAACTGTGGTTTTCGTCCAATTGAGGATATCATTAAAGGTGCATGCAAACAATGTTCGTGGATCGCAAGGAGCTTCAAGATACGAAAATAATCGTCTGTCCATGGCCAGGGTGTCAATACGTATGGTGCAAGAATTGCCAACAAGCAGTCGAGGCTAGGGGATCCCAACATTCTTGTGATGGGTCTTCAGAGCTCCGGCATCTCATGCAGCAACAAGGTTGGAAGGACTGTCCGGGTATTTGTCTGTTTTTCTTAATCTGACGCAGTCGTGACTTGTATGACGACCAGGCTGCCATACTCCCGTGCAGAAGTCGGAGGGTTGCAATCATATGACCGTTAGTATACCCCCTACTCTTTTCGAGTCGACTTTCATTGATATGTGCTTCTTGAAGTGTATTACTCCGGGGTGTAACACGTAAGCCCTGTTCGCTCATGTTCTTAGGCGGATAACGACAATATCACCGCAGGCACTTCTGTTACACTGACGGTCAAATGATCATAAAAGGGGGAATTCTTAAAGAGATTCAGAATGCGATTAATGCTCACTATAGGAGATGCAAGCTATACGACTACAACCTGTGATGACACGCGCGACGGCGCGGGGTCTTGACCCCTTACTTGTACCCATTCGTCATGACGCTCCCCATACTTTCCGGTCTAGGCTGGTCAATGTTGGTTGCGTTGTGGGCAATGGTGGTCTGGTGTGTGTGGTTAGCTGTCAAATAAGCAGCAATAGTCGAAAATGTATTTGTATTCATGTCATCAATACACAGGAATGTTTCTTGAGCATCAAATGTCGCAAAGACGATAAGAAGAGTTCAAGGGTGGATGTCTGATGTACGTGGCGACTATACGAACTCGATGGATGACCGAAAAACATTGGAGGGCTTGCGTACCTTGCGTGTGGGCATTCCAAAGCTTCTGAATGGACTAATGTGAAGGTTTGGCGCTTGGCACCAACGATAGATTATTTGATGTCCTTGAACGGATTCCAGTTGAAACTCGATCTGAGGTATATTCATCTCCGCGGCGTGGTAGCTACGAAGCGAGAAGGTAGAAAATCGACATGAGGTAGGCTTAATCGGTAGGTGAAGCGTCACTTGCTACACCTATCAAACGCCGCATGTTTCGTAAACTGGAGTTTAAACGTTCCCCGCGGTAAAGGCACCCCCAAAGGTGTTTAAAACGCAGCAGTAAAGTGAGTGTTCGGAGCATGTGGAAGGAGAAGTCAACGAGCCGGAACTGCCCAGCAGCACCTCACACCGCCGAATCAGCGGGGGAGGAAGGGTTCAGAATAGCTGACAGGCCGCCCAATCTTGTCCTCGGTCTTGGGTCTAGACACAGCGATTTCATCGGGTCCCCTACTACATCATGACATGACATGCTCCGTCACAAATTCTTCCTCCCAAAGGAGCCGTCAATGAGAGCACGGATCCCAGGTGTGGTCGGAGAGAAATTATATCGATAGTGGACAGCCTTAAACCTGACGGGATTGATAAGAATGCTTGTCGCGGTGGTAGATGCACTCAAGGAGTCGGCAGAGCTAGCACATCAAGTTGACTTCAAGCTTCCGCAAATGGCAAAGAGATTGGGTAAGGACTTGAGCTGTGCGTCGAACATTTGTCAAATTATCTCTTGCACAATGTGCAAGTCCAGAGGCATCTCGGGGATCGAAGGGTAAGGGTTCCCTGACAATTGGCCCTGAACTAGTGCGAATTGCAAGTACTCGGAGGTAGTTTCACTGTTCGAGCACTTGCGTCTCAACCAGTGCTTAAACTTCGACAACGGACGTATCATTTCTTGAAACTTGTCAAGCGAACAATTTGAGGCGATATTGACCGATGTTCGGCATCGATGACAGGAATTATGTCTACTTGTAGGATTCTAGAGTTATTGGTATGGGACGCGGAATAAGACAATCGCGAGGCAGACAGGAAGTACTGGGGGACAAGACTGAGTTCCTCTGGAGCCAGCTAGTGTCTTGCTCCGAAAATCTCGGGTCTGGAAGACCAGTGTGATGAAATTGTGGCCCCTAAGCCATGAGGGCACCCCATGTCTGTTTGAGGGAGTCTACGATTCCTAGGAATGTTTCCGCCAGGCAGACCTGCAATGAAGGTGAGCATGCTACCTAGTCCCACGAAGTTTAAACCTACAGAGTTCAGAGCTTCAGCGTATGGTGATTAACGTGGGCATTGGCTGGGAGGAGAGGGTCCCTTGGAGCAGTCGATTCAACTTCCCTTGCAATTTGAGCCATGCGCCGAAGGTTTTTTTGCTCGGTCCGAAAGAGACAGCATGGAAAGATAATGGCTTTCTGGAGAAATCGATTCGTTCGTGGATCAGCGGAAAGTGGGCGAAGGAATACGTGCTTACCCGAGCGATATAGCAGCACGACACAGCGTACGCATCGTTGTATCTGAAATGCCACATTCTCCATCAGATGTAACGACCCACTCGTGCATCAGAATTTACAGTACCTGTCGATGACAAAGACACTACCATCCAATCGTTATGTTTAGAACGGCTCTCGCAGGTGGAAAGCCTGTTGTAGGACCATTGGGTTCTTGCATTGGAATAGATGGCCATCTTTGGATACGTAGCTGTAGACGACGCGTTGATGGCCAGAATACAGCCGTGAGTGGTGACTGAGTATTGTTGCGAGATGGGTGGAAGATTGGTTGTGTGCAATATGAGGGTTGGGCTGCTTGGTGCGCCGTAGCTGCATGTTCCGGATCTACAAAGGGTTGTCAGAGAATAGAAGATACAGGGCCGAGTGCTTCTTGCGTTGCTACAGCCTTGGTCCCAAAATACACCGTACTTGGAGTAGATGCTTGCGCATCGGTACAAGTCGCGTTCGTATGGGCAGCCATCCTGTTTGGTTACACGAAGAGAAGGCAAAGGACGAGAGCAAAAAGTAACGTGTGATTATTTGAGCAATTAAGCCAGAACCAACGGGTCACGTTTGAAATGTGCAGCACCTTTGAAAGGTTGACCCAAAGCCACATTTACTGTGATTAGGTGCGTGTACAAATTCGGATAAATGATTTGGAATGACTTCACTTGCAGTTCACCCCGCGGCAGGGACGTGTCCAGAGACGTAATTAGCAAGCCCTAGACCCTGAGGACCAAGGAGAGAGAATACACGTGAATCAGCACGTTTCCGTTGCATGAATGTGCATTCCCTTACCGCAGCATCACACTGCTGGGACATTAGTCAGTGGGCGGCATATGCAATTAAGGTTGAAGCCAGCCGGACTCGACTTGCTGCCTCTTCCCATCATGATCCTAACGAACGACTCCAACATGGGACATTCAAACGACCCTGGACCCTCCTCTTCAAGGTCAACGAAAGTCGATGAGAGGAAGGTAGAGAAGATAATGACTCACCACAAGGAAGTCGACAAAGACATTGACGACCTCGACATTGACGAGATCCTCGAGAAAATTTGTAACGGCAAACAGGAGATCGTCTCTGTCAAAGGCTCGAGCCAGTATGGTGACAAGCTTGGAAACCGTATCAGTGCATCAACCTGTGGTCTTGCGGCACTGAATTTCGCCCGCATAGCATTTAAACTTGAAAACGAACAAGGTATGCAGGGACTAGAACTGTTAGCCGAACTTTTGTCTCGGAAAACAAACGAGGTACACGCTCGCGCGTCCCCCGGTGAGATCACTTTATTAACGAAGTTGTCCCTAGGAAATCACCTCCATCTGTGATTATTGGAAAAGCGATTCTCATCTGGAAATCGAGGAGCTCCTGAAGGTCCCCATATTCAAGAACTCCTTGGCCTTGCAAACGTGCACGTATAGTGATGCCTCGAAGAAACGGTTTTACGATCTTTTGCAGTGAGTGTCAAGAGCGTATGCATCAAACAGCCGAGCTGAATGGAAATCATTCCTTCTAGGGACCTAGTGGATACCTCACCGGATCGCTCCGCAGCCGTCATTATCACACGGCCCCCAGAAATCGTGGCTTGCCTGAAGATTCACATCGCTGATAGGGATGTTTATGTCATATTCGACTCTCATCCTCGCCCTAGTCACCCCGACGGCTTAGGCTTCGTTATCAATCCGAGTATTAAAATCGCGGCTTCATATCTAGGCCAACTCCTTTCAGTCGACGAAAGTTTCCTTAACGACCCTTCACTACAATGGCAAGCTCAACTTTTGGGCTACTTTTCAGGACACATCTTATTACCTTTGGAGGAAGAACCATCCACGACTGAGATGCTTCTGGAGTCGAGTTTGGAGCTTCTATCCGCCTACGCTGATGTTGCCGGTGAGAAGTCTCGTGTCGCCGAGTTGCGACAGAAGATTGAGGAGCTCGAGAGGCAGCAATCCTTTATGGAGGAGAGGGTTCGACACCTCGAACAACGTCGACGGGAAGACTATGAGCGTTATCGGGAGGCTCTCCGATGTAATGGACAACATCACGAACGTGACAAACACTATCACTCAACGACACCCTCAGAATCTCACCGTGCTCTATCTCATTCATCCGCCTCGAGTTCCTCCATCCAGTCTACCCATCGTCGGCCTTCCCTTAACCAAGATGAGACGGACGGTTGGCAGTACGTTGAACGACCTAGCGGGAAAGATAAGGGCAAGGGCCACTTTGAGCAGATCCTCAGTTATGGATTGACGTTGCCAGGGAAATGGGGTCAGAGTTCTGCTTCGGGCCCTCGTCGAGATAGACCACCCTCCTCTACCAACCGATATGCGAAGTCATCACCTGACAGGAACATGCCTGGGGGACTCCCAGATCCTCCCGCATCTGCATCTGGCTTCGACAGAGACAAGGCCTTGGCCTTGGAGTTCCGGCGAGTGTACGAAGACGAGGATAGAAACCTCACCTTGGCCGCGAACCTCCAGCGAACATATGAGGATGAGGACAGAGACCTAGCCTTGGCCGCAAGCCTTCAACAAGCATTTGAGGACGAGGACAGACAGCTCACCGCCCAGAAGCAGATGCTCGAAAAACTGGCCCCGGCGGTTTTTGAATGCTCAATCTGCTTTGATGAGTATGTCGAAGATTCTATCGCTCGCGCCGAAGGATGTAGTCACCCTTTCTGCCGAGGGTGTCTTCGAGACTATACTACTTCTAAGATTGGTGACCGACGTTTTCCCATTTTTTGCCCAGTTTGTGCTACCGAAAGAGATAGGCATGAACCTGGGGGTAAGTTGGACACCTCGCCACGCTTGAATATGCGCTGAGCGTTAACATAGTTATCAATGAAATCATTGTCCAGCTGATCGGTATCTCGGATGCAGACTACCAGATTTTTGAAGAACTACAGATTACCTCCTTCTGTGTACCCCTTCACTGCCGTCGGTGCGCTTTATTTGATGATCACTCTGAAGGCCGCTATGACTCACGACTCCATTGAAGATGCAAGCAGACAATGTTCGTTGATCGCCAGGAGCTTCAGGAGACGAAAACAATTGTCTGCCCATGGCCGAGATGCCAATACGTATGGTGCAAGGCTTGTCAACAGCAAGTCGAAGTTGGAGGACCTGAACATTCTTGCGACGGGTCTTCAGAGCTTCGGCATCTAATGCAGCAACAAGGCTGGAAGAATTGCCCTGGTACTTATCGGTTTTTCTCCGTTCGATGTAGTCATGACTCATATCCCCGACCAGGCTGCCAAACTCCCGTACAAAAGTCAGAAGGTTGTAACCATATGACCGTCAGTGCACTCCATGCTTTCTCGTGTATAACCTTCATTGATATGCGTCTCAAGTGCATTACCCCAGCGTGTAACACGTAAGTCCTATTCGCTCTTGTCCTTCAACAAATAAATGACGATACTTCCAGACATTTCTGTTACACCGACGGTCAAATGATCATAAAGGGGGGAACTCGCAAAGAGATTCAGAATGCACTTAGCGCTCATTACAGAGGGTGCAGCCTGTTTGATTATAACCTACGCTGACCTGCACGAGTTCTCCAACTTGTGTCCAAGGCTGGACTGGGTCACGTTGGTTGCATTGTGTATAGTAGGACGACTGCATGTCATTGGTCGAGACTGTATTTGTATCCATGTTGTTAATACACGACGATATTTCCTCGAATGTTGAATGTCGAATGATGGTGGACGGTGTCGGAAGCGCTTAGGGTAGCGAAGAGTCGAAGAGGGAGAAGAACTGGGATAAGTCTTTTTTTTTTGAAGAATCAAAAATGGATATCTGAAGTGGATGGCGACTGTTGTCAATAAATCAGGAACGAAGGAAGTACGTCTTCTTCAGAGAATCGGCGATACCCAGGGAGGTCCCTGCGAGGCGAACCTAGGCCAATGATGGCTCCCAGACACTCTCTGGAGTATTCGCGGCATACAGAATATAACGCCTCGGCATAGGACTCGACACAGATTTGCGGGAGGCGGGAGAGGGAAAGAGCTATTGGGTGGATACACATTAACGGAATCATTTGGTACAGTTGGTGAATCCATGACCCAAGCCATTGGTATACCCAGAGGACCCGTTGGTGCGGTAAGGCGCGCACCGGGACTACGATATATGAGGAGAAGAGAACCAGGGAATCAACTGCGCAATGTAAATAGAGAGATTGATTGAGTCTTTATACTCGTCTTGAATGCGCAGCAATGGTTCTCGAGCCATGGAATGTCGGCTGATGATGAAGTGGAGGACGGGAATCACGGGTTCCGTTTTTAGAAACATCGGATTAAGGGCGCTTATTGATGCTGCGGAACGCCAGGTCTGGATGCTGTACTCTATGTTCTTCCCGTTTGCTTGTACCCCCTCATTCTTGAAATCCTGCTATCCCAATGAATAGGCTCCCAGACAGACTCCTGGTTATTAAATGTGCGTTCAATGGGAGGCATAAAAAGATCACATTTCAGTCAGCTCGCAACTGCCATTATGATCTGCTGCGGCGCAGGGTAAGCCTCGCTCTTGCTGTCATAATATCACTAGATCCGAAGTCTATTCTCCAGGTCGATCAATGCTTTTCCCTCTCTGGTACACAGTATAGTATCGTATGGACGGATGACGATGGAGAGATAACGTCTATCCGCTCCGACGACGACCTCGTTGAGGCGGTTGATTTCTTTGGGGCCGGCGACGATGCTCCTCTATCTTCTGCAGCTTCGATCCTCTCTGGACGGAGTTTTAGCAGCCGCAGGATTACCATGCGTGTTGAAGTCAATATGGAGTATGAGGGCCCCAGTCTCTCCGATACATCCTCACTCGCCAGCTTCGATGAGTTTAAGGGACGCAACACGAGTCAACACTCCTTCTCCATCACCGCTCCCCATGCAGAGCCAGAGGACGACTCTATCACAGTCAGCTCGAAGGACTTCGGTCCCAACTCATTGCGTAGAACGCCCCCTTCTCAAGCTAGCAATCCATTTGATGGGGATAATGATTCATCAAGTCCCGAGTCTTTCACTTCCGCCATCCCGCCCTACAAAAACAAACGATCTCGACGTCCGGATTCTACACAAGGCTCTGGCGAAACTTTGGAGTGTGCCTCAGATTGTTTCGCGCCACCTAACGGAAGTTTGGTTTCCGATGCCATCAATCGATATCCAGAAGACCCGTCTGCTGTCTTCGAACAATTGAAACTTCAGGAAGATATGAGCGATTCCTCTAGCGTACACCGCGGTATCGGCGGTAACGCTCGCGGTCAGGCATGGTTGAGGGATCAGGAGGCGCGTGTCATTTTCTCCAAGGTGGGCAGAGTGCCCCAGCCCTCAGAACCGGATGACGCGTCACTCTCTCTCGACGATGGCTTGGGTGGTGACCTTGCGTTGGAGCGTAACACCCGAGGGTCGTATTACTACACGTACACCACTAGTTCCCAAAGTCATGACGAAGGTCCGCGCCAGTCCTATGATGCCGCAACGAGTGAAAATGGCGTTCCACATGGTTTGCAAGCGCGACCATCGTCTATGCATCTCAGCTGGCTTGCGTCCCAACAGGCCAACCTGAGACGCGAGCCCCGACCCTCGGCTTCTACGCCATCCTTAAACACCCATCACTCTGATCCCTTACCCGGACGTACCAACCAGTTCCCCGATGATCCGTTCACGTGCGAATGCAATGAGCTTACTTTCCTTCCTCTGTCGGAGCCTCCCGAGGATATCCTAACGGACTGTTCAAGCTGCGGTTCCATGCTCAACACCATTCGCTATGTATGCTCAACTTGTGGAGAGAAAGGACCAAAACAGCGGATTGCAGCAACAAAAGGTAAAGGAAGAGAGACGATAGACTCCAAGGGAAACCGACACATTCCTATGGACAACCTCTCCTTCAGTCCCTCACCAACAATGGTCGGGAGCTCGGAATCCTTGTCGCGACAACAACAACGACCCTTGCCCCCCCTCCCATCCATATCCTCATTCCCCTCTATCTTTGGCTTACGAAGACCATCGGGAAGTTCGGCACCAACGCAAATGCCCCAACCTCCCCGATTGCCCATCATTGTTGGCTTTGAATTATGCCCGAATTGTATTGAGACTGCCGGTGTTGATCATGCCATCCTCGCAGCAGCACCTGCCCCAGCCGGACCCTCGTCACCTGAAAATCCGCAACAGGCACTTCAATGGCGTAAGGCGCCACCCAAGAAGGGCCATCTTCGGCATGCATACCATGAAAAATTGTGGGGCCAGCGAGGTTGGGAGAATGTTGGTATGTATCCAGCTTCGCCATGAGTTTGTTCGATCGGCAAGACTGATGACTGATCCTGCGCCGCAGTTCAGGAAGAGAGTGTTGTATCAAAATGTTCAACGTGTTCTGCCGTGACATCCGCCCAGAGATATAAATGTGCCGTATGCCCAAGAATTAATTTATGCCGCGCTTGCTATAGGTTAGTCTTTATGCTCCTCGCGGGTTCGTAACTGACTTTCTTTGACAGCCAAGTTCACGATATTCACCCTTCACACCCTTTCATCCTGGTTCCAGACAAACCAAAAAGAGCCATCAGTGAACCTGATTTTATGGCAAACCAGAATTTCGACCCGGGGGAGGAGCAGTGTAGGTTTCCTCTTATCACAAGCTGTCGTTAAGATTTCTGAACGTCACCACCTAGCAATGAAACATCCAGGAGTACAGTGCTTCCAGTATGTTTCCCTCCTCTCAATGATCGGACCTTGTCTCATAAAAATTTCCGCAGCTGCATGAGAGACATCTTTGGTGCGCGCTTCCATTGTGCGATATGCCCAGATGTGGATATATGCTCCAATTGTGAGTCTGCGGGCCTACCGGGGAATTTACATTCGTCGGAAGGCGGCCATGATTCGTCGCATATATTGATAAAAGTCGGTTTTCTTTACCATTGTCGTGAGATTTGCTAAACATAGTTAATCAATCTATTACAGATTCCCTTTCCTTTGGGAACGACTCAAGTATGTTATCTAAATATGACAGTCTGCAGATAGGTTCATAACTGTGTACAGGTGCAAAATGCCAGCAGACGTGCCATTTTCTTGTGGAAGGGGAGAGATGCTGCGAATGTCGGTTACTCTGCGGTTGGACCCCAGGTTGACTCAAATATGTCAAACTACGCCAGGACAGTTGTCGGCTCGGGATCCTCAAGCACAACATTACTCGACTCACCAGACAATCATCAACTGTCATGTAACAACTGTCGATTGGTGCGTAGATATCACACCTCTGGTTCGCCAATCACTCGCTTATGCTTTCATAGCCAATTGTTGGAGTTCGTTATCAGTGCGCCCATTGCCCCTCAATACCGGCTTCTTTCAATCTCGTAAGTTTGCGGATGGTGATATGTTACCATCACTGACCCGTTATCTCTTTCGCAGTGCGCCAATTGTGAGGTTCGCTCTCATATTATTCACGACCCAATGCATATATTTTTCAAACTCCCTCGCCCCGTTCAACGTCCAATTGAGTGCCCCTATCCTTTACTGCCTCAATTGTAAGTTGGTTCCGAACTTGACATTCGGTGTTGACCCAACTTCCTTCAGGTATCGGGTTCCTGCTGGAGCGCAAACACATCTCATCCATCAAAACGATCCTCGGGGTGGGTATAGCAAAATACTACCAACCTTGACTAACCCCCTTCTCTTAGCATATCTGAAACAATTGAAACATGAGAGTGCCATTTGCGATCGATGCATGGACAGAATTCACGGTGAATGGTTCCACTGTGTGTATTGCCCTCAGGATCTATGCGTCACTTGCGAAGCGCTCGACACTCATAACGACACGCATTTCTTCGTGGTCTTCAAATCGAACATTGATATGAACATTTTCAAGTGAGTAAAACCTGTTCATTTTCGTTGACCGGTTCTCAACAATCATACAATAGGGATTTTGTCAATCTCGATGTGTCTGATTCACGGCAATCGCCAATTCTTCCGTATCCAGTCTACCAAAGATCTTGATCCCTTGGGTTTTTTTTTTGAGCAGTATTTGTGTTAGTAGCACGACAATTTCAATCATACTTGTTTTGTTTTCGATCAAGTCTCATTCATTCACGCGCATGAGGTATTATAACATTACTTGATACGGTTGGGAATAAAGCCAGCAGAAGGAAATAGCTTAGCCTTTCTTGAAACCTGGCGACATCATGAGGATCAGACCAGATGAACTGGTAAGTGAGAACATACCCAGACGCCTTCTTTCGTAGAATAAATCCGTTCTGCTCGCTCCCAAATTGACAATCTTTGGACAACCATCCCGATCTTTCTCTAGCCGTGTGCATTCTGCGCAGTAGTATGCGTCAGATATACCTACAAACCAGTTCATCCATCAGTTAGCATTACATGAGGCCGGAGGTCGGAACTAGGTTTTACGTACCAGGAGCACCGCAAATAATGCATCGTCCTCCATAGGTACCGAAATTGCATTCATCGCATATCCTCACAAGTGTCTCTGGCCGCACATATGAGTCACAGACTGGGCTGTGGAGACGAGGCGGATGAGTGTAGCTGTTCGTGAGACGCTCACAGAATGTCAACTTACCATTTACCATCGCACTTCTCACATAAACGTCCAATGGCTAAGGTGGAATTGTCAGAATGTGAATTGAAAAACAGTGCATAAAATGATTACATACCAATGCCAGGCTGACGTCTGCACATGATCAAATCTTTATAGAGAGAGTGAGTATCTGCTCTTCATAACGATTCGTAGGGAACTTACCGGGATGGTGCTTGGACATCGTGGGTGGTGGTAAGGACTAGATTGAGTAACCGCAATGGTCTTGCGTGACTTAACCGAGCAGTTGCGCTGACTAATCATGTCGGCGCTAAGCGCTTACGGTACTTGGGGGTGGGAGTCGTCCCCAGTGGAACACCCAAGTAGTTACTTTGGATGCATTTGAACGTAAAAAACAATGTATTTGATTACGCATGTATAATGGCAGAATAGCACAGGTTAAAAACGGAATGACAGCGATGATACATGTCCGGTGGAAAAGCTACCATGAGAAAATTGAATGCAAGAAAGCAAAGAATGATTGATGATTATGACAGGTGGAAGCTACCAACACCTTCCTGTATTGCTACCTTGAGTTTTTCCCGCATGACTTGCTTCGAACTGTAGTCGGGTAGTTTGAGATAGTTAACACAAGTCATGACGCTTGGGAGATAGTCGTCTGCTTTGAGAGGAGGCTCATGTGGTTTACGGACAACAGTGAAAGGAGGATTAAGGCCGCGGAAGCCTAGAGGGAGATTCAATCATGACACCACCTCCAAACGAGCAGGGTGCTTACCGCCAATAGGAAGCTTGGGACTTCCAGTAATAAATTGTAGATAGGCACGCCGAGTGGGCAAATCGTAGTCCGACATGATTTCAATGAGGTCTCGGATGGCTCGACTCTCAACGTTGAAACCATGATCAGCTTTGAGAGCCTCAGTCAAGGCTGACGAGATATGTTAGTTTCATTCATGATGACATGTCGAGGGTGACGTACTCTCAACACTCCAATCCTCTTCGGAATTACCGAAAAGCATGACCAGCTCATCAGCAGTGAAGGTTTTAAGATCGTTAACTGGGAAAACTTTGGAGAAACCCTCCTTAAAGGCTTGAACCTGAGCCTGAACGCCTTTTCCGAGTATTGCATCAAGGACGTCTTGGATATACTCTTCTACGTTGTCAGCAACCACGGGAATGTTCCTTCCACCAGGCTAGTTAAATTATCAGCAAATTTCTGGGACACACAATACTGGAAACATACGCGTAATTCAATATCATATCCGGGAAGAGTGAAGTCCAGACAAAGATCTTCAACACTAACGGACTCAATTTTGGCGATCTTGCTCAAGAGCTGTCAAATCAAACTAATAAATATCACTTCACGATTGTGAAAGTTTCAATATACCTTGTCCCCTTGGGCGTGGTTTTGTTCTGCCGCAATGTTCCTGAGCTTCTCAAGCGAGTTTGCAAGTTCAGCATCAACGAGCTACAATAACAATTAGAGGAAGTCGGACGTGACAGATCGTTAGGTACTCACTCGGAGAGAAGCAATTGTCAATGGTACTTCCTCATCGAGAATGAACTTGAGGAACACTTTGTTGAATGACAAGTCAATGATACGAGAGTCAAGCATGGCCTTCGCAACAAATTGACCGATGATACGCAGAATGTGTGGTCGTTTCCTAGCCCCAGTGTCAGTATCGATACTTCCTCAAGTATAACTTGAAGCTTACGGTCCACCATCAACACTAGGGTCTTCAGGGTGAAGTGGTGCTGGGTAGAGGCCGGTAGGGTGGCTGACATAGGTGCCAGTTCCAGCTGTATCTGCATCTCGCCAAATCTTCAGGTCCTTGCGCACAAACTCCTTGGATACCAACGAATAGAACTCGAGAGTAGGTCCAAGACCAGTTCCAACCTCTTCGAAATATTCAACCTCTAGGATCGATGACGATGAACCGTATAGTTCGAACACTTTGACGGCAGACTCCAGGATGTGCTTCCGAGATATTCTAACCTTCTGTCGTTGTAGCCGCCCAAGGAATCCAATCCCGTCATCACGCCTTGAGCTGTCTTGACCCCGGTTTTGTTGGCTCTGCCACTTGAGGATCAGGCGAGCATAACCAAAGGACGTGGATTGCAGGAAATTGTAGCGGGTGGTGAATGGGAAAAGGAAAGGGAAATGTTGAGGTAAATCCAAAGCCCAATCAGGCAGGCAAGAGCTATTATAGGCAATCGGCCAAAGAGTTACGCGAAAACATATCGGGTCACTTACCTAGCGACAATCATGGGTTCCTCCAGCTGCCTTGTCAGCTTTGCGGTGAGCTTGTTATTGATGAAGGCGCTGTCGGGTAAGAAGCGTTTCTCTCCAGCGAAAGCCAAACGTTCTGCTTCCAGGGTATTGAGATGATACAAGACACGAAGGAGGCGCAAAATTTTCGTGTATGGTACATCATCTGGAAGGGAGGATAAATTTGGGGCGACTGGGCGGGTACGACTGCCATCATCTGTGCGCACTGTAGGGATTGAGCAAGACGGGAATAAACTGGAGGTGCGAATAGACGTACCTTCAGGTGATGGTTGAGGACCAGAAACTTTCTTGAACTTCACAGTATAGATTCCTTGCCAGATCATGCTTGGGGGCAGTAAGCCCGTCTTCTTGCGCATTTCATGTTGATGGATAGCTCCGTAAATGGTGAGATCCAGCGGCAGAATATGATCGTCCATCGAGAACTCCAGGTGCCAGTCTGTTGGCTTCGCTTTGAGGGCTGCTGCATAAGAGGTACGGGCACTACGGGAGGCACGCGTAGGCGTAGATTGGCCATCTCTGGCTGCCGGGTTTGGCGTAGCAACCCGCGTGCCATCGGGAGTCTGAGCTTCGATCCGTGAACCATCTTCAGCAACGTTGACCGTGATGGTCCTCTCAGTCACCGAGTTGTCTGGATCCTCATCGTCGAGAACTTCAGCGTCCACTTCGTCATCGTCATCGTCCGTGAATTCAGCCGCCAGCTCGGATTCCACCAGGGTATCGCTTGGTGTTGGGTCGCCCCGGTTAACAGCAGAAGTAGAGGCGGCTGATGTGGCTGCATCCTCCATAATTGCATCTTCTTCCTTGTTTTCCTGAGCTTCATTGTTGCCCGTAAGCTTAGCCAGGCGCTGGCTACGCCTCCGCTCAACGGTTTGGCCGCCAGAAGAGACGTTATTTGCGCTCGATAATGTAGCAACCCTTTGAACTGTCTCTTCCGAGCGCGGCGAGCCGAACCCAGACGCTGAAAGTGCTGCAAGCATGCCCGACAAACGTGAACTTCCGCCTATCAAACCAGACACCCTTGGTCGTAAGTAATCGTGAAGAGCCTGGAAGGTTGCGATAGCATGGATCGAGACAACAATATTCTGAAGGTTGCGAGGGACGTCAGAATCCTCTGCTGCGACCAGACGAAGTCGCAGCTGACGAGCGAGTAGTGAGGGTGAGCTTCGTTTTGAATCTTAAATTGGACGCGGTTAGATCGTGAACAAGCAGCAATCACCAAGAGCCTACCATCGCTATTCTGAGATACGGTGGTGACCTCGAACGATTCCATCCTCGTTAGACTCTCTTGTAACTTCTTCACCAGAACGGCAAAGGAAGTCTGCCCTCCACTCAGGTTTTTGACCTTGCGGTTTAAGAAGGCATCAAGGAACATGTCCCTACGTCGACTGACAGAGACTAGGTGCAAGTCAGAATACCAGTGATCGGATAACAAAGCAAGGGACTTACCAGCGCGATTCTCATCCGTAGCATAAGCCAACAATGCATCAACAACCCCTCCTTGCAAGAGCTCAAAGCTTGATACAGAGGTATGAGCTGAGGAGAATAGGTCTGCCAACTCCCACAAAGCTTCAATCAAATCTTGTTCGGACGCGGTCTTGGATGATAGGCGATCAACAAGTCCACGAAGGTGGTCAAAGGAGGCGTCCCCGACACCTTCATCTTCTCCTGTCAGATACTTGAACTGGATAACGCGACAACGAAGGGTGATAGCATCTTCGGGATCAAGAGACAAGGAATTGAGCTTCTTGTAGCCGGGGATAATCGAGGTGGTGATAACAGGGATCGGGATAACGCCAGACTCCGACGACTCTGTCGAATCCTTATCTTTGTCCTTCTCTTTCTCTTTGTCCTTCTCCTTCTCCTTCAATTTTGATGATAGGAGAGGCCGCTCCGCAATAGCCTCGATCTCATAGAATACACCTTCGCGACGGAAGACTGGCTTGTACAACTGAGGAACCTTGCTCATGAGTAGATCAACAAGCTGTAGTGCGGCTATAACGAGAGATGGGTGGTCCTTGGACGAAAGGATGGACGAGGCAAAGCCCGCAATGGGAACAAACTGCCAGGAAATAGTGAGAACTCCCTGCCAAAGATAGGATTACACTAAACTTACCAAGAACACTTTCTTGATCCCCTCAGCATCCAAGAAGCTGACTGCTTTGAGCAACCCCGTCAGCGTCTTGATCCGGACTGGCGTGATAACACTAGCCGCGTATACGTCAATGAGGATAGGCACCAACAACTGCACGAAGCGTCCAACAACCGCTGGCTTGGACCGAAGCAATTCAGTCCTGTCTGGCGGAGCCTCCTTTGCGGCCGTCGCATTTGAAGTCGACATTCCTTCCTCTGCTTCTTGTGTGGTTGATTCCAGGGTTTGAGATGGCATCGGAGTTTCTCCTTCGGCGACTGGCGTTGCGGCGTCGGCCGGTGCAGAAAGTGTGGCTCCTGATGCGGCCACCGAATTTTGAGCTGCTTGACGCGCAGCAGCCCTATCTGCTTTTGCTTTTGCTTTCACTAGACGTGCCAAGGACTTTTCAGTATAGGCTTTGTGATCGAAAACCCCATCTTAAATCCCGGACGTTAATGAGCAGTACAAGAGCTCAAGGGAGTTACGCACCTTTGGGAAGCGGAGGTAACAATTCCGAGATCAGACTAAGAGTCTCTTCCACTTGATCCTTTGGTCGATGAGCAAGATTTTCCATGACAGTCATATCTGCCAATCCCCCTCTCAATCCCTGACCACTAATGGCATCTCCTTGTTCGCTTTCACCAGGACCCGCGACTGAGGGAAGAACACCAGTCAGGATCTGATAGAGTGTATCGACAATGTCGGCTTCAAGTAGGGCAACTGCGATCTTGGGGCTGGCCCTCGCACAGGTGGCTAAGGCACGAAGTAGGAGTGTATACGTGTTCGATGCAATCAAGGGCGAGCCACCTGCAGGTAGCAGGAGCTGGTTCACGGCCCTAATCAATTCCGCATCAACCAGAGATTCTAAATTCTCGATAGAAGAGCGGTAATAGGAATCGATGACTCGGATGACGCAAAGGCAAGCGTATTCGACGAGTCTTTGATCAGAGTACGACAAACAGCCGCGAATGATCGGCCAGACATCTTTAACCATGGAAAAGTGTTCCGACGATACATTACGGCAGCAGTTGGCAGCAGCCTGCAATGCAGTCCTCTGGACCGCAATTGAGAAGAAATCCAAATAATTGAGTAAGGCGGCTAGACCCCCTTCTCGAACGATGGAAGAAGGGAATTCTTCGGAAATCTTCTCCATGGTCTAGTGAAGAACGATGCATCAGAAGAACTGGGTCATGAAAGGAGGAGAAAACATACACTGAGAGTTTGCTCCGCAAGGTCAATGTATGATATCTCTATTAGCTTGCTGCACAGTACAGGTATCGCACCATGATACACGACGGTATGAGCAACACCAGGAAGTGCTTCCATGAGGTTCGCAAGGCAACGACATGCGAGCACTTGGGCCTCGAGGTTTTCATCCCCTTGATAGCCACCTCCACTCAAGGCCAGTGCAGTAGCAAGCTGAGCATCTTCATCCCGTTCTTGATCTTCATCACCGTCATCGTCATCTTCGACAGCTTTCCCTCCCAATATCCGCACCAGTTCACGAACGTACTGTTCAATGGGGAACGACCCTGCCAGAGTATCTTCGGTGCTTATACTGAGCAACTCGCTCAATTCTTGCAGTGTGAGCAGTCTGGTGGTTGGATCCGCAGTCGCCTTGATGTTATTGAGCATGGTCTTCAGTCGAGACGACAGCGACACCATGTAAGATCCAAACTGTCTGATATCACCGCCAAGGAAGGCCATGGCGGCATCGAAATCACCGAGAGATCCGCCCATCCTTGAAGGATTTCCACTTCCATTTGCGGTACCATTTCCTCCGCCTCCACTCTCTTCTTCTTCGTCATCCTCGTCATCATTCAAGTGGTTATCATCACCACTACCCCGATCATCATGTGCCATGTCACACTCTGCCTTCTGAGCATCTCCACCCGTTTGTTCCTCAATGTGTTGCTCAGGTTCACCACTGTCATTCTTGTTAAATCCAGCATCCAACATCTCAACATCTTCATCTTCTAGGCGTGAAGTGCTGGCCATTTTGGACTTGCCAACTGCCTTGCCCTTGGTAGGTTTAGTGCTATTTTCCTATGCGTGAGCACGGACAGGTACATCATCGATAACTACATACCTAGATTTACGAGGCATGTCGTGCATATGCGACGAAAGTGTAGAGGGTCGAAGCGAATATCCACTGGTTTTTGGTCGTTTGGGAGATGGGCCAACAGTATCGTCCTCAAGAGTAGGCTCAGGAGCTGCGCGTTTCTTTCCTTTGGGATCCTTTACTGATTCGTTGATGGTGAGAGGTGCGTTTGAGGCAACGGTACGACGTGGGCTAAGGGAAAACAGACCCCATCAGCCACGGCTGTCCGGTTTAGCTCGTCACAGGCCACGCACCGTTTGTTACTGCGTGAGGGAGTTTCGTCAACTGTTTCTTTGGCCTTTCCTTTTCCCGAGCTCGTATCTCTTGTTTTCTTGTTTCTAACGTTGGGTGTAGCGGTGCGGGTGTTTCGGGAAGTTGAAGTCTCTGCTGTGGTTCCAAAGGTTGCCTGCTCTTCGGCACCAGTGTTGTCAAGATCTTTTCCTTTACCCTTTGCTTGAGATTTCTGTTTCGCTGCTTTAACTCGTGCGCTTGTTCGCAGAACTTTTGGTTCTCCAGATGGCGAGGTCGAAGATTCTTGGTGGGTCGTCGAAGGCGGTAGAAGGGTCGATGCACTAGAGCTGCTTTCGGCTTCTGGATGATGGATTGGTTGTAAATCCATTTAGTGCATGCACCCAGCCATCGATTCTCGTGTCTGAGCGATGAGGTAGAAAATCTGAAGCGACAAGGAGGAAGCAGATGGAAGTTGTGTAGAAACAGTGACGAGTCTGACCTGTAGGGAAATCTCCTCCAGCTTATGTAAGCAAGTGGCTGCGGTATGCCTGACTCGGCATGAACTGAGCGGGATCCTGTCGGCTCGACCATGGAGACTATCATACGAAAACATTGTCTGTTAATTGTACAAAGGATACAAAGATTAATTGGAGCCACGACGTGCAGTTACTATGCCGACTTGGCTTCTGTCAGGATCTCTTCTACGCTCCGGACAAGAATGTCAACAATCAACTCGATCTCCTCCTTCTTGACGTTGTACGCAGGTGACAGCATGATATGATCCCCTTTTGTCCCTTCCAGGTTGGCGCCTCCGGTCATGCCCATCACAATAACACCATTCATCAATGCCCTGGCCTGTACAAGCATGGCGAGTTGTCCCTTCAAGTTGAGGTTTGCAGCTTCTACAACACCGTAGTCAAACTCGATGCCCCAGAATAAACCGCCGCCACGGATGTCATAGATATAGGGAGCCGCCATTGCGTTTGGACCGCATAGACGTTCCCTGAGTAATTGCTCTATGGGAGTCGGGTCAATATCAGCGTGTCCATTGTACCTTTAACAACGTACCTAGGTATTGTCCTTGGACTCGGACATTGCTAAGTAAGTCTTCCTCTTCAATGACCTTTTGCACTGCAAGAGCAGCGGCACAAGCCAAAGGATGGGCCTGTCCAACCGTCAGCCTCGATCCATCGGAATCTACGCAACGTACCTGATAAGTGTGCCCGTGCTTCCAAATGCCCGAGTGGCCGCGAATACCTTGGGCCACCTTCTTGGACATTAGGACGGCACCAATAGAAGCATATCTGTACGCATGCCCTACAAATCAGCACTGGTTTGATCACCACAAATATGAACGGCGCACCCGCCGCCGAGACCCTTAGCCACTGCTTGGATATCAGGCTATGTAGGCGTGTGGCGTCAGTTCCAGCAGGACGACAAGAAAATGCACTATACAAACCGCAGCACCATCACCGAATGACTGCCATGCATGTAGGGTTCCCATGCCTGATTACATTCTTCAATCCCTAACCGGCGCAGAAATTACCACTATGCAAGTGTACTCACGGCCCATTCCGCTCATTACCTACACAATCGGACTCAGTAGCTGCCCCTTCCGTAACACGAGATAATCACTTGCCTCATCCAAGATGAATAACACGCCGTACTTGTCACAGACGGACTTCATGGCCTTGAAATATCCCTTGGGTGCGGGCACACATCCAGTTGTCGCTCCAACGACCGTCTCAGCAACAACTAGGAGGCAAGACCGTCAGTAAACGAGGGTGTCAAGGATTCCATTTATCCCTACACCCAATAACAGTCTCCGGTCCCAACTCCAACATCTTATCCTCCAACTCCTTCCTCAACCTCTCAACATACTGCTCTTCCGTCTCGTCCGGCTTCTTGAATCTCGCGGCATATGCAGGCGACACATGATGGAAATGGTCCGAGTCCAGAATCGCCGCATAAGGCCTACGCCTCGTGGGGTGATAAGCCAACGACAATGTTCCAAGCGAATTTCCATGGAACGATAATTGACGGCCAATAAAGTTCACGCGTTCTGGCTGGCCAATCTCGAGAACGTACTGACGAACAAAGGCCGATGTCATTTACCACTTCGCGGAGGGCCAGGTAATCCCGCAACCACGCACCTGTCTAGCAATCTTGAGAACACCTTCCATCGCTTCAGTACCTGCAAACATGACACGCGTCAACCCCCTATACCCAAACACGAACAGAAAAACACTCACCTCCACTTGCATACCCAACCAGTTCAAAAGCACCATCACTACTATCCACCAACTGCTTCGCCAAAGCTTCCGCAGGCTCATTCGACAACTGCATATTATATACATCTATTCAACGCAAGCAATTCATCAGCGCTTCAACTTAACCACAAAAAAAAAAAAAACAACCCACTCACAAGGAATCTTATCAATCTGCTCCTTCAACGCCTGCACGACCTTCGGATGACTATTCCCAACACAAGCCACCGCCGCCCCTCCAACCGCATCATACACCGTCCTCCCATCCTCCAACGTGATATAACTCCCCTCGCCCGCAACACCAACAGGTGGGCGCCATGGCGTCCGATGCAAAATCGACGTCGGAGTTCGGAATTCAAACGGTTCCGTCGGAACCGTGTTGATCGTCGTAGACTTCTTCACTGTACCATTCAATGCTGATGCCATGACTCTAAAGTTTCTCGTCGCTTGATGTCTGTGATAACTAGACGGTAATATATGCAAAAATTCCGTGTGCCGAGTCTCCACCTGGGGGGGATAACCACACACCGTGAGTCACCAATCGATAACTCCACACGAGTCAAAAACAAAACAAGATCACAAACACGCAACGAACAGTGGGAGTATGCAAACTGCGGCGGCCGTCTATAATTTTAACCTGCCATGACACCCCTCCCCCCTCCCAACGAGGTACATGCAAGGAAAGTCGAGTTCCGGGAATTTGATTAAGAAATCATCCAAAATAATATCACACACCTCTATGCGTGCTAGAGTTCTTGCCAATGTACTGCCTGAGGAGGACGATAGTAGAACCACCAAAGTGCGTAGGATAGCGTAGGACACAACACAAACACCACCCTTCGTTTCCTAGCCAAGTCTTTATATATCCGATGCATTATCAGGCGAGATTTATTTGAACATATGACTCATCAAAGCACCTCAATCATGAATCAATGACAGGTCATCGGATCCCCGCCAACTTTTGAATTTGAAGGATAGGGACTTCTCATTTCGCTTGTTGCAAGGTCCCTACCCATTCTCGCACGAAAGACCAAGCCAATCGATTGATAACGAACAGGCCATTGGATGAGTTTCCCAGGCACGCGTCATCGCTGTCGGTTTGAGTTCCTTTAAAGTCAACTCACGGACCTGCATTCGCCCCTATGAGAGAAACGGGGTTAAACTTACACCGCGTGTCATCCGAAGAGGAAGACTAAAGACCCGAGTCGCTTTTCCTTGCTGTCGCGTCTGCTCTGCGTCACAAGAACCATTTCCGCAAGTGTCACAAGCCATTTACGTCCTCACGCGTTCGTATGAAAGAAGTTCTACAAATCTACACTCTATACAACAAAATAAAATACAACTGTTACCGTTTACCAGACACCCGGCCCCAAGATCCCAAAGAAATATCCATGGCATTCGTTTTCTTTAGTCGCTTCCAGAACCGCTGCCAGTGCTTTCAACAGCAGCAGTCGCAGGAGCTGCTCCACTTCCCCAGCTCTGTCTCTTCAAAGCACCCTCCCTCAACGAACCCGACCTGAGGCTCGAAGGCCCATTATTCCCACCATGTGAGTGAGTTCTCGATCTCGAATGGCCATTCCCTGATCTCGAACTACAGGAAATCAACAATCAATATCGTCGTCACCCAGAATTATACCAAGCTCACCTAGATTTCAATGTAGGTGCGCCAGATAATCTCGCAAAGTTACTTGGGAACAATGGATTTCCAGCAGCTCTATGATCACCAACCAAATCATTATTTAAATGCAGCTCGCTCAGAACGCTGCTCGCGTCGCCTGCGTCACTTCCAACTCCTGGGTTTGCCGACCTCGAGTTAGACAAAAGAGCACCAATGCTGCTGCTAGACTCCGACCGCCTAAAGGGCCCAATAGAAGAGAACGAACTGCTTCTGTTATGCGACTTCGGGCCAACATGCGCTAAAACATTTCCGCCGCTATTGGTCCCGGGGATTGTAATAGCCCCAGGAATCGAAGGAACTGGTGAAACAGGCGACAACATGGGTGGGGTATCATGATGGGTGACGGGCAAAGGCGAAGTCGAGATTTTGAGACCGTGGATTTGGGGAAGTGAAAGAAGGCCGGGGTCAGTTTGAGCTTGCGCCGACGAGCTGCTTGCTTCCGTGGGTTTGCTTTCCTTCTGCCCCCCTTCCGCTTCTTCCTCCTCTTCCTCGGCCCCTTCCGCAATATCTCCGAGGCCATCCGAAGGCCCAGTGGCTAGTAATGATGGTAACGACAAGGGTGGAGGAGCACTAGAGAACGAGGGTGGCGGCGCCATGAGTGGCTCAATGACGATGTGGTTCTCAGGGTCAACCTCGTGGCGCGTGGACACAGGACTGAAGGTACCAATAGTGATACCCTCATGGCTATCATGAGATTCCATACTCAAACGCTTGTTCTTTCTGCTGAGTACCGGTGAATCTATGGTGGCATCCCAATCGGACCAGTGACCGCGGGCAGCACGTCCTTCATCATCGGATATATCCTCCGTCCTGATGCTACTCCCATCCGAATCGATGGCATTATCGCGATCGAAATGCCAATCGATATCGAGCTCTGGAGGAATACCCAACGCACCTTTGACACGTTCCCAGATTAGTTCGGAATGCGATATGATGCATTTTCTGGCCGCATAGGCCCAAATAGGATCAGGCGCAACATCCCGATCAACCTTGGTGAGGTGAAACACTAAGTGGCGGTACGTCCAATCAGCAGGATTAGTTGGCAGATCAGAAGGTTGTTCCAAGGGAGTGTCTGGATCGGCTTCTTTCTTTCTCAGGGTTTGCGCCAGTAGAGTGAAGAGTCTCGCATCGGGAGGGGAGGAGATCAGAGAGGCAACCTCTGATGGACGGTCGATAAACGGAAGATAAATATCATCGGGGAGAGGTGTAAATGTGGCTGGTGCGACGGTCTGTGTTTGCGATTGCGAAGCAGTGGAGGTATGAGGCGAAAGAATAGGCGAGTGGGATAGCACGACAGGAGATACTGGGGAAAAATGCGGGGATGTGGCTGCCTGAGTAAGGGTACGTGGGTTAGTGGATTGACGAGCGAGATCCACGAGTTGGTCGGGCGTTAAGCGGGGCTTCGCCGAGAACGGCGACGAGGCAGAAAGGCGGGGTGACGACGGACGGAGGCGTGGAGATGACGGGCTCTGCGGGCGTTCCCTATTAGGAATGCTGGAAGGACCTCCATGTGCAGGGTTGGCACTGGAGAAAGAGGACGAAGCAAAGCTCAGACGCGTCGACTGGGGGTTGGACTCTACGGCAGATTGCGATGAAGGGGAGGAAGTAGTGGCACCAGACCCGTGACGGCGGTGAAGCCGACGCTGGGTGAGGACGGGAGAGGACGGAGGTTCGTGGAGAGAAGAGGGGGAAGGCGCGGGAGGGGAAGTGACACGGACAATGGTCAGGGTACTGGATGAGACTCGATTCGGAGTGTGATTGAGTGCAGTATGGATGTTAAACGGATCAAGGGCAGAAGCAGAGCCTCTACGTGCACTGAGGCGATGCTGCGTTGCAAGAGGGGGCGAGGTGGATGGCACAGACATGGTGCGCGGGGAGAGGTACACTCCCTCCCTCGCCTCTATACATCTTGGCTGGGGCTATTTATGGATCGAGGTCCACACATGACATCACGGCCCTCCCCGCAAACACTTGCCATAACCATCTCCCATCTGCCGTTCTCCTATTCATCACCCTTTCATTTCCACGCCTTCCCGTCTCACATGCTCTTTTTTTTCCTGAGCTACTGGTGCCCTGACTAGCAGAGATTTTTCGCTGTCAAAAGTTTGACGCAGGAAGCAACGAACGAAGGTAGCTACTGTTCCAAATTGAGAAGTAGACTCGAAAACAACGTCCAGGACCTCCACCATAGCCTAGTCATCACTGAGCTCCCCCACGACTGTGATACTCGCAACCCATATGTAAATACTGCCAGCAAGTCAGCCATCTGGAAATGTCGCCAATCATCCAAAAACGCCGAGAAATCGTAAATGCATCAACCATCAACTCGACTATCATCCACGCTGTCAAGCTACTCGTTTCGATATGGGGTTTCTCGGGAGAGACTGATTTGATACTGATCCTTCCGAGACTTTTGTATACAGCCAGTGCCTTCATTTGTAAAGAGTTCAACCGCTTCAACGTTCTCCTTACGGTTTTCCACCAGGAGCCGCAGCTCGGGCCACTATAATATGGACCTTAGCCGAATCCGAGAGACCGTCCGGAATAGACGTTCACCCCACGTGGCGCACCTCGCGAGTTCGACCTAAGTTGACACCTAAACCACCAATCGAAGTAGAAACATCCACATATTGGACAAAAGAATACGGTATCCTGATCCCCATCATGTCTCCACAGCGGCCACAGTACCATTCATATACATCGACTCATCCACTTCAATTTCTCCTTCAGCGTCCGCATCCGTCCGCATCTTGAGTAGATAGTCCGGATCCGAGACCTCCGCAAGATAATCTTGTCGTTCTGTTTCCTCTTCTTCGCTAATAGGAGCATGCGTCATCCTAATCACTTCCCACTTGTCATCGTATTCTTCATATTGCTGTTAGGAAGGAAGATTTTGATGTCAGTGCCAAGCACGAACAAGAATACAAGTGCACAACTCACATTTGCTCGTTTCTTCTTCAACAGCATTTTTCTCTCGATATTTTTATAGTAAGCACCCTTCTGCCTACTCGGTGTCTTCTTTTCAATACTCGATATCACGTCCTCGAAACTCTGCGGTTCGTCCCCATCCCACAACACCAACAAAAATTCATTATCAATGTTTTGTTCCACTTTGATAGTTTCGTAGTCGCGAACAAATTGGAACAGCGTCGGCTCTTGGTTCTCAGGAACCTCGTATGGCGCAACGGATGCTCGCGTCGCTTTAAGTTTGAGCGCAGACTCGTCGTCTTGTGTTAGGTAGTATGCAAGGAAGGAGTCGTGTTCCGTTTTCATAGGTCGTAGAATTGCACAATCGAGACGCTCGTCCTCCACCTACGAACAAAGTCATGAGCAAAGGGGATACTGCACCTCAGAAAGACGGACGCACATCCACAGGTCTGTCTCCAGGCCGCTCCGAGAACCTGAACAGATCGTATTGATTCGGCCATATCTCCGCATCCGGAAGAATAGGATACGACTCCACCGCCGTGATATCCGGTTTATTAGGATGACGCAAAGCGGATAGGTCAAAGTTGTCGTTCGAGGCGGTAAACGACGCTTCGATGGTGCGTAACTGTGCGTTACGCGAGATGTCAATGGGTGCGGACTGGACATGTTTTCTATAGCACAGCGTCAGTGACCAAAACGTCTGAGAGTCTAGGAGGGAAGAACGCACGTCTCTTGGGATGAAGCTCGAAGGATCCCCTCTCTACTGATATACTCTGTCTTCCGTAACCACGGAACATGGGTTAACGATGCTGAAGCACCACTCCCACCCCCTATATTCGTCGTAATTCCCGTCGAGCTTGACGGGTCAGACAACAGAAACGCATCCCTCGGGTCCAACTTTGGCAAATTCGAAGGTTCAGGATTCAAAGCTACACAAACCCCGAGTCAACATGGTAATAAATTGAAATCACACAACAACAACTCACCCGAATCATCCGCACCCTCCTCCCACAACGACTCCCACTTCCCCAAATCCAACGGCATCCCAAGTTCAGCGTCCACGATCATCGGCAAGGGTGTCTCGTTTACTAGCTCATTCAAAAATTCCGGGCGCGTATAGCGCATAGGATTCGTCGGTATGTCGAGGAGTTTTGGGGGACATGGTGGTGCGGGAAGTGGGTTCGAGTATCGGACACGGACAAGGAGATCTAGTTTCGAACTTGGTTTTGTCAGAACGAGCGTTTGTGGAATAAGGGGACGACGTACCTTTTCTTGAAGCTCATGGTGGTATGGATTTTGGAGGGATAGGATATAGGTGGGACTGTATTTGCATTAACTGACTTAAAGAAGACAGTCGTTCGCCAAGTTTGAAGCTGATAACAAATAAATGTAAATAGTCATAACGGACTGAGGCCCAAAAATAGACACATCCAGGTGACAATGGATCACCCGTCAAAGGCGAATATATCTACTATATATCTACTCTCTGAGAAGGTTCTGTACAATCTGAAATATAGAAAAGGCAGTTAACTAATACAGGTGGGCGAGTGGGTTTTTTAGGAGTATGCTACACTTTAAGACTTAACCCGAAGCCCTACCGTATGGCCGCACCCCAACAAAGATAATCAAACACCTAGTTCGGCCTGTGGGCACTGTAACCGGAACGCCCGAGTCCAAATACCACAAGCAGGACCCCTTACTTATGAACTCCGCAAGGGTAATTCGTCAACCAAGCTCTGGGTCCTTGCCACATTGCAGGGGACAAGCAGGCACGTCGGCATTAGAACCAGTGACATTGCAGGACCGAACTTTACTCAAATAAATGACCATTGGTGAATGATGAACACATACAAAGCACACAATACCCAACGATGCCCTAGTAAAAGCGCTAAAACTGCGAGGCTTGTCCGCATACGCCCTGGGTTCGGTTTCATGCGAATACTTGAATATGGCATTGCTATGTCATAAGCACAGCCTTTATCGGCTGGGGAACATTGCACAACCGATTATGAACGAGAACAGTAGATGAACATTGAAACATTGAAACACCACTAGAACGGGAAGGTGTGTAAGCCGTCAGTGGAAGTAGAGGCATTTATCTGAGTTGGATTCATTTCGTGGGTGATAGCACTGAGCTTTACTATGGAGAAGCATTCGTGATATCCTGAAAAGCAGACGTGATAACCAACTGGACATGTATCTAGACGTCCACAACGACAAACACATCCCAACTCGAAAGAACAAAGTTAATGATCTCACATCCCAACCGCTGAATGCCACACTTCGCTCATGGCGCACATGATGTACACCAATCGGCCTCAAAGGTCGACTCACAAAGTTACAATTCACCCCCCTCGGCCGCAGATGCGACAAGACAGTGCTAGATCTAAATTAAGAAGCATCAAATCTGAAGATCTCCTGGGGCTGATAAAAACTATACAGTATCCCGGCACAAGCCGAAGATTTCGCCCACGCTACCAATACTAACACTCACCAAGCCTCGCGCCGACCTTAGAAATCCTAGTCTCCTCTACGTCCGCCTCAAGATGGTCAGTCCCTCCGCGTTATTCATTCCCTACATGCCGACTTACTGACCTGTGGCCTGCTAGACAAAACGCACCAAGAAAGTCGGCATCACCGGAAAGTATGGCACTGTGCGTCTCCTTCAATCCGGATAATCATTTCAGAATATCATATTGAAGCCTTCCCCGGTGGTTTCTGCTTGGCTTGGAATAGCGTTACGGTGCCTCTCTCAGGAAACAGGTGAAGAAGATGGAAGTTTCGCAGCATGCTAGGTACACATGTACGTTCTGCGGCAAGGTGTGTTTCTCGTGTAATCGGTCGCGGTGTTTCATTGTTGATTGATTCGTGTTTTGCTCCTGGTGTGGTGTTTGGTAATATAGGACTCGGTGAAGAGGACGGCTGTCGGCATCTGGCATTGCAAGGCCTGCAAGAAGACCATTGCTGGTGGAGCATGGACTGTGACGACGACTGCTGCCGCCACCGTGCGCAGGTGCGCCCCGACCCTATAGTCAAAAAATGGACGATCACTGATTTGTCTTTTTCTTTTCTTACAGCACGATCCGTCGGTTGCGCGAGTTGACCGAGGCTTAAAATCCCTGGATCCTCCTCTTATTTTGCATTCCTCTCCTCGTGTCATCATATATGTTCGTATGTGCTATGAACCCAAAATACATTAAACTCGCCGCCGCCATGCTGTCCTTGGAGCTTCAACAGGTTCCGTTGTGTTACCACAGGTTTAGGAACAATAGGAAGACATCGATTATATTCGCAGTAACGACATTCGGCATATGAAAAGCAAGTATTAATGTGATAAGCAAGTCGTAAGATCTGAAACAATCCAGGCGCGAGAGGAACCCATAGTCTACAAGTCATGAAAGGCAGTCTAAATTGACACTCGTATGGAGGCAAACTTTGAGAAATGAAGTGCGTTCCATAGGCAACTAGAACCCGTCCGCTTGGCCGCCATACCGTTTAGGGAGTCGCTTGTCATCGATATACGGACTCAAAGCCTTGTGGATGGCATGAGTGCCAGTGCCAACAACGGACATCTTCGCGAGAGTAGCGGCAGGAATGAGAGGCTTGAAGGCCCAGAATATCCAGTTGAGTAGCGTCGGCACATTGATGAAGAACTTCTTATACTATAACACGTTTAATCAGTGGAGTATTGGTAGAAGGAATCACTAATTGTACTGACGAGAAGCTCGGGGTAGTGGCTCGAGAAGATGTTAGTAGCTTCTTGCGCAGCATTCTTGGAGTTGGCATCACGGGAAGTGATGCTTACTCCCTCGTAGTCTACAATCCCCGATGAGCCGAAGTGAGGGAAACTGACCGCAGGTCGTTGGCGTACCATGGATTTGAAGGGTCTGGTCGACGGTTTCAAAATCTAGTTCTTGCATCATGCGTTCGTGGAGAGCAACTCGCCAGCTAAAACAGCCGGTCAGAATGCAGACGATAAACACGTTGCCACGGCACACTGACCGGAGGAATAGTTGGACGTCGGAAAATACTGCTTTGAGATCCTTATTGCCCCCGTAGATGTTATACATGACTGGACGTCCTTCTTTGTCCTTGCCATAAACATGACCCATTGCATCGAATAAACCTTCAGGGAACTTCTGTTGCATTGCACCTTCAATGTCGAATGATTTCCTCCAACACAGTGTAGACTGAAGCATATCTCGAGCGTCGCGGACGTTCAAGTTCCTTTATCCTCGTGTTAATGCTGTCGGCGTTTATCAACAAGAACGGCGTGATGATGTTACCTCGCACGAAGGAACTTCATTAATACGACACTGACTTTGGCGTTGCGGGGATTCGCGGGATCAATCTTCACACCCCAGAGAGTGATTGGCGTTTCCTTGGCTTTGGGGTCATCTGGGAATGCATTGGCGAGGATTTCAGGGAGAAGAGACTGTAGAGTTAGTTGATGAATGAGTTATTTAAATCGTTCATGAGAGATGGGTCTGGCGTACCCTGAATTCCTTAAGGGCAGTCCATTCTTGCGTCGTGAATCTTTCAGTGAGGGGGTTCTGAGGTTCTGGTTCATCCAAGGGTTTCTCAGTAGGGGCTGGTGCAGCTGTTTCAGTCGGGAGCGAGGGAACAGCGGCTGGTTGTGGTGCTTCTGCTGTCGTAGTGGTGGTTGGGACTTCAGTAGTCGCTGGTGCAGGTGCAGCGGCGGGTTGTGGTGCTTCTGCTGTCGTAGTGGTGGTTGGGGCTCCAGTAGTCGCTGGCGCAGGTGCAGCGGCAGGTGCAGTTACTGGTTCCGTAGATGCTGGCTGAGTGCTAGTAGCAGCAGGTGCAACAGGCTCTGTTGTGCTCATTATGTCGAGGTAGTGAGATGGCGGGATCCAAAGGTTGGGGAACCAGAGTGATGGTCCTACCCCATATATTGAGCCTTTATCTGATAAGATACAAAGGGGGGGGGGGTTTTCACACAAGGAATTTCCTGGAATTCTCTTCGGACGTGTAACCAAATGCCCCACCCGTTGCCAGGGAACGATGCGTACCAACTAGATGGTACACAAGAGGGTCAGAGGGTATTATCCTGTCCGTATTCTGGTGGAAGAGACTAAGCATAGCAAATACAAGTGTCGTTGTCTGTCGGAGCCAAGTAATTGTTTTCGTGGAATCTGAGATTGATGGTTCTCGACAGGTGTGACGGATTCTGCATATCTTGCAGTGATGTGACCGTGACAAATGCCAAGAGACGAAGGTTTGTCAAGGAACTGCCAAACACTGCTATTACCACCACTCACCGCCTCTGGTATCAGCGCCGGCCACTCAAGACGCAGAGGCTTCTGGCGACTGTCCCTACGTTCTGCTGACTCTGTATGCTTCTATTTATCTCCCCTTTCTAATCCCTCAACCTCTTCCTTATCGTCAACAACGATATGTACCATTCCTCCAACGGTTATGCCTCACACCATCATGAAAAACGGAATGACCCCGCACGAGCTATGGGCTCTAATGGCATACCATTTCCCAACGGCTGGAGCAGCAAGCGGCAGTCGCTCCTTTACCAGTTTGTTGCCAGTGCGCAGGCCGCACTCACGAACGTGCGTCGTCTCGCAAGCCAGTATTGGCAGGCGCCGCGGGCGAACATATCCAACATAGCCCGTCCAAAGCCGTTATCGACACGGGACTCTTCATTCTCCACCCCCATATTCGTTCTACTCTGCGGCTTATGGTACATGACTTCGGCACTCTCCTCTAACACTGGCAAAGCAATCCTCAACCAATTCCGCTACCCCATCACCCTGACCTTCATTCAGTTCGGCTTTGTCGCCGTATACTGTCTCCTTTTCATGACCCCACTGATCCGGTTCTCGAGGTTGCGCATGCCAACCAAGGCGATCGTACAAAGTACCCTTCCCATGGGTATGTTCCAGGTCGGAGGACACATGTTTTCCAGCATGGCCATATCAAGGATACCTGTGAGCACAGTGCATACCATCAAGGTTGGTTTTATTCTCGCCTTCCGCAGACATGTTCTAAGTTTTGGTCCAGGCTCTCTCGCCCCTATTCACCGTTGTCGCCTATGCTCTCCTTTTTGGCGTTAGCTACTCGAGCAAAACGTACATTTCCCTCCTTCCGCTCACTCTCGGCGTCATGCTTGCCTGTTCATTCGACGTTTCTGCTTCGGATTTCATCGGTTTGATCTGCGCCTTTGGTTCGGCCCTCGTCTTCGTCAGTTCCAACATCTTTTTCAAGAAGATTATGCCATCCCACTCGAGCGGTTATTCGGGAAGCTCTCATAAACTGGACAAGCTGAACCTCCTCCTCTACTCGTCGGGGATGGCTTTCCTGCTTATGATTCCGCTCTGGGTTTATTATGATCTTCCTCCTCTGCTGGCTGCTCAGGCGAATCCCAACCATATATCCCACCCAAAGCAGGGACATACAGCCCCGCACTCGGTAGCATACTACTTTTTTATGAACGGAACGGTGCACTTTGCGCAGAACATTATCGCCTTCATCATTCTTTCATCTACCTCTCCCGTCACCTACTCTATTGCCTCCCTTATCAAACGGGTGGCTGTCATCTGCATTGCAATTGTGTGGTTCAACCAGACCGTCCATCCTGTCCAGGCGATCGGTATCGTTTTGACCTTCACTGGTCTTTACATGTACAACAATGCCAAGGGCGACGTCGAGAAAGGCGAGGAGAAGATGACCAGGGTCCAGGCTGCGCGGGATTTGATGCTGCCGACTACCAAGTCAGAGTCATGCTTATTTTCGGGCATAGAAACATCGTCAAATGAATACGTGTCATCTTTCGCGCAACCGATTAATCCTCCAACTGTAACCGGCATACCAAATGGGTCGGCGTATGCCAGGCCGAGGGGAATGTCGATTCTTACCTCAGGAACAACCGTACATCATGCAGGTCAACAGCATCATAGGCCCACACCGATTTCTCCGACATCTGGTTTCAAGACTCATGTATCCTTCAGTACCCAGGCTGCCAAACCCCCACCCAAAAAGGAGTCTATATCCCTTCGCATCGTGTCTCCTGTCGATTCCTACCCTTCCCCTCCTCCCTCTTTGGATTCTCCGACGTCGCATACGATACCACTATCAGATGCGTTCTTGCAAACGCATGACTTGGGACAAGACGCGGCTCCTGTCATGGCATAGCTCTGAGCTACCAAAACCTTTCTTTGTCCAAAAAGAGCCCTCCGTTATCAGCCCACATATGAGAGCATGTCCCGCAGCCGGAGTTTTGGATGTTCGAGTGCGTATACAGTGCCCCTTGGTCGGTAGATCCACATACCATTAATAAATCACGTCTGAGATGTGCCACTGGATAATGCTGGGACTGTTTGTGCTATCATTTTATGTTATGTTACAAGGATTCCTTTGGTTACGTCTTTGCATGGACATATTTCGTTCTTCCTGTGCAATGTTCGTAGAGTTTTAATATAGAAAATGTTTAATACTGACGGGAGTGACACCTAGTAACACTGGTTTTGATAGAGAGGTAACGCCAGTGTCACGTCACACTTTCGCACGCAGTGCCAAGGACGTCTCAGCAAAACACACCCGCCAACGGCCACACCGACATCCTCAAGACTCCTCAAGCACTCGCAAGCACATCATGGTCAGTATGCCCGCCCTTCATGCCATTTCAGGGGTCTTCCATACCTCTGTGAGCCAGAACGCTGCACGGATTCGCTGGATGCACATCGAACCCTTTGGATAACCCTCTGGAATAGACCAATTTGTGGGATCTCATCCGTCCAACAGATTACTGATACTTCTCGTCATCTTAGGCTCGGGGCCCCAAAAAGCACTTGAAGCGTCTGAATGCACCTTCGTCATGGATGTTGGACAAGTTGAGCGGAACCTACGTACGCAGGCGCGATGGGATATATCTGCAAAATTTGAGCTTACGAGTTGTGTTGGATTTCTAGGCTCCTCGTCCCTCCCCCGGTCCCCACAAGCTCCGCGAATCCCTCCCCCTCACCGTCTTTCTCCGCAACAGGCTAAAATATGCCTTGACGGGCCGTGAAGTTACTGCTATCGTCAAGCAACGCCTGATCAAAATCGATGGCAAAGTCCGCACCGATCCCACCTATCCCGCTGGTTTCATGGGTTAGCATCTCTTTCCGCGGAAATTTGCGCTAAGAGAGGCTGAGAAGCTGATTTCATTTTTGGGGGATTTTCAGACGTCATTTCCATTGAGAAGTCTGGCGAGCACTTCCGTCTCCTCTACGACGTCAAGGGTCGTTTCACCATCCACCGCATCACCCCCGAAGAGGCCACCTACAAACTCCTCAAGGTCCGCAAGGTCGCTCTTGGGGCCCGTGGTGTCCCCCACATTGTCACCCACGACGGTCGAACAATCCGTTATCCCGATCCCCTTATCAGGGTCAACGACACTGTCAAGTTTGACATTGAGCAGGGCAAGATCACCGACTTTGTCAAGTTCGATACTGGCAACATTGTCATGATCACTGGTGGTCGTAACATGGGCCGTGCTGGTGTCATCACACACCGTGAAAAGCACGTTGGTGGTTTCGATATTGTGCACGTCAAGGATTCCTTGGACAGGACCTTCGCTACTCGGTAGGTGCTAGTTGTATTCCATGGCCTTATTCTCCTAACGTCGGACTAGCATTTCCAACATTTTCGTTATCGGTGAGGGTATCAAGCCCTGGGTGTCGCTGCCTAAGGGCAAGGGTCTCAAGCTTACCATTTCCGAGGAGAGAGACATCAGGAGGAAGCGTGCCCTTGAGCAGTAGATGGATTACCGAGTACGTTGCTCGGTTTTTCATCTTTGTCCACGCTATGTCTTGTATGCTTAATCCCCACGTAAAATCGCACATGCAATACATTGGTATATGCTACAAATGCCATCCTGTACGACTACCAGTAGTCCTCATGGCGTGGGGTCACTACAATATTAACACCGCGTTTCTTTCTCTCTGCTTCCCATTTCTCTACCCATTTTGCCATTTTTCCTCTTGAGCTCTCGCTGCCTATGTTGACTGTCGCGATCATTTTAGTCCAGTTGAAAGACATTGCAAAACATGTTAGTTCATAGAATGAGGAGTGTTCTGAGTAAGGAACGCCATAAACTTGGATGGATGGTGTTGATTTGGGTGATTGTTGGAGGTCGGCATAAGTGAAGCCTTTCTGTGACGTTCGAGCAAGGATGGTTGCTATACTTGACATCTGGGTCGTTCCAGCTGGTTGTGAATATCTGCGTCGGATGTGAGCGGGACTGAACTCTCAGAAGTAGGTGTATCACCCACGTCCAACCCGTTGGCCGAAAGCCAATAACCTTGTTGAAAACGCCCTTGAAGCGGTCCATATATATCTTTAGCCTGTCTGTTGCAACTGTTCCGAGTGGTACCAAGTGCACAGTGGCGCCTAATGGGTTGGATGTGAGAAGCGCTTCAAGCTCGGGGTCGCCCTCACAGCGGAGAATTGCAGCCTTGCGAGCATCACAATAAACTTTGCTATCCAGCGCCTGGGCAATTGCCTTCACTACGCGTTCTTTACCGATTGAATACGTCCTATTAATAAGGCGTCCATTAAATGGAATGGGTGCTTAGAGACGAAGCAATACCCGACGACTATGAGGGTTCTGCCGTTCTTCTCTGATTCTGTTTTGATGGAAGGTAGGGAGGGGAGCCACGATTTCATCGTCTTGTTGGAGGTCGTAGATTCTCCTGTGATGAGACGACGGCAGAGCTCGGCACAGGCAGACACGACGAGTGGTTGAGGTGGGAAAGTGTACTGTCAAAGATGTGACGCCCTGAGCGTGTTATCCACAAACGAAACAGTATCTTACCTTCGGGTCAAGATATGTTGTATCCAGATATACATGGTCGATGTGCTTTCCCTTTACGGCGGGATGCATAACGTGCCTCGGTGATGCACGAAAATCGCCGCAATGCAGATATCGAAAGACCCTCGGTGACCCGACAAATGGGGAGTGGAAAGTGCTGTCACCCGCGTTTACGGTTTGTCTGCCCTCAAAGAGAAAGAGGCAAGAGCCTGGGCAGTGGTTGGCCTCGATAAGTGTTACTTGCACGCCGTTGGTATCTGGAATGATTGTGGGTTCATTCAGAGGTAGTGGTCGGACCCATTCCTTGTCCACGGAGAGCATATGAATTATCAGGTTTGCGGTGCCTTGAGAGCAGTAGATGGGGCCGGCTTTCCAGCTTGAAGAGAGGTTTGTGTAATGGTCTGAGTGTGCATGTCTGTTAAACTCCGATGTAAGATTGCGACTTGTTTAAAGGGGGTGTACGGACGAGAGGAAGTAAGCAGTCACGCCTGGGATGGCACCGTACCGGAACGCGTCAA
This sequence comes from Podaxis rugospora, assembly GCA_018524415.1. Taxonomy (NCBI): domain Eukaryota; kingdom Fungi; phylum Basidiomycota; class Agaricomycetes; order Agaricales; family Agaricaceae; genus Podaxis; species Podaxis rugospora. The sequence goes on along the minus strand of JAEUWL010000461.1, from coordinate 133,655 downwards.
CGGCAATGGGCATGCCTTGCAAGACTTTATAAAACGGTGCTTTTCTTCGACCACCATTGGCTTTCAAGGGGCGGAAAGACTTGTCTTCGGCCGCTGTTGCTTCCTTCCACGCTTCGTTCTCCTTGTGAGAAGACATGAGGACTGAAAATGCGTTGCTGGTAGCAACGGGTTTCGCGCAGCATTTGCTGGAACTTGATATTTCACCCGCTTGTGCTGGTCGAGGAGGCTTGCCTTCTTTCTCAGAATCCAGGCAGTCATTGACGTGGGCCTGGACTACCTATTTGATTTGTGAACTGGAAGAAACAAATCATATTTGAATGGAGACGAACGGATGGCCGTAAACCTTGTAATTTCCGTTTGCAGCAGGGGCAGCAACCGATAGTTGGTTCGCAACTTCCGACTTCTAAGAGGGTGTCCTCCACGAACTCGATTTCATCGTCGTCTTCCTCGTTTCGGTAGCTATTACCCATCTCATCGTCTCCCATTAACCATTCCTCCGGTGCATCTTCTGAGAGGTCTACATCCACTTGCGCTGTCTCCCCCCTGAGTGTATCACTCCTGGAGTTACTCTCCGCCAAGGTCCCTTCCCTGACTGTGAGGGAATGCTGGGCAAGTGTAAAACTAGAAGTCGTGGCACCATCTTGAGCAGTGGAACTGAGCAAACTCCCGGCACTGCCAAAATCCAAGGAAACAGTGTGCCCGGAATTTAGGACATTGTTGGATAATAGAGAAGGTCTTCCAAAAGTGTAAGTGGAGGTGGTGTCCTCACGGACCACACCATCAGGTTTGGATACAGTCTGTCTCTCGACCGACAATCTTGCTGCAGACGCGCGTTTCGCAGAGAAGGAGCTCGCCTCTACAATTTCTATGTCTGAGTCTTCACTATGCCTCCGTTTCTTGCGTCCTACCAGCTTTACTGGAAGTTCTGGTTCATCGTCTGACTCAATTATGATGATCTCCGAATCCCTTCGTGCCGGCTCTTTGTTGGTCCCAGGTTTGAGTGCCGTATTTCCCTTCGACTGACAGTTCCTTGGGCCCCTAAGCAGTTTATTGGGTGTAGAATCCGGGTTTTTGGAGAAAAAATGGTCGAGGGTTTTGCCCGAGTCATGTTTCGCGCGTCTGGTATCCTGGGCGTCTTTCTGTTTAGCACTTGGCATGAAGTTATCCAGGGACCGAAAGAAAGTGCACGAGATAGATGAGTAACTGAGGAAGAATCTTACAGTCTCCAACTGTGAGTAAGGGTATCAAGGTTGTTGCAGTAAAGATTAAGACTCATTAATGGCTTCGTTTATTAGTTCTTATGTAATCATGACCAAACCAGATTGTTCTACTATTTTTAGCTTAATTTACACTTTAGCTCTACACTGAACACCCCTAATGCACGTTACCGATGGAAGCTGGTTGAAGCTGTTGTGCTTGGACTCCAAATGTGCTCCCCGCAGCTGCTCCAGCTCGCCCCCGACCTCCCACCACGATGCCTACCCTTTCTGGCGCTCAAAATGTAGTGATCCACCAGGCTCAGTTCACAGACAAGAACATTGCCGTCCAATACAACATCTCGGGTGGGTCGAGTGGTAGGTTCCGCTGGTCACGCAACTTTACTTATTCGGACCTGATAATTCTCCCGAGGCATCGACATCCTGCTTCAGGCATCGATTCCAGGGGCCGCACATGACACCTCCGTTCGACATCCGCCTCCTACGTGTTTTCCTGGAACCCGCGAGCAGTATATAGAAGACATCAGCCACTGGGCTGTTCCTTCCCCCGACCGCGATCCCTTGCCAATGTATTGGATGAAGGGGCCAGCCGGGGTTGGGAAGACAGCTGTAGCCCAAACCTGCGTGGAGAAACTCAGGGACCTCGGACGCCTTGGGGCCGCCTTTTTCTTCTCCATTAACGGAAGAGATGACCACACGCGCTTCTTCAACACTATCGCATACCAACTCTCCACAGAATTTCCCGACTACCGCCATCTCCTTAACCGGAGGATCTGTGAAGATAAAACACTCGTCGAGAAGGCAATGGTCTGGCAATTCAAAGCTCTGATCGCAGAACCGATACAGGGGCTGATGGCTGACGGCAAGGGGATTGAAAAGAGGGCCATCCTCATCGACGAACTCGACGAGTGCAGCGATAAAGATGCACAGTGCGAGATCATCGAGATTATTGCTGCCTCAGTTCGGGAACACTCAACCCCCTTTTGCTGGGTATTCTTCAGCAGGGAAGAGAGCCATATCAAGTCCACATTAACCAGGTCCGATATTGCTCCTCTTTGCCACTTCACAATACTCCCGATCTCCCGAGCGGTCGACAAGGAAATCGAACTCTATCTCAGAAGTGGGTTCGAGAATATTCTCCGACATCGCAACCTTAAAATGTCATCTCCGTGGCCTTCCGATAAGGATATAGAGGCTCTCATAGAAGCAGCAGCCGGACTCTTCGTACACCCGGCGACGGTCCTTCGGTACGTCGATCGTCACGGTCCACTGGGACCTGTAGAGCACCTGAACGCGGTTCTCGCTGCCATCTCCGGTAGCGCCCAAGTGAAACCAGAGTCACCTTTTACGGAGCTGGACACATTCTATATGCTCATTCTACAACGCATTCCTGCTGAAATGATTCCCTCTGTTTTCAACTACTCCTCGCTACGATGTTCCTTTATTCCTTCCATCCGACATTGTTCTGGGGTGCAGTTCATCTCAGCAACCAACCTAGGTTCTCGGAAAGTGGGTTCAAAACTATGTGCAATGAACTTCGTGCTGTACTTCATTTTCATGAGCATCGCGGACCCCTTGAATATAAAGGGCCAGTCGACTCAATGCAGTCATTGAAGCACGCCAACCTAAAAGACTTTGCTGACCTGCAGTTGAAGTCTCGTGTGCTTGGCGGGGCCATTACCCTGTACCATAAATCCTTCTAGGACTTCCTTCATGACCCAACTCATTCACATGAATTTTGTGTCTCAACCCCAGAAATGTACAATCGTCTATTCGAACACCATCTCCAGGTTTGGCACAATTGTCAAGAGTCTCTGAGGATAGATGGCACAGGTAAGCATCCTCCTCTCCTCGATTAATCAACCGTTGAATAATGCTTCCTATGCAGGAACTCTAGCCATGGCTGTTGAACCATCCGTTGCTCTATCTTGGCCATTGCTAGATAGGTTCCTCTCGACCTATGTCAACGCTAGGTCCTTCAATATGGCAGGTGCAACACTGAGCACCTTATCTTTCTGTTATGTACCAGACATGTGCTTGATGCACAGGCTCGCAGATCTTGACCACACCAAACATATAATTAATCAAACTAGTGTTATACCAGGCAAATTTCCTATCAATACATTCACCTACGAATGTGACGCGATCACCAGATGCATTTGCAGCACACTGATCCGTCGGATTCCACCGTCATCATTCAGTAAATTCAACATCACCTACTTCGAATGTGTAAGTGCTGATCTCATTATGGCGTATGTGTATTAAAAGTAACTAACAACTTTTGAAGATGGTTGGGCAGTTTCGACAGTCAAGGGTTGTCCAGTCGTATCACCCAACCCTCGCTTCTAGATTGAAGTCCCTCCTTCACTTTGGTGCCAAGGATCAAAGTAAAGTAAAGTCAGGTCTATACATGATGGGACATGGTTCTAAGAAGATTTATTGGTACTGGATACTCAACCCCGGACTGCGATACTTCAATGAATATTTCTTGACTAATTGGACAGAGGGGGACAACATCTACTGAGAGCAGAACTTCGAGTTGTGGGAGTCTGCTGTGCTGAAGGCTAAAGGAATCGAGCACTTAGAGCCTGAGAGTAGCGGAAATGACAAATCTGAGGGTGGTGGGGGTGGATACCTGGAGGATAACGGGAACAAAAACCCAGAGAGTAGCTCTGGTGGTGAGGATCCAAACAATAGGAGAGATGAAGGTGTGGGGAATGCAGAATGCTCAGGTGATAGCAGTGTTCGAACTGATGAGGGTGAGGAAATCCATGAAGAATCCGAACTGCCAGTGCCTAATGGCAGTCAGGCAAAGTGAACTCGTGGGTTTTGGTTGTGCTTTCCCTACATCTTCCGCCAAGTTGGTTCTTTTGGATCTCCGGTGCCATCTGTGATCGATGAACTGAGACAACATCCTGGCTTTCGTGGTCCTCCCTCTGGTCTATATCCCAGCAGATTTCACCTCTGGATTTTTTAACTTGTTTTGGCCTATCAATGTTGTCTCTGTTATGTTTTACCCATCTTGACCTCCTTTCACAGCTGGCCTTCTCAAGCTTTTAACCCCAGGGTAGACTTTAGCTTGTCCTAGGTCGTTTGGCGATTGCCAATGAGCTCCAACTTCTGTTGATCCTCAGATTGAGGAGTGTTGTGCACCAAGGACATTGTTAAAGAACATAAGGAAAACTACAGACAACAGCTATAATCCAACATTTTATCACTTCAAAACAAGGATATCGCGAAAGCAAAGCAAAAATCACACTACCAAGGGAAGACCAAGGGAAGACCAAGTCCAGCCAACATTACACTAGTGAGACCATAGAACAGAGTGGCTCTTGATTTGGCACATGCGTCATTCATGCTCCTGCCTGAGGGTGGTGGCTTTGAGTCATCCACAACCCTGGATTAAGGGCACCATGAGGTCAATTGGTTTTGGGATCTGTTGCAATTAGTTACTCACATAACCTTGTTCAATTGGAACTGCCATTCTGAGCCCTGCCTCTTTGTGATTTCATTAGGGGGGAAACTAATAACCACAACCATTACATTAACGTTCTGGGTACTGATACCCAATGACACCTCCTTGTAAATGCAGACTTCGAGACTGCCAAATATGTCCGGTGTGAAGGCTGTTACAATGCCATTGGTGTAGACATTGTATATGGCATTTAAGCAATCCAGGTTGAGGTAAATCCTGGAAGCTGAATGTGAAGAATTTTCAGAACCCTGGTACATGGATGCAATGCTTAGAAAGACATACCAGAGGGAACCATGAGAGTAAATGACTGTCCTGGAGTGTTTGTGTGCTTCGAGCTATTCATACAACTTGAACTACCAATATTCCAGCCAGTGCCACTCCAGGTGATTCTGCTATTGTCAGCTTGGTAAGTAATTGAGACCTGATTGACTCCAACAGTTGGGCATGAAGTCGGAAGAGACTGAGTAGGAGTCCCCAAAAAAGGCATGGAACCGGATGTGTTAGGAATGGATTCTCTTGTGGTCAAAGTTGTGTGAGTTGTGTGAGTTGTGTGAGTTGTGTGAGTTGTGTGAGTTGTGTGAGTTGTGTGAGTTGTGTGGGTTGTGAGGGTTGTGTGAGTTGCATGAGTCATTTGAGTTGCATGAGTCATGTGAGGTGTTGTATTATCTCCTCCCCCTCCTCCCCTGCCACCACCGATCCTATCGCAGATCTCTCCAGTGGGACAACATCCTGGCACACCATCAATCACAACACAATATTCGGATGGAGTCCTGCAGCAACCGCCACCTTTCCAAGACGAAAAGGTTATCAATAAGTTATCTTTGGAACAAGACATATAGACACTCACTTTTACAGCATCCATAACCATTAGGACAGCACTTTCCATTACTGCAACAGCCGCTATCGAGAGGACAGCACACCCCAGTGTGGCACAAACCATCTCCAGAACCACATGTCTGTCTAATTTGAAGAAGGCCCTTGACAATGGTAGGTTCGCGTCTTGGAAACTCATACCCAGAGTGTAGGTCACCTTGGGTCATCGGTTCCAGCAAGGTAAAGGCTGGAACAGCACCCCTGTCTGTGTCCATGCAGGATCCATCTCTCCTGACACCACTTTCTGGTGCTGGAGAAGCTGGGAGAGCAGTATAAACCACAACGAATATTGTCATGAAAAGGAGAGCTAAATGCGTGGTGCCTCTGCTCATCGGCTATGTAGTTATAGTGTGGCGGTCCGCTGTCGACCCAAAGAACGGGGGAATGCATCTGACCCACATCTGTCTTGTTCCTTTTAACTTGGCCAGCATGGGAAGCACACATTTGACAGATGCAAGCTTGTTGCCCAGGGAGGAGACATATATTATAAATACTTTCAAAAGGCAGTCCAGGAATGTTGTACTTGGTCAGAAATGTCAACCATTGTTCTGGAACAAGTTGAGCAGGACATGGGAGTCGGCAATTTATACAATCCAGGCAAGAGAGAACCAGTAGGACATTGATAGATCTCTGGTGGCTCGAAGTGACCAAAACTAGAGTCTGGCATTTCTTCAAGTATCGTGGAAGACTAGTATCCCGTAGCCGGACTCTTAAGTGTCTTTTTGTGATCTTAGTGTGGAAGACCCACTATGTTTCATCCCAACCAGGTCTACCGGGGGACGTGATACAATCCTGTGAGGACGGATGACCGCTTACTCATAAAAACGACAAGCGAATGCTCATCCATCATTATTGATCATCACAACACTCGCATTGGCATGCTCATCAAGAGAAGGTGGACAACGAGGGCCTGGTTAGGTATATATCTATCATTGTTATGTCTTAAGTACCTCATTGGGTTCGGCTATGAACCGTATTACTACATTCACTATTCCACCTTTAATATCCGTACTTACTCTCTCCTGGCTGGTCTTGGTAGCATACGACGCACGGACTCGATTCGACACTATAAAGTACAGCATAGCAGTAGTAGGGGGGACTCTGTTCTGGGACAATCGCCAGACCAATACTTGTAGGTTCGACTCTCTTACTAATCGATCCTTTCGTCCCTCTCTCCCTTTCTCCCCGTTTCCTCCTTTCGATCTCTCTCTTGGGCGTGTTTCTGAACCTCGGTCCTGGGTCGAGGCTGTGGGAACGGTATTCTGGGCTGTTGGATTGCTCTCGGGGTCTTGCTAACTGAAACGGTCGACGGATGCGATCGTGCTCGCGCTTCTTTTATTTGATACATTCTATGGTGGAAGGTGTATGATACTCACCAGAAGAAGGCGAACGTTCCCTCCAGTCACCTTCGTTGGTGGGATGGAGACTATAATAATTAAGATCATCATCGTCAAACATAGTGGAACTGTCAAAAGTCCACTCCAATAAATGATAGCGCGTATGTGAATCCGAAGCTCTCGCCAAAGCACTTTCATTAGCATCATAGCAATTATGGGCCCGCGGGTGACCTCCATACCACATAATGCTGGAGAGATCAAGGTCGTGAGATAGTCATACACCCTGTTGGTTGTAGTTGGTCAATAACACTCGTGATCACTTCGTTTTCAGTAGTATGTAGCATACTTCGCTTCCTTTTCCTCTCCTCCTCCTCAGCTGTGTCCCATCGACTGAGGACGTATGTGTTCACTATTCATCATTATCATATCAATTACCCGCTTGTAGCTACACGTTCTCACCCGCTACGGGTAATATGTCAGTTGTCTGTATCCTCAGGAGAATCGTCGTCATCCATGACGCGCGAGTTCTGATGGTCTCCGCTCGAGATGAAGTCGTCAAGTTTTTTTTTTGGGTGACGCTTCAGTCAGAGATATGGTTGTGCCGTAGATTGAGTTGGTATCTCACTGCTTGGCACTCTGGATTGGCATGAAGCGCTCATAGACCTGGGCTCGCAGATAAGCCACTGAGTGTCTTGACGGGGACGTACTTACCGAAGCACCAAAGTTAGCTGGAGTTCCGACCAGGGGAGGAGCTGATAATATATATGTCCACACATTAAAGAGAGCTAACACGACTGTTCAGTACACATGTCACTGCTCAGCACTCAGAGACGTCAGTCTGCTGATGAACGTTACATGGTGCCGCTCCTAATAGTACGAAAGTAGTTGGAATGTGGCTAATACGCAACGGGTAGGATTGCTGACTAGTGTGTATATTGACTTGGACGTGATAAACAATCCATATAGTTATTTTAATTTGGCATTGGGTATACGACCTGAGTTGGGGCTTTTCTACAAAGTCTGGGTGATCGATCCCGTCAGAGCTGAAAAGCAGGCCCAGGGAGAAGGGTAGGCTATGGATCCTGCGTCCAAGAAGATGAGGTTTGGGTGATTGGAGGGAATGCTTGGAGTTGATCCTGACTACGTTATATAGTCAAATAAAATCCGTCATTTAGATGTATCTTGTTATCTTCATGATAGTGTTGGACACCGACTCCTGGGTAAAGTTGAATGAAAGTTTACTTACTCGTCCAAATGAGTGGAGTATGGCCATGAATACCACAGTACTATATTAACCATCTAGATTCTACTCCCACTTTTGTTCATCCGCCTTCAGCCCCTTTACGACAAGCTTATACAAACGGTTCCCAAGATCGAAAGTCATAATAAAAGGAACCATAAAGAATGGAACATAACCGGATAGCAGAATGAGAAGTTGCTCAGAGGTAATAGCGTGCTCCAAGATCGTTGTTTGGGAGGTAGGTTTGGGTAGAGTGAGAAGGTATATTATGCATGGGAGAGTTGTCGTTGCGGAAGATGCGGCGTAGATTAGGAGGAGGGGATACACTTTCTTGGAACCTAGTATATAGTTCGGGTGAGCTCTGGTAGAGTTATTGCGTGTAACACGTACCCCGCCAGAGTGCCGACATGCCGATGATAAATACTGGGATTTGGAAGAAGCTGTAAGGTGACATTGGGTTTAGCAACGCGCCAGTGGGTGAGAACGGAGTGGCGCACCCCTCGAGAGTAATAAACGTTTTGAACCAGAGCATTGAGGAAGGATCTTTGATCCCTGCAAGTGCTCCAACCAACGGGTCACCCGAGAATCCGATATAATATTCTAGCAAAGCACGCAGAGGACCTGGGACGAGGGAGCGTGGATAGAGCCATTGGAGGTCGATTAGGAATGAGGCTATCAAATGGGACTGGGAGAAGGCGAAAGTGCAGATGTCATGAACCCGTTGTTATTCTTATGAGGTTTTGGAGAAGAACTCACGGCAAAGAAGCAGAAGTACACAAGGTCCATAGGGCGCTCTGATAAAGGGACTCGACGTACTCGAGGACCGGTTGGCCCGTCGCCTTGAGGGTATTTCTCGCTGAGAAGGACCATCTTTTGTGGGAGTATGGGGTTCGTTTGTCAAAGATAGTTGCACAAAGAAATCACGCAGTATGCCGAAAAGTCTTTATAGCCAACGCCGAAAGCGCCTAAAACCAGGCACCCGAAATCTGGTATGACACGTCTTGGACACGTCTTGAAAAAAGTTAAAGGAGGACATGCGGGGTCATGTGATCGTTAGATAACTAAAGTGTTCTGTTTATCTTTTCGCGGTGAGTTCGCTTCGGTGGTTGTGGCTATTTCCGCTTTACTATTCCACACTTTTTACATGAAGGTAATACCATATTCCCGCGTTTTCGTGGGTCGTGCAAGGAGTGTTGCTGTCTCTGGTGGTCGGATTTATGTTCTAGACTCAGTGTACGTTTTCTCCTGAATTTTATTTTTCCTTGTACATGTGCATCGTGCGGGTTTGTGGGGACTGATGAAACTAGAACAGGTGGTGTCGTAGCCTCCAGTGTCCCGGATGTCGCGGAGGAGCAGAGAAAGGGAAAGGCTACAGGACCAATTGTCGCAGCTGCCGTGAATGAGGACTTCACGTATCTGTTGACTGTTGCGGAAAATAAGATGCTGAAGTTATGGGAGCTTACTGGGTTGAAGTTAGTTAACGAGAGGTGTGGGATACTGTTTTCTCTTGTACAGGAAGATATTGATGATTTTGATGTGTCAGAGAGCTACCGAAGAGACCAACTGGACTGGCGTTTACAAAAGACTCGCAAACGATTCTTGTTTCTGATAAATTTGGAGATGTCTTCAGGTACCTAACTCTTTCTTCCTGCTACCATTCCGTTACTCACAAATTGCATTTCTAGCTACCCATTTAATTATGTCCCACCAGCAGCAAAACCCACTCGCGACGAGTTCTCGTCGCACGAAAACCCCTCTGACGGACAGCTCATCCTGGGACATGCATCGCCTCTCAACACATTCCTCCTTTCCCATGACGAGAAGTATATCATCACCGCGGATAGGGATGAACATATCAGAGTGAGTTGGTATCCGCAGGGATACAATATCGAGATGTATTGCTTGGGCCATCGCAAGTACGTCCTCTTCACCTTACTTTGCTCCCCTTCGTACTAAACATAACAATATGATTATGAGCGTAGATATGTCTCGGCGATACACCTCCCCATGTTTGCGCCTGATACACTCATCTCGGGCGGTGGTGACCCCAGTCTGAAGTTCTGGGACTGGATGACTGGACGATGTATTGGTGAGGTGCAGATATGGGATTCGGTGGAGCCTTTTGTTGTTGTGAAGAGTAATAAGCGGAAACGGGGAGAAGAGGATGAGGATGAAGAGGGAGGGAGTGTGACCCAGAAGAGGAAGGGGAAGGGGAAGAAGAGTAAGAGGAGAGGGAATAAACAGAAAAATGTTCAGAACAAGAAAGGTGACGAGGAGGAGGGTGAGGGAGAAGATAAGGAGGATGGTGGCGGGGAAGGGGAACAAGAAGGAGAGAATGTGCCAGAGGTGATTGAGGAGAAAGTGTTGGTTGTTAGTAAGATCGGGAGTGTGCAGAGGGGAGACGCGAAGTTTGTGATTTTCAGTGCTGTGGGGTGAGTGGTATTCGTGATTGATTTTGGATACGCGCTCATGAAGCGATTAGAGTGACCGCTCTGTTTGGGTTCCAGTATCCTACAGGGCCGATCGAGCACTTTGACCTCGGTTATCCTATCATTGACTTCGTGACTGATGGAAACGGAGAAATATGGGTGTCACTGGATGCGAATTGGTCTGCACCAGGAGCAGAGGCACCCAAAGACAATCGGTTGATGAGGGTGGTGCAGCTCCGTGAGATTGGCAAAGTAGGTCGAGTCCTTCATGTCCCATTTCGCACATCTAATCTAGTGACGTTCAGTTCACGGAATCATCCGAGGGCCATGCTCTCCTCAAAAGTCTCAATGAGACATGTGCTATCACAGGTTCGCCATGCGACATTCCTAACGATACGTAATGAGGCTTATCTTTCTGCAGACTCGTCGGACAGACTATTTGATTTCTACACTGATCTCAAAGGCATGCCAAAATGGTCTGAGCCGTCTGCGCAGATAGTGACGGCGGGCTCGACCAAAGATACAGCGGAATCTGTCTCCAGTGCTACCTCGAAACCGCTAACGCGAAGGGAGGAGGCTCGAATGAGAAACAAAAAGAATGTTCTTGCCAAGATGTACAAGATGGTTCAAGGCGAGGCCGTTTCCGAGAGGATTGGTACGGTGAGGACACGCGAGGATGTTGAGGGAGGTGATATGGAGGAAGGGAGAGAGGCGAAGAGAGGCAAAACTGTGGTGGAGGGTACAGGGGATGACGAGGTAGATATGAAGTCGTAACCTGGGTTAGCTGTATGTAGGGAAAGCGGGAAAACCGCATTGCGGAGTGGGGTGAGCAGTGGGATTATTCTAGATGCATCCGGTTGCCTTGCAAGCTTGAAAAGAAACAAGGCAACCGAGGTCGCGGATGGGAGTGACGCCATTGATGCGAGTTAGACATGTGCATGAGATCTTGATTCCGGTCACTTGACCTCTCTGCATCTGGATACCACCGCCTTGCACCATCTGCGTCTACAACTGTCAATTGGCCAAGCTCCCTCAGCCGCGCCAACTCTCTCCACCTCCTTCCCCACCGTCCCCACCATGGACGGCAGACCCATGGGTCCTCGTCAGCCCCCAGACAAGCGCCATGCTGCCTACGAAGCTATCTTTCAGCGCCCTGGTGCAGCCCACCATGTCTCAACCCAAAGTTACACCCACATCCCCTCGCAGCCTCCCCAATATCAGTTTCCCCAACATTACCAGAGCCCTCCAGACAGGAGAACCTCCTTTGGCTCCTACTCATCTGCATACTCACACAACGGCTACCCCCACCCCCAGCAACCTCCTCCCGGCACATACAGACAATCCTATTACCCACCCCATCTTGGTCAACACATCCCTCCGGGTGCTTTTGATCAGCAACACCCACCCCCGTACGGCTATCCTCCTCCCAATGTCCCCAGAGCGAGGTCTATCATCAACAATTCTCACTCGCCAGGGATCATAGTACCACCGCCTGACGAGCCTCCAGACATTCATCCTCAAGGACTCACTCCAGCACAAGCTTACCAGGCTCAGGTTTACATGAACAATGCATCTGGACCTCCACCGGACCGGAATCGATATCGAACGTCGCCTGCGCCGTCCGACCGCATATCTCTTTCACAATCCCAAAATGGTGCCCACAATCGGCTCATGGAGCCTCCCAGGCTCGGAATAAACTTGGAACCCGATGATGGGCGTCTTGGAATTGATTTTGCGGGCAGCAGTGGCAATTCGAGCGATGATGGTAGTAGCGAGCTACCGTGGGCAAGGAATGAGCGCGCAGGTACGCCCCCCCGCACTATTCCTTTAAGAGCTTGTATTCAAAGTCTAATGGCTCCAAGGTCATGACAGACCCAGATCTTACTATCAGGGCAGCAACGACGTACCAGTCCGTATTCATTTTCGTTGCCTTCTCTTATCCACTCATCTGCCCTCGTAGAGTACCCTCCATGTCGACACAAATGCAGCCCAGTCAATACGATCATCAATAGCAAGCGTCTCCCCTGTTTCATCGGCCGCAGACGCATTTGTCACACTTGCAGATCACGCCCATTTCTCCTCTCGTCGATCTTCGGACTCTGCCCGCACCATGCCCAAGGTGGCAGCCCCTCGTCGTGAACGCTCTGCGCAGGAGCGCTCCATGTCCATGTCTGCTGCCACCGGATCCTCGAAAACACTAATTGATCAAAGACGCAATACACGCCCTTTCCCCTCCACCGAGGACCGACATTCGCCTAATCTTATCCCGAGGCAACGAAAAACTCCGATCGTGTACCCGGCCTTGTTGTCCCGCGTTGCGGAGGCTTTCCGTGAACGAATACCTTTGGGGGACCGTGTCAAGGATGGATTGACGTACAAGGACGCCTTTGACGGTCGCGAGGCTGTTGACAAAATTGCGTATATCATCAAGACAACGGATCGTAATCTTGCGTTGCTCTTGGGCCGGGCTTTGGATGCGCAAAAGTTCTTCCATGATGTCACTTATGACCATCGGCTGCGGGATAGCCCAAACGAATTATATCAATTTCGCACCAAGTTGGGCCCATATGTGAGTGGAGAGCTCGTCAATCCGGACGCGCACCAGATTAGGGAGGAGGTAGGTGGTCTATTTTTATCCTTGCTTTTCTGACAGGGGGAATGGAACTAATTTGTTGATATGAACGTTGGAGAAGGCTTTGTCACCAGATAATGCGACACCACCACCCACAGATATTCAAGAGTCTGAAGAGGTCCCCTTGCCTTCGGGTGTCTTTACGCTGCTCACAGATTGTTATTCGCCGACATGTTCGAGGGACCAGCTTTGTTATAGTATTGCTTGTCCGAGGCGGTTGGAGCAACAGGCCAGGCTGAATATGAAGCCTCAGCCTGGTCTCTCCAAACAGATTAGCCGAGAAAGCTTAATAGATCTTCCAGTACGTTCTTTTCTCCTTTTGGGGACTTTCGTACTCATCGTCATACAGGAAGTCGGCACGCTCTGGGTTCACTCCGTTCCTCAAGAAATCGTAGCCAGTGTTTCTGAAACTGAAAAGAAACGCCAAGAAGCTATAAACGAGGTCATCTACACCGAGCGCGATTTCGTACGGGACCTGGAATACCTCCGCGACGTTAGTCTTTCCCACCATTCTCAAAATGGCTTGCACTGACCGTCTGGTTTGACTTGAAATAGGTATGGATGCTTCGATTACAAGAGTCGGATGTGATTCCAATCGAGAGACGGAACAGCTTCATACAACAGGTCTTTTGGAACGTTCGGGATATACTCACTGTTAACACGCGACTGAGAGACGCGTTAAGTAAAAGGCAGAAGTCATATGCAGTTGTGGATAGGATTGGAGATATTTTCTTGGAGCATGTGCCACATTTTGGACCGTTTGTGGCATATGGCGCACATCAGCTGTATGGGAAGTACGAGTTTGAAAGGGAGAAGAACCAGAATCCGGCTTTTGCTCAGTTTGTTGAGGTGCGTAGGCAGTTTTATCGTCATCTAACTGGTTTTTCATTACCTTTTTTCCTGTTCGTACAGGCCACGGAGCGATTACCAGAGTCGCGCAAATTGGAACTCAATGCTTTTTTGACAAAGCCGACGACACGGCTTGCACGATACCCCCTATTATTGGAGACGGTGTTGAAACATACGCCGGATGATAGTTCGGACAAGACGATGATACCCAAGGTCATTGCAATGATAAAGGAATTTTTGGCGAGCGTGAACGCGGAGAGTGGCAAGGCAGAGAACAGGTTTAATTTAGCTCAGCTGGATGGACAGCTGCTGTTCAAGCCTGGTGAGGAGGTGGTATGTGTAGAGTGGCTTCAAATTTTCCTCACCCAGACTAATTGCTTTGGTTTGGTAGGATTTAAGATTGAAGGATCCGGGAAGGGAGATGGTATACAAAGGTGGTTTGCAAAAACGTGATGGAGAGATCCAAGTGTATCTCTTTGATCATGCGATTTTGTTCACCAAGTCCACGAAGAACAAGCATCATGAACAGCTTAGAGTTTATAGAAGGGTATGCCTGTCTCAACGTCCTTTCTCCTTCTTCCTTCACTGAAAAATTCGATAGCCTATACCACTTGAGCTCTTGTCCATCTCTTTCTCCGAAGACATTCCTAGTTCTGCGAACGGCACTGTGCGCTCACGCAAACAAACTGGGCTTGTGAAGAAAACGTCATTCTCGCGCGAACACCGCAGCAGCAGCACCCTCGTCTCGCCCATGAATGTGCGTAGCGAGCCTAAAGGCCAGTATTGGATAAATTTCCAGCATTTGGGAAGGAAGGCGTATAGTTTGGTGCTGTGGGCCAATTCCGCGTTGAGTCAGAGGAAGTGGGTGGAGTGTATTCAGAGGCAGCAGGCGGTGATGAGGGAGAGGAGTTTGATTTTCGACATGATGACCTTGAGTGAGGGGTTTTTCTCTGGCCCGAATAAGGTCAATTGTGCGGCGCCGTTTAGTGAGTAGTTCGTTTCTGTGGGGAAGGTGTTTGCTGACTGGTTCTTGGTGGATGTAGGTGGGGGACGGAGGGTGATTTATGGTACGGATGATGGAGTGTATATTTCGGATTTGAGAGAGCCTGGGAGGGATCCTGTGAAGGTTCTTTCGCTCTTGGAGGTGTCGCAGGTGGAGGTGTTAGAGGACTATCAGCTGTTGATCGTTCTTTCTGGTCAGTATCCTTCACCCTTTATGCATTGAGAGCCAATCGCAACTGAATATTTCGCGTTGCAGAGCGACAGGTGATAACCTTCCCACTTGATGCTCTTGATCCCATCGACCCCATGGCCGGCTTGAAACGCGCCAAACGAATATCTTCACATACGTCGTTTTTCAAGGCTGGGTTCTGTCTTGGTAGAGTGCTTGTGTGCATCGTCAAGTCAAGTCAATTGTCGAGCACGTTCAAGGCGCTGGAACCGATTGACCAGAATATTCGGGAGAGGAGTAAACCCACGTTTAGGAAGTTATTGCAGGGAGGGAATGATACACTTAAGCTGTTCAAGGTATGTCTACTCATCTCTACCCAGTTTATGTGTTGGGGTTATCTGGAGAAACTCACTGTTCGATTGTGATTTAACGTTTTTAGGAATTTTATATTCCTATGGAATCAACGTCGATTCATTATCTCAAGACGAAGATGTGCGTTGGGTGTTCGAGGGGTTTCGAGATCGTGGATTTGGAGGGTTTAGAGACGCAGGGGCTGTTAGATCCTGAGGATGGGACGTTGGAGTTTGTGAAAAAGAGGGAGAATTTGCGGCCGATGGCGTTGTATCGCATACAGAACGAGTTTTTACTCTGTTATGATGGTGCGTGTGATCCTTCCGGATTTTTTTTTACTCTTTTGTGCTTAGGCTAATCATTCGTCTGCAGAGTTTGCATTTTATGTGAACAAGAGTGGGCGGAGGGTACGGAATGAGTTTATGGTGTACTGGGAAGGTCAGCCTACTGGCTTCGGTATGTCGCTTCTATGGTATCACCTACCTAGCGATGACTGATATGATTTGGGGTCTTAGCGCTGCATGAGCCATATGTCCTCGCCTTTGAGCCCAACTTTGTTGAGATCCGACACATTGAGACTGGGCATCTCGCACAAGTGATACAAGGCTCGAATCTCCGACTGCTATTCGCTGATACCCCCCCTTCAATGTCGGCGAAAGGCATGGCGCACCCACAACAGCCCATGGGTGCGCAACGGTACGGGGGAGTATATGGCGGATATGGGTCTCCATCTCCGTCGCAGGGCTACCTCGGTCAAGGAGGGGGAGGGTATGGGAGGCAGACGCCACCTTACGGGGGGAGGGATGAGATTTTGGTGTGCTCGGATGATCGTGTATTTGCACTTAGGCCGGTTAGTGGTCAAGGTTCGCAGTCTGTGTTGCCAGATAGTGCTCCCTGGACGTCTATACCCCGATGATGATATGTGATGGCTTTAGTACCTTTTGATGTTCTGTTTTGTACCTTTTTTTTCTTTTTTCTTTTTTACTACTATCGTATATTATACGATTCGATTTGTGCAGTTGATTTATTTTTGGTTTCCCCTTCGACTATGTCACGATCAGGTCGTCTGGGCTGTTTTCTAACTTGCAGCATCACCTATCACCCCTTTGCCCTGTTGCACGCAACGGTTTAGCATGGTTTTTGATATCACCAGTTTCAGGCACAAAGAGAAGTTCCTCAGAGTATATACTACAAGCACAATCCGACTAACGAGGCGACAAAGGTCAAGATGGGTCAGAAGGCCACAATGATACAGGCAAAAAGCGACATTATACACTCGAGGGAAACCGTGCTGGACCCCCTGGTTCCTCCACTATAGTTGTTACACCTACGAACGAAGTTCTTGTCTTGGCTCAAGACTGTTGAAGATAGGATCGGACACACAATCGCATCACGGATCGTGGGTTGTGATGGCAGGGTTGCCAAATACGGGGAAATGAAGCAGGTGGTCAGAGTGGAATTTCTTTCACTGGATTCACCCTGCTCTTCAAGTAATTGTATCCAGCGTTTCTGAAATTGAGAAGAAACTTCGAGAAGCTATAAACGAGGTCATCTACCGAACGCGATTTCGAACAGGACCTGGAATATCTTCGTGACGTCTGTCTTTCCCGCCATATTGAAAATGGCCTACACTGGCCATCTGTTCCCGATTTGAAATAGGTATGGATGCTTCGAATACAAGAGTCGGATGTGGTTCCGATCAAGGGATGGAACAGCTTCGTACAGCAAGTGTTTTGAAATGTTCGGGACATACTCACTTCAAACACACGACTGAGAGACGCGTTGAGCAAAAGGCAGAAGTCGTATGCGGTTGCGGATAGGATTGGATATATTTTCTTGGAGTATGTTTTGGACGGTTTGTGGCAATCAGTTGTATGGGAAGTACAAGTTTGAGAGGGAAAAGAACCAGAATCCGGCTTTTGCTCAGTTTGTTGAGGTGGGTGGGCGGTTCTATTGTTCTAGTTGTTGTTTTTTCATTATCTTTTTTTTTCATATTGCATAGGCCACTGAGCAATTGCCGGAGTCGCGCAAATTGACACTGAGTGCCTTTTGACCAAGCCAATGATACGGCTTGCACAATACCCTTTATTATTGGAGACGGTGTTGAAGCATACGCCGGATGATAGTTCGGACAAGGCGATGATACAGAATGTCATTGCAATGATTAAAATATTTTCGGCGAGTGTGAATGCGGAGTGGCAAGGCAGAGAACAGGTTTAATTTAGCTCAGCTAGATGGACAGCTGCTGTTCAAACCTGGTGTGGGGACGGTTGCTTCGAAAAATTCCTCCTCGGTTCTTGGACTAATTGGTTTGGCTTGGTGAGATTTGAGGTTGAAAGGGTCAGGGAGGGAGATGGTGTATAAAGGTGGTTTGCAAAATATGTAAAATGTAATGGAAGGAGAGATTCGGGTGTATCTCTTTGATCATGCGATTTGGTTCACCAAATCCACGAAAAACGAGCGTTATAAGCATCCGAGAGTTTGTAAAAGGGTATGTCTGTCTCTAAGCCCTCTCTCCGATCTCCCTTCCCTGAAAGTCGATAGCCTGTGGCACTCCAACTCTTGTCTTATCCCGTACCGCATACGGAATGACTTTTTACTTTGTTATGATGGTGCGTGTAATCCTTCTGGATTTATTTTTTGCCCTCTTGTGCGTAGGCCAATTGCTTGTCTGTAGAATCCACCTTCTATGTGAATAAGAGCGGGTGGAGGGCACGGAGTATTGGGAAGGCCAGCCTACTGGTCTTGGTATGTTGTTTTATGGTATCACCTACCTAGCGATGACTGATATGATTTGGGGTCTTAGCGCTGCATGAGCCATATATCCTCGCCTTTGAGCCCAACTTTGTTGAGATCCGACATATTGAGACTGGGTATAAGTGATTCAAGGATCGAATCTACGGCTGCTATTTGCTGATGCACCACTTTCAATGTCGGCGAAGGACATGATGCACCCGCAACGGTATGGAGGAGGACATGGCAGATATGGATCTCCGTCCTCGGCCTAGGAGGGTATGGAGGCAGACGCAGCCTTGTTGGGGTAGGGATGAGATTGTGGTGTGCTCTGATGATCGTGTATTGCACTTTGGTCTGCGACTGGAGGTCGGGTTCGCAGTCTGTGCTGCCGGATAGTGCTCCCTGGACGTCTATACCCCGATGATGATATGTGATGGCTTCAGTATCTTTTGATGTTCTGTTTTTGTATGGTCTTTTTTTATTTATTTATTTTTATTTAGAGCTATTAGACTTTCCGCCTCTGCCCAGGGCAGATCTTCGGTCTAGCTAGATGCGTTTATTGATACGCTAAGGACGATGAGGCTCCCCACGGGGAAATGCTTTTACGCACACCCTGCGGTAGTGTGGGGCTCTGGTTAGCCATGGTCAAGTATGTCCATATTTGCCGTTCTGTGATCTAACCAAATACCCACTAAAACCCCGTTACCTTTTGTCCAGTCTTTTGGTAGGCTCGTTTCGTCCTTTAGTAGGCCGCCCCATGTCTTCTTGACAACGTCAGCTCTTAGTGCTTTTGTTCCAAACTTTCTTTCGTTGGTTAGGATGCAATCCATTTTTAGTCTTAGATTTAGTTTGTAATTTAGTTGGTTAATGATTTGTTTTTTCGTTGGCCATTTGCTCCGATCATTTTGGTGTTCAATGACTCGTGTGCATCGTAGGGTCCAGATTAGATAGGCGGCCTCAGAGATGAGGATTTGATATAAGCGCGTTTTCCCTACGTCATAGTTGCCGTCGCTTTTCTTGAAGCGTGTTGAGGCACATCCCAATATTTCACTGATGTTCGGTTTGGCCCAGGTTTGGTATCTTCGATTCCAGAGTTGCTCGGTCATTGCCCAGACTTCTTGCTGACCTGGGGCCTGGCAGAGCGTGAGGATATGTTCCATGTTTTCAGTAGTTCCGCATTCAGGGCATATGGCTCTTTCGGACTGCGGGATGTTTGTCCACCAATCACCTACTTTTTGAGCTCCTTTAATATTTTTGTAGAGAAATTCTCTTTGTGTTCTGTAGATGTTCTTCGTCTTAATGAGGTTCAACCATCTGAGTTCAGTTTTGGGGGTATAGTTAAATCTCTCTTTTAGATCCTCTTTGATACGTGACAGATTAGCTTTGCAGATTTTTCTTCCCTCGGTTGTTTTTCCTCTAGTAGCCCTTTGTATATTAAGGCTTGGGAGATTTTTGATAATTGTGCGCCCGAGTTGATTGTATGTGCTCTGGGTAACTCAGGACCTTGTATTTCGTCATAGGATGCTCCTTCATTGGCTAGGGCGTCTGCTCCTTCATTCCCATGTATTCCACTATGTCCCTTAACCCACTCGAATGTAGTCTCTGATTTCCTTGTTCTTAGGTAGTTCAAGGTTTCCTTTATTAGGGAACGGTTCTTCATTCCAATCCAGCCTTCAGCTTCCCATCTTTTATGGAATTTCGTAAGACAGTTGATTGCGTACTTCGAGTCGGTTTTGATGACAAGTTGTTGTCTTTTTTTATTTTTTATTTTTATTTTTATTTTTATCTTTTACTACTATCGTATAATATAGGATTCGATTCGTGCCTAGTTGAATTATTTTTGGCACCCCTTTCGACTTGTCACGACCGTGTCGCCTGGTCTGTTTCTTAAGTGTGTAACACCACCTAGCACCCCGTTGTATGGAACCGTTTAGGATGGGCTTTTGATATATCGTCGGCATCTGTAATACTGTCAAGATTTCATGTTTGATTGCTCCTCAAACGCCGTCCTTGTTGGATACCACTGCGTTCCGAGTTGCCATCCGTCGTTACATTTTGAAATTGACCATGGCTTGGCGACTAACCGACAATTAACCCACATGCGGGCTGTTTTCAGTGGCTGAGCACCATCTATGTCTCAGCAAGGGATCAAAAGTGCGCATCATTTTGGGATAAACTTTGTCTGTCTGTCTTTTTTCTGGTATTTTGTGAATTTCAGGAATATTTTTTCGTCACTGTCGTGTGTGTTTCTGTCAGGCTGGCGGGGAAAGATCAAAAGACATGGGCTGACTGAAAAAAAAAAGAAAAGTGATGCCAGAGCAATGGAATGAATTGGTTAGGGCACGTGAGGAGGAGTAGTTTAGGGAGAAATTTGGTGCTTTCTTATCCCTTGTTCTCCTTTCTTTCCGTCGCTCTCTGTAGAATTCTCCCCCACACCAGCGCTGCCGCGCATCCACACTCTTTTTCTCTTGCATTGTCACTTTATCATCGCAATAATGAAGCTTCAAGCTTTAGCACTTCTCTGCATGACACAGCTCACCCTCGCGTCTGCATCCCAAAACCCAAAGAGGCATCTCCAGGTTGTTCATAACAAGCGACAGAATCCTTCTCCCACGACCAGGGTTTCCAGCTCATTGGCGTCGGGGTCTGGTGTCACGACTACGACCTCAACATCGGTAACTGTCGTTACGCCCCCGTCGGAGACGATTGCTACGGCTGCGACTGGGGTGCCTCCTCTTGACAGTATTACGATGGGCATGCCAACGAGAGTTCCTCCGGTGGTTACTGCTTCGTATGCTGCGGGTGCTTCTGCACCCATTTCTGGTGCCCCTGCCCTCCCTACGCCTTGTGAGTAGTGCCTTTGGCTCAGGGGATGTGGTTGACAAGATTTGTTTTAGTTGTCTTCCAAATGAATGAGTGGCCGGTTCAGGATCATATTCCTGACACGAGTGAGTTCTTAGTTACTCATAAGTACACAAAGGGAATTTTAACTCGGACTGTCAATAGACTCTCCAGAGGTTCGGGAGTGGATGAAGGAGTTGGAAGGCTTCAATATTCCGAATTATGCGCCTACCACAGACGGCTCTTGCGCTGGCGACCCTGCAGCTGCTGCCCAGGCTGCTGAGCGTGGGTGGTGGACTTGTGGTGGATGGACTCGCGCCACTGGTACGTTCTCTGCTGATTTTCGCCCGTGATGACATAATTTCACGGTGGCTGGTAACAGATGTCGTTGCTTGCCCTGACAAGCTCACTTGGGGTGTTAGTTTCGATGACGGCCCAGGACCTTACAGTAAGTTGTATCGCCTGGGCTGTAGAGGAAGATGAATTCACCCTTTTTGTAGCCCAGAACTTGCTCGATTACCTCAAGGCGAAGGATATCTCCGCTACCTTCTTCGTTGTCGGCTCTCGCGTCATTGAACGACCCAATGTGCTTATTGAGGAGTATATGTCTGGTCATGAAATTAGTGTTCACACCTGGTCCCACAAGGTCAGCCATTTGTCAAAAGTTTCTATGTGTTAATGGTTCTAAGATAAAAAAAAATACGCAGCCCCTTACGTCCCTGAGTACCGAGCAAATCGTTGCTGAGCTGGGATGGACTCGCAAGGCCATCCGACAGGTGCTTGGTGTTACCCCTACGACTATGCGTCCCCCTTTCGGCGACATTGGTGCGTTACCGTTGTCAATGGGTTCGTTCGAGTAATTTTTGATCGGGTTTCTAGATGACCGTGTCCGCGCTATTTCCCTTGCCATGGGTATGGTTCCTATCATGTGGACCCGTACTCCAAGTGGTGGTGTCTTTGACACTAACGGTAAGTGGTGATTTTGCCGGTGACGTGATTTTACTTTATTAATGCCTATATTTAGACTGGCGTGTTGCGGCAGGCCAAGTCAATGGTGTCCAGTCCTTCCAGACTTTCCAGGCCATCTTCAACAATGCCACCCAACTCGACACTGGGTATGTAATCTGCGTGTCCAATCGAGCAGATGCTGACCGATTGTATCAGTTTCATTGTCTTGCAACATGACATACATGAGATTACTGTTGACCTCGCTGTCGGTTACACTCTTGACGCCGCGATCAACCACAACCCGCCGTTCAACCTGAAGGCTATCGGTGAATGCACGAACACTCCAGCTGTCAACCTATACCTCGAGACGACCCAGAATACCACTTTCCCATACGTGAACAGGACGACCGTCGATGTCGATGGCGACGGCAAGCCCGAAACCACAAAAGGAGCAGGCGAATCGAATGATGCAGTGCTCACAAGGAGCTCAATCTTCACTGTGCTCTTCGGCGCTGCCGCCGCAGCGTCAAGTAGCCTGATGTTTTTCTGATTGAATGCACTACTTTCTCGATGTTACTCCTTATTTAGCTACCAGAGCATGGACATCTGTCTCATATTGCCCTCTGCACCCTACATACATATCCTATCAAGAGATTTCACAATGACGGAGTGGCTTGAGCTTAGAATTGAACGACCTTGAATTGTCTCGTTATTATTACATTTCGGAGATTGCCGTGAAGGGAAGCTGTGTTGCCGGTTGGGGCATTAAACACAGTGCAAATGTGCAACCAAAGACGTTATCAGTAGTCTCACCTCCCGTTCCTGCCAACCGTGTTTCTGGCAATTTCCTTCACCATCCATGCCGTCGCTCATCGACATTGTCAAAGCCAGTAAGCACGACCCCTTCTTGAGCACCACATTTACTCCACGGCTGACCACGGCATCACCCCACTAGAGTTCCTCGAAGCCATCCGATCAGTTAACCCTCCAGGGCGGTGGAAGATTCTCGTTGTCGACCAGTTCGCACAGAAGCTACTTTCCTCAGTCTTGAAGCAATTTGACATCCTTGAGGAAAATGTTACGCGTATGTCGCTTGCCAACTTGTGTCTCAAACAGGGTCGTCATACTCACCAATATTACTCGTCGCGGGCCATACATTGCAGTGATCGAGTCTATCACGAACCATCGTGAACCACAGCCCGAATTCGAGGCCATGTATTTGTTGATGCCGACGAACCAGAATGTGGATCGTATTATAAGAGATTTCTCGGGGAGGAAGCAGTATGCTGCGGCGCATTTGTTCTTTATTGAAGGCAAGTGTCACAGCCCTTGCGGGAGTTGAACCGTCGTTTGTTCGTTCGGGCTGATGAGAGTTGTGTGATCCAGGACTCGCGGAGCCGCTGTTCCAGCGATTGACTTCTTCCGCTGCGGAACCCCATTTACAGGCTCTGAAAGAATTGTTCATTAATTTCTGGGGTGAGTGAATTATACTATATTACTTGGTTGAATGACACTTTTGATGTGTGTGTATTAGCGATTGAGGCACAGACGTTTACGATAAATGAGCCGAGTTTCTTCTTTAGCATTTATAGTCCTCCGCGGTCAGAGGGAGCGTATAAAGGCGCAAAGGACCGTTTGATCGAGGATATGCGGTTTACCAGCAAGATGGTATGTCTTTTCCTTACCCAATCATGGTCATAACAAGACAATTGATATATTTTATGAAGATAACAAACGTTTGCATCACCCTTAATGAGTTCCCGTACATCCGGTACTACATGCCACCGAACCACCCTCCCTTAGGTCCACTCAAACCACATGCCTCGGTGCGTCCACCACCTCCACCGGAGAACACTGCCCGCTGGCGGACGAACCTAGCAAGGGGTGCTGATGCGCGTGCATATGAGGCTGTAGAGGCAGAGTTTGTGACAAGGGTGTTGGCGTTTATGGTGCAGAGTAATTTGGAAGAACATAAGAAAGCGAATCCTGATTTTGGGGTATGTGGCCATGTACTTGTTCATTGTTGGTTTGGTCTAATGGATTTGGGTATTTTGATTCCTGATATAAGAAAGGCGATATGGGTCGTCCTCGCGCGACACTGATCATTACGGACCGCTCGATGGATATGATGGCACCCTTCGTGCATGAATTTACGTACCAAGCCATGGCGAATGATTTATTGCCTATTCACAACGGAACCAAGTTCACGTATGTGGAATGCCCTTTCTTGTTGGTCTCTACCTTGACTAAACCCGGCTTTGGTAACCAGTTACAAGTTCCAATCATCGTTAGGGACGTATGAGGATAAAACTGCAACATTGTCAGACCAGGATAAGCTCTGGACTGAGCTGCGGCATATGCATATGCGGGAGGCAATTGATAAGATTATGGCGGACTTCAAAAAGTTCACAGAGGAGCATGCCGTTTTCAAAGGGTAGGCTTTCGATTACATTGATGCGAGTCGGTATTGATTAGTGGACTGATGTGCAGAGAGGGAGCGGCGTCTTTGAATGATATGAAGGATATGCTGGCTAGTTTGCCACAATACCAGGAGCAACGCGAATCGGTAGGTCCTGATTCAGTTACAACTTCCAACAGTGCCAACTCTATCTCCCTCAGTTCTCCTTGCATACGACGATGGCTCAGGAGTGTATGGCCATTTTCGAGCGCGCCAAATTGCCCCTAGTAGCTAATGTTGAACAGGTAGGATCATATCCCCTTGACTTTGACTCTTCTAAACGAAGTGTAGTGCTGCGCAACTGGTGTGACAGCCGAAGGAAAGACACCCAAGGGTTTGGTGGAAGAGATGGTACCTCTACTGGATAGCAGGGACATCATGTAAGACTCTCCCTTCCGTTCTTGGATCGTGTCAGGTTGATCATGGTTCCAGCAATATGAACAAAGTGCGAATAATCGCCCTTTACATACAGTACCGCGACGGTGTACCGGATGAGGATCGACGTCGACTGTACCAGCACGCCAGGTTAACTCTGGCTGAGCAAGACGCCGTTAACTCTCTTGTTCACCTTGGTGTCAAGATTAGCCGAGTAGGAAGAACTTTGTGATGTGAATCGTTTATCTTATGTTCGTTTGTTAGGGTCCCAACGACAAAGATACCAGGAAGAAGATCAAACAAAAACCGAGCACCGAGGAGGAATATGAACTATCGCGATTTAAGCCTGCACTACGAACTGTCATCGAGGTAGGTAAAGGCCCAACTCCAACCATTCCCCCGATACTCATTCCCCGGCAGGACAACGTTGCAAACAAACTCGACGAATCACTCTTCCCCTACGTTAAAGAATCACCTCTCAAGATCGCACAAGCACCCCAATCCCTCCGCTCACCGCCACCCACATCACTGCGCAGCTCGAAGCCTTCATGGCACAAAGCACCGAAACCAGGTGCGAACACTCGAGACGATAAACAGCGGTTGATTGTGTTCATTGCTGGTGGTATGACTTATTCCGAGATTCGGGAAGCTTACCAGCTCTCGACGTCTTTGAATAAGGATATCTTCATCGGTCAGTTCAGTCGATTACCTTCGATAAGAAGAATACTAAATAGTGAGGGTTTGGGTGTTTAGGTTCCACGCATACAATCACACCCAAAGAATTCGTCGACGACCTCAAAGTCCTCGAACTCACTGGCGTGGGCTCGAAGAGTATACCAAACGGCCTGCGGGAACCACGCGACGGGCAACGACCATATCAAGAATACTTCGACGAGAAATATTATCTCGAGGATGCGCCGCCACCACAGCCCCGTCAACCCTCTAAATTGTCAGTGCCTAAGCAGAGCAACAAGATCATTTCTCTTTCGCCGACACATTCCTTCTCGAGTTCGATTTCGGAGCCAACACAGGAGAAGGAAAAGAAGAAAAAGAGGGGGTTGTTCCGATTCTGATCATAATTTGATGCATGGACGGTTTTCTTTTTTTCCGTTGTGTATATGTAAGGCCGGATGGCCACTTGGAGGAGCGCATTACCAGTGTAGCTAGGAGTTCGTCGCATATTTGTGGAACATTCATCTCCCGGTGCTGCTCCACTTCCGTGTTTATCTGCACGTTATCACTGAATACGATCTCATACTCAGGCCGAACGAGCATTGCAGACACTTGATGCCGAGAATCTTGCAAGTACAGCTGTCCACTTGTCATTTTTAAAGAGGTTGTCTTGCCTCAACCTTCAAGTTTCGAAACAGCGTTACAGATCTGAAATTGGATAGGATAGGATTACTGGATCTCGGTAACTTCAAGGTTAGTTCAGAGGGGATCGGACATGCATCCAGTTAAGCTATAAGTTCTTACTAAACTTTGTGTCATGAAAAAATATGGCCTTCACCTCATGAGAGGGTGAAGTCAGTTCCAAGTCACTGTGAGTTCTTTCCCACTACACAAAGGGCCTGTCTTACACCTTATCCCAGCCCCTCAAGAATGGCAAGGTCTTCCAAAAGATACTTGAACAATGATCAAGTGCTCACAATTTTGGGTCTGTGGTCATGTACTGATAATGATACTTCAACCACTATTATCAGTACATGACCATGACATCAGCAAAATGGCCAAAACTATAGATACCAAAAATGGTCAATTTATAGACTGAA
Source organism: Podaxis rugospora (assembly GCA_018524415.1). Taxonomy (NCBI): domain Eukaryota; kingdom Fungi; phylum Basidiomycota; class Agaricomycetes; order Agaricales; family Agaricaceae; genus Podaxis; species Podaxis rugospora. The sequence continues at coordinate 106,951 of JAEUWL010000461.1, read as the reverse complement.
ATATACTGAATACTATGAAATTTCTGGAAACTATTTTGCAGGGTATAAAAGGATTTAGGACCATACAATCATGTCAGGGTATACAAGGACTGTCAACATACTGAATGTATGTATACATGTAAATCATCACAGATGAGCAACAATGAGGGACATATTAAATTTAACCAATCTACAGCCTAAGCTCCAGACCTATCAATGGAATTACACCACACATCCCACTTGAGAGTGTTATAACTCAATATTCAGACAATACCAGTGTATACTGATCAATGTTGAATGAATTGAGACTCTTATACTGATTTGTACACACATTGATAATAGTAGTGTGATTTGTATTGCCTCGAATCAATGCTGGTGTCAAGTCTCCTTGACATAGTAGGAATTAGGGTCTGTTTGTACATATTATATCAATCTAGGCTAGAGGCGTGAAACTTGGTGTCCACTAATATACTTTGCACTCAAATGAGTGCATTTCGTCACATCCTTCAACAGAGAGAACTCATCCCAATTAGTTGATCAGACAAGGGTTTAAACCTAGAACCTCTGGGCAGGGCCCAGGTGCTTGTCCAGTTAAGCCATTGGAACTTTGCAAGCATTGTGTTGTGATTGAATATGACCTATCCTATGCCAAGGGAATGACTGTGAAAACTCACCAAATTCTATGAAGTTGATAGATCTCATTGAGGACATTCTGGAGAATATTTACTTTTGAGGAGACATCAAGCTGTTGGCTCAGAAAATGCACTTTATTCTCCAGTGCAGGACAAAAATGCTCAGGAAAATCAGGAAATTTTGTTTTTCAGCTTCACTAATCTGACTCTTCTCCCAAGTAGTTCTCATGAACTGTTGGAGGTATGAAACTATTGGTATTTGCTTGTCCCCATCTATGCATTCTCAAAGTATGATTGTGTTTAGTACATTCCAAGCAAAATGTTTGCGTGTAACATGCCATTAGTGGAACAATGAACCTCAATATGGCATCGTTCCACTAATGTTGGTACAGTAGAAATACAGTGTGTCTACATCGAATACTCCATCTTGGCTACAAGCAAAAATCAGAACACAGGATTGATAAAATGGAAGAGTGGCACTCACTCTCGTGTTTCTTCGCCTCTCCAACCTTACGAGCGGCTTTTGTGAGGTCTTCCTGGTTGATGAACTCCCTATCATCTCGGATGGCAAACATTCCAGCTTCTGTGACGACGTTGCGAAGATCAGCGCCGTTGAAGCCATCGGAAAGTTTGACGATTGCTTCATAGTCGAGGTCGGAAGCCTTGTTCACAGGTTTAGCATGGATCTTGAGGATCTCTAGCCGAGCTTGCTCGTTCGGCAGTGGCACTTCGATCTTGCGATCAAGACGACCTGGTCGAAGGAGTGCAGGGTCGAGGGTATCGGGTCGGTTGGTGGCCATGATAAGTTTCGTCCGACCCAGGGAATCGAAGCCATCCATCTGGTTGAGCAACTATTCCACATGTCCCCAGGGTTCAGTGAAGTTACAACTACAAAGATTCGAATCAACTCACCTCCATTAATGTCCGCTGAATCTCACGATCGGCACTTGTACCCTCAGAAAATCTCCTTCCACCAATAGCGTCGATCTCATCCATGAAAATAACGCATGGTTCGTGATCGCGAGCGTAGCCGAACATTTCACGGACGACACGAGCGGATTCACCGATGTACTTGTCCACAATGGCGGAGGAGACGACTTTGAGGAAATTGGTTTGGAGGGTGGCTGCTACTGCGCGGGCGAGGAGGGTTTTGCCTGTTCCGGGGGGGCCATATAGGAGGACACCTTTTGGTGGTTTGATGCCGACTCGTTGGAAGAGTTCTGGGTTGAGGAGAGGAAGTTCGATGATCTGGATTGGGGTTATGGATGTCAGTTTATATGAGTGATATAGGGACGATGGGAGGACATACTTCTCGCAATTCGCGGACTTGCTCGCCTAGACCACCGATACCGGCGAATGATGCACCTCCAGGATCTTCCATGCTCATTTTGTATACGAGTGGGTCGACCTCGCGGGGAAGTATGCGCATGATGGTGAGGGTAGTCATGTCGAGCGATACCCGTGTACCAGCTTTCAATTTTGCGACTGGTAGGGCAGGGCGATATGAGACGACATATCGAGGGCCTGAGGACGCTTTCACAATGACTGTAGAACGGCGAGGAGGGTTAGTTGGATGTATGAGTAAATGAAAGTCCGTGTACGCACAGCGTTCATCGTCTAATTGTTTCATAACTTCTCCAATGATTTGGCCAACTGACTGTACTGCTTTGATATCCTCCTCGGTCTTCTCATACGTCTTCTCGAGATCCTTTAATGAGAATCGTACTTTTGCAGCACGAAAGAGTATTTCAGTATGATTGTAAGCTTAGTCACGCAATACATACGATTCTTCAAATTCTCGCTGTGGGTTTCATGCTGCCGCATTTTCTGTCATAGTTGACATCAGCCCTCTTGATAAACTCATGGTAGTATAGCGAGGGGAATACCTCACGGTATGCCTTGAGAGCATCTTTCCTGCGTTGATCCAAGGCTCCAGTCGACGTTGAAGCGTGTGTGTCCATGGGAGGATGAGGGATCGAATGTAGGTTAAGGAGCTAATTACGCCAAGCTACATGCAGACGCGCAATGACGCGTCGCCCTCCGTTTGGGAAGTTTTACGGCTGTGTGTTTTTATTTGCCCATTGTGTGCAACGGCCTGATGGTCTAGTAGTATGATTCCTTGTTAGGGCCAAATGGCAATTTCGAGGAGGTCCCGGGTTCAATTCCCGGTCAGGCCCTGATTTTGTGTTCTGCTTTTCTTTTACTATCCTAGCTTTCGTCAAATTGGAAGTCACTGAGGAATTGGACCGGAGGTCGTGTTAGCACGCCAGACCGCAGAGTGGGAGCCACCGGATGGGCGTGCCTCGCTCTGTGGATTTGATCAGGGCTTGTGTGTGATTGACAAATGAGGGGTTGAGGGGTAGATAGGCTGGAGCAACTATATTATGCGCTGATCATGCACGGAGACTCCAAGGACTACGAAGATGGGGGTACGAAGATAAGGTATACGAAGAAAGCTAGAGCACGCCGCTAGGTAATCGGCAGTCAACCGTAAGTTGTCGCAGATGAAGGGTGAGAGACAAGTGTGGGGGCACCGCGGCATGCTTGCTCTGCTGGATGCTGGATGCGGAAACTTTCCGTTTGAGGCGGCCTTGTTTAAAGTACGCTTCTGGACTTTTCCTGACTCTTTCAGGTACACGTCATCCGAATGGACAATATTATTCCCCTTCAGAATGTACATATAGAAGCGGTAATCAATACCGCAACTCCAACAGCCATACCGACCCCACCCTTCATCACGACGCCACCACTATTGGCTGCATTATTCGCGGCCAACACCGTAGGCCTAGCAGTCTCAGTCCTAATAAACTGCTTCCAAGCGTCCCGCGTCGCCTCGGGGAACACATACGTCGATACAACCGAATCAGAGCCGTAAATAACCTCATCCCGACCTGGCATAATATTCTCTGCGAGCGTCGTATTCTCGCCTCCTATGACCATGGCACCGCCATTTGGAGTGGATACAACAAGGCCAGTTTGGTTATGCCCAAGGACGAATTCTCTGTAGAATGTGAATGCCTGTAACGGAGAACAACAATTAGTTTTCATTTTGTTTTGTTGAGGGGGCGATGGTATGAGTATTCGACTTACGGTTGCTGGAGCACCTGCGGGTACGACGTGACCTACGTTGTCGAAGAGGACATAGGTCCAATTACGTTCTTGGTGGACTATGCCAGCGAATTTGCCGTTGTCGTCGTGCCATGGTGTCGAGGGTTTTCGTGTGAACCCTTGGATCCCGCCAAAGGTCGTGTTCTAGAGTATAAATAAAAGGAGCCGCTCAGCCTGGACGTCGTTAAGCTTAAGTGGTCGTGTACCTGGATGGTGACTTCTGTTCCGCGATGTGCGATGAGTGCATCGTTGTTCCCAGAGTAAATGACCACGCCGATATTTTGCTTGGTGGCGTTTGTTGCGAGGTCGGAGAGGAATGTCATTGGTCTATGCGTTTTACCTCAGAAACGAGGCTTAAGGTTAATAGCAAAAGACCACGTACTCGGGACCTGTTTGGACGCAGGTGGAATTCACGTTTAGAACGATTCTCATGGTAAGGGCGGTGCTTTGCACGACTTACTGGGATCAATGGCTTCATACAAATAGTCAGCATTCACTGAACAAAGAAGAAAACCGGAAGCTTACCCTCGGGATCGCCAAAAACGAAGGGGAATTGCATAGCCCAATCTTTACTCGTCGGAGCGTGCAACGCTTTACGAGTTTGGGGATCGTTGAGGAAAACGCTAGCGTCGCCCATAACGGATGGGTTTCGCGCGTCTGGGATATCATAGACCTGTATGTGGATTAGTGAGATTTGCGGCGACTAGGGATGGAGGGAGGACGTGCATTGAAACCAAGAGTCTCGCTGTCCTTGCTTAGGCCTGTCTCAAGAACATTAGCTTTCTGAAGGCTGGAAAGGGGAGAAGACGAAGAGACGTACTCCATGGGAAGGTATAATTCAAAGCATAATCGATATACATCCACAATAAGATGCATCCATACTGCCCGCAGTAAGCGCCTTTAGACTCCGGCTCATTTACGATCGAAAGGCGACTCACCCAGGGGTCAAGCTGATCGAACGGCCTGTCCTTCAGAAACTCGGTGGCATTTCTGCGGACAAGATCCCGTTTATCGAGTTGCGACAGCTTCTCAGTTCCGCGGCGATACAGTTCGTGCATAAAGTTGTGCCGGGTAAGTTGGGTGGCATAAAATGGGAGTTCGCGTTGTGTGGGTTCGACTAGGGATACCGAGGGTAGGGGGCCAGATTGTGGGTAGGTGAGGTTTACGTCGTAATTGCATAGGTGTGTTCTATTGGGGTGGATGGATTGTTGTTTAGACCAGAGAAGTAAATCAAGGACGCATAAAAGGCGTACTGGGCTTTGAAGTATTTATAGACTTCTTGATCGTATCCGATTAGTTGTGGGTATGTTTCCAATACACTAAGCTACAAACCTGGGTTAAACGTCTTAAGGACAAGCTCACGAGAAAGAGACCTACCGCTGGGAGCAATTCAAAAACCTGACCTGAGGCGATTGATCCATCACCAATCACGATCTTCCCGATTTTGACGGGAGGGTTCTCCATGTTGAAATAAGTCTTCATTATGTATGGCTACTCGGGGAACATGTGAAGCGCCAAATCAGCCAAGTGACGAAAGGAAGCTGATATGATCGGGGGTTGAAGCTTACAATGTACATGCCGGCATAACTTTCACCTGTGAGGTATAATGGGCGTGTCCGAAGACTGGGGAACACCTTTACGAGGTTGCCCAAGAATCCCATCTAGTATCACCGTGGTGGTGTGAGGGCGTGTATAGTGAGAAAAGAGGGAAATTCATACAAAGTCTGCACCCATCTGGTCCTCGTCGTGGACTGTGCTCGGCACGGAATCAGAAAAGTGGACCAGATATCAGGAGGACCCCAAGCATACCGTAACCGTTAGCATCAGCAGTGGAAAACCCAACACCGCTATCAACCGTACGTCAGGAATATTCGATGATATATGGGCGGCGGGGAGGAGCTTACACGGGTTGGTCGATCCAGAAATAATCAATTAATCGACTCCAGCTATAGTTGTTCGCAGACGCGGAGTAATTTTCGGGGTCGATGCTAATGGGGCCATTCTAATGTACATCATCACGTTCATTAGAGAATGACACATAGGGGAATCATAGATGATACATACTTCGAAGAACAGCCCATACATACTGGAGGATCCCGGACTGCGGAGAATCGAAGCCTCAGTACAGCATGATGAAGTCCGTTCGCACACACGGTGGTCAACTGAGGTCTATGCTTACCCTCCGTTCAACCAGATTCCCCATGGATCATCACTGCCCTTGTTAGCGGGGGCCGTCAACGACCCCTTTGATTTCTCGAAACCAACAAAGAAGAGGGTGTTGTTGGGGTGTCCTGCACGCTGCACGGGGAGATTCCCGGCGAAACTACGTTCAAGCGGAAATGTAATATTTGGCAGAGGGTCCTTTACACGAAAGTCTACGGACGTATTTCAGCATCCGTTTAACGCGCCTTCCAAGAGAGTGCAGTCATACAGTTCTGCCAATCTGGACCGGAATCGCCGGAAGGCTGGCCAGGATAAACATGAGGGAAAGAACTTGGTGGTTGCGAAGGTTCAGGTGATTGTGAGAGAACGCAAGCCGAGCATGAAAGACAAGCAAGAACAAGGAAGCGGGGGTCCTTTACGAACGCCATAACTGTGTAGTTACGAGGGCTGTTAACCCAGAGGGGCAGAGGAAGGAGAGGGAGCTGACAGGAGAGATTTTGAGAGATGGTGATTTATACATTCTATGTTGATGAGACGGTGCAGGGAGACAATTAGGGTTATTGTATTTATTGCTTCGGAACACATGGTTGAACGGCACAGCAATTGTCCAAAGGTTGTGATGTATTTTTGGACCCTGCAACTGTCACATGTTCTGTCAGCCTCCTGTCTCTCTGACTTGCACCCCCATGGCTCGTCGAAAACGCGTCCTTGATGATGGCGATGACTCGGATTCTTCCGCAGCCTCAGACAATAACTATCCCCTCGAAGACGATCCAGATCTCCGAGAAGAACGAGAGCTTTTCGAAAATCCGTACAAACGCAAGCGCAGACGAAGGAACGGAAAGGAAGATGCTATCTACGGCGTGTTCGGCGATGATAGCGACAATGACGACGACTATAAACCTGGTACATCCCGCAAAACACATTGGACAAAAGCACCTGCCTTTGTGTCCAGCGAGAAAAAGGTTGAGCTGGAGGAGGATGTGACTATGGCTGATGAGAGTGCCAAACTCTCAGAGGAGGATGAAGATGGTGAGGACGATGGATCTCAAGGCGAGGATGCTGCAGAGGTCCAAGACAATTCTGACTCTGAACCATCCAGGCCTCCATCTCCTCGCGTGCGCCTTGAAGACGAGGATGACTACGGGGATGAAGAGGCAAAACCCCGGATTGGTGGTTTAGGCTTCAAACCCGCTACAACGGAAGACAATGATGCCACCGCAGATAGCTTCGGCTGGAGGGGAGGTATTGGTGCAAGAGGAGGTATCGGCGCAAGAGGCGGAATCGGTGCGAGGGGTGGCATTGGGTCCAAAGCCAGTTTCGGCGATGAAACACCCGAAGAACGAGTACCGACACCCTCGTTTTCAAAAGGCGGCATTGGTTCAGCTAAATCCCTCGCCTCAACCTTTGCGTCCTCATCTACACTCAAAACCGTCTCTGCCTCCGAACATGAGTCATCAGCATCCCCAGCTCCTACCCCAGCTCCTGTTAATGACACCGGGACACCAGCATCATCTAGAGCCTCCTCTACACCTGCATTGGAGGGAATGCCCACTGCTTTTGGCCGTGCCCAGGCCCATAGCCAGAGATTCAGGCGTGAAGCAGCACCCTCTCCCAAGCCTGCCAACCTCCCTGCATCTGAAATGGCACATTTCTCGAAACTATCCGGCACTTTTGGTGCTCGTATGCTTGGGAAGATGGGCTGGCAAGCTGGCACTGGTCTTGGTCCTACTGGCGAGGGTATCGTTACACCTATCGAGAGCAAGCTGCGCCCACAAAAGATGGGTATCGCATTCAAAGGCTTTAAAGAAAAGACCACTCAGTCAAAGATGGAAGCGAAGAGGAGAGGTGAGGTTGTTAGTGATGATGAAGAGGACGAGACGGTCAAGCGGATGAGAAGGAAGGTCAGAGAGGCTGAGCAGAAAAGGTCGGATGTTTGGAAGAAGCCGAAGAAGGTCAAGACGAAGATTGAGCACAAGACGTATGAACAGATTATTGCCGAAGCGGGCCAAGAGCCTCCAGCAGCTGTCCTTGGACAGATCATCGATGCCACTGGTGCTGTGGTGCGTATTCTATCCGCTCTGCTATTTTACCTACATCACTGACGATGCTTTAGCCGCGAGAGGTCTCATCCCTCGCAGAAGTCAACCTCAACTCCTGGGCACCCACAAGCGATCCAACCCGCATTCCCGAAATCCGGCACAACATCCGTCTCATCGCCGAAGCCTGCAAAAGCGATCTTGATGGGCTCGCGCGCGAAGCCAAAGCCCTCTCGGAGCACAAAAAATGGATTATATCCGAAGACGCAAGACTCCGCAAGAAGATTGAAGACGAAGCAGAGCTTATCGCACGACTCCAACAAATCCAACTTGTTGCTAATGATATTAATACCTTGTCTAAGGAACTTGCGTCGGTGTATGAGGTGTCTTTGGAACCGTTTTCGCCGTTGGTGCATAAAATTGTGGATCAGTACGGAGAGGAGTTTGATAGGTATGGGTTGGATGAGATTGTGGTTGCTGCGATCGCACCACTTGTGAGGCGGATGGTAGCGACATGGGATCCATTGAAGGAGCCGAAGGCTTTTGTTTCCGTGTTTAGAGGGTGGAGGAGGGCGTTGAAGGTTAGTAGTAGTGAGGAGAAACAGGAAACGCAGGTGGACGTGTATGGTGCAAGGACGGTGGCTTCTCCGCCACCACCGGAAGTGTATGTTTCTTCGTTTGTCGAGTATGAGGTGATGCTCACGACTGTGGGTAGGCTTGCGCCCATGACGCCATTTGAGAGCCTTCTCTGGAACGTCTGGCTACCCAAAGTCAGGTCAACGATCAACAACGAATGGTCGCCTGAAGACGCACAGCCTGTGGTCAAGTTGTACGAAGCCTGGTCAACATTTCTACCCCCCTTTATCCGAGACAACATGCTCGATCAACTTATATTACCCAAGGTACAGAAAGCAGTGGCGGATTGGAATCCCAAGCGTTCAACAACTTCTTTACGAAGTATCGTCTTTCCTTGGTTGCCATTTGTAGGACTACGGTTGGAGCAGCTCATGGATGATGCAAGGAGGAAGATCAAGAGTTTGCTTCGCGGTTGGGCCGCTGGTGAAGATGTGCCAGATGATCTTGAGGCTTGGCGCGACGTAAGTCTCTCTCGATATCTATCTTATACGCCAAATACTAACTGTCGTCTAGGTATACGACAAAGGCGAATGGGACGCCATAATGCTTAAATACATCATTCCCAAGCTCGGCACCGCACTCCGCACGAACTTCCGCATCGACCCGCGTAACCAAAACATGGCCACTTTCACACAAACGCTTGCTTGGAGTCCCCTTATACGGCCCTCCATCTTTGCACAGCTCTTCGAAACGGAGTTCTTCCCCGAATGGTTAAGAATCCTGCACATATGGCTGATTCAGCCAAAAGTAAGCTTTGAAGAGGTGGCACAATGGTATCAATTCTGGAAGGCACAGTTCCCAGAGGAGTTGAGAGAATATCAGGGTGTCGGGAGAGGATTCACGAGGGGGTTGCAATTGATGAATGAGGCGATCGAGTTGGGTCCTGATGCGCCTACTAAGCTCAGGAAACCGGATTTCAAGAGGGAGATGGATGTACTAGCGGAAGAAACCAAACGGAAAGTGGCTGTTGGTGCTACGAAGGCCAGTACAGCTCCGGGAAGGCCTTCACGTACGCAAGAAATTACGTTCAGGTCGATTGTGGAAGAGTTCGCCGCGACGCATAATTTGTTGTTTATGCCTACAGGGAAGGCACATGCGCACTCGAGAATGCCGCTGTTTAGAGTTAGTCCGAGTGCGGATGGGAGGAAGGGGATATTGGTGTATATTTTGGATGATGCGGTTTGGGCGTCGGTGGAGAAAGGTGCTGGGAGCGAGGTGGATGAGTTTAGAGCAATTAGTTTGGATGAAATGGTGTTGAGGGCTTCGGGTGGCGGATGAGATTTTGTTTCCACGTGCATCGCGGGTTCGCGTATCACATTGCTGATATAGCTTTTTTGACTCGGGAGTTATACCTTTGGACACTTGATGTGCGTTTAGATGCTCGCTTGTTGTATTGCCCAAGATGTCCGAGATGGGGGGGCTTTCTGTCCTGTTAAAGGATGTACTGGCGTAGCAAAGTAGATACTTTACACGCGTATAAACACAAGGTTTTCAATTGGCCCCGTCACATTGAGTGAATCTTCTGTTATGTCATCAAAACTCCTCACTCCCCAAAAAACTCGCACTGGGTTGTTTTCCTCATCTATGGGTAATGCAACCTCTGATCCCGCATCTTGCGTAATTCTTCGAAACAGAATTCTTCTCCGGAATGGCTAGGAAATCTATACACGTGGCTGGTCCGGTCTAGAGCATGTTTCAAAGAAGTTGTCGGATGATACCAGTCCTAGAAGATACAGTTCCTTTGGAGGAGTTGAGGAAGTAGGAAGGCGTCGTGGGGGACGCACGAAGGGGACTACGGCAGATAAACGAGGCGATAGAGTTAGATTCTAATACACCTATTAAACTTAAGAACAGAAAGAGCTTGGTGGAGTGTTGTCACAAAAACCAGTATAGCCCCTGATATGGAAGCTGTCCTGCTTTCCCTGGGCCGAGTGGTGACGACGCGCTGAGCGCTGAGGACGCGTTGGGGAGAACACGTGAGTCAACCCTAATCTGTACATACCCCCCCCCCCCGACAACATACTTTCCTCAACTGAATACTTAACGTTTAACCATTGACCTCCATTCCTCGCGATACTGCCTGACATACGGCTAAGACACGAGGAGGGATGAGTCATCCTCCACACCAGAATCGAGGTCGGAGTATAGGAGTAGAACCGATTGCGGGATACGTCCTCTCTGGAAACCGACTGACACCCGTCATAGACCTTGAAGCTAAAGTCACGATCGATTTGACTGGGGATGTCGATGATGAGATTACGTTCACCGGGGCGCGATGGAATCCGACGGCCAATCTGCAGAGGAGAGCGACGGAGAGGGAGAGGGAAAGGGCATGGCAGAGGGAGAGGGAGGGGATGAGACCAAGTAGTGCAGGCGTGAGTGCTCCTAGCGGAAGGCCTTTTGGGGCTCGAGATAGCGGTCCTAGGTGAGTTTATCCTGAATCATTCTGGAGGTCAGAGATTGACTATCAAGTTTTGTAGCAATGGGAATAGCTCGAATGTGGATATGGGGGTATGGCCGAGCCGTATGTCAAGTTCTGGACCGTCTTCGACTATACGGCCTGAGATCGATACCTTGGGAACGAGAACACAGGTGCGTCTGATTTGCACTGTCCACGTACTACTATTTGTGTGCTGAGAAATTAACAAATAGCGCCTACCTAACTCAGGGCCTCCAAAGAAAAGACCACGTACCTCACTCGATGTGCAGCCTGTCCACCAACATTCACCCGTAACTTCGACTGTTATAGACAAACGAGAATCTTCCGTTGCGCCACAATATGCTGTTAGGCTCGAATCGGACTGGGATTACGAGTACATGGATGTTCCGATGGACATAGATTCTGCACCTCCGCCCTATGAGCCTAGGCCTGATTCTACGGTCGCATCTGCACACGCATTTCAATCCATAGCCCATCCCACTAACAAACCCACTGAATCCGTAGCAGAGGTCCGCAAGGACTCTCCTATCCCGAAGATTGAGCCTAAGCTCGAGCCTGACGTTGATTTTGGACCCAGATTCGAAGATGGAGGTGAATCTGAACCCAAACTCGAGTTCGAAACCGAACGCGACGCGGAGGCCAACTCGGACGAGGACTATGAATTCATACACAGTGGCTATGATATTAAAGATGAGTCTCGCGTGAGTCTTTCCTCCTATATGTCGCCGTTCCCGCTTTGTCTTTTTATTTATATCAGTAATGAACCCTGCTGACTTTTTTCTGTCGTGATAGTGGAAGACACCGAAGCAGAAGTCTGTATGTTTCGAGAGTGACATCATTGATGCTATCGAAGGTTGGACACTTTCGAACGCAAGCGCGAAAGGAAAGCATCGGGCGTTTAGAACGTCTAAAACGGAGAAATTGGTGAGGCCGCCCGTCGGCCAGGAATTTGTTTGGGATTTGGTGCGTCTACAAAGGACATAAATAAATGACCACCATTTCTGATACGTTTCGTTATTGTTAGTTGGGACAGGTCAGGACGCCTGCATCTGCGAGTCGGTCCGGAGAGAAACCGTCAAAGTTGAAGAGGGATTCAAGGTATGGAAGGATACATTCGGACAAGGCAATGCATGTGCAAGCCTCGTTCAAGGTCGCACCTGGAGGTACGTTGAGCAACATCACCTTGACTTGGTGCTAACAACTGGATGGACAGCTATCAACCGGATTGAACAGTATTGTGGTTGGCTGGCTATTGGAAGCTCCTGTGTGGGTGGTCAAGCAGATGAGCCAGACGGTCTGTCTCTAAACCTTGATCCCTCCACCCTATACTCATGGTTCTGTAGAACAACCCAATCCATATAATAGGTCTGGGTCATTACTTACTTGGAAGGGAGAGTATCACATACTCTCAGGACACTTCGGCGAGAAAGCTTATGGTAGGGGACATTAAACCCATACATTAGTTCATGCTCACCCAGATATAACAGGCGAAAAATACTATACCATAAATGATGTGAAGTTCAACAATGCTGGGTAAGGGTGATTCATTGAAAGAAACATTGTGTGCTAAACCCCCGGAAGGAACTGCTTCGTTTCGGCCGGTATGGACAAGAAAGTCAGAGTTTGGAGGCGGTCTCAGGGAGGTACTACATATTGTGGAGGCTACGATCGTGAGTCTTGAGTTCGCCCTCTTTTCCCCTGTGATTTAAGATTTTACGACCCCAGTTGACACCTATGGCGATGGGATACCATATGAAGTTGCATTCCAGCCTGGGAACCAAGACTCCAACGTGGTGGCTATTGGTGCTAAGCAAGTCTCCGATTGCTTTTGACGACAGTCTTATTGATGATTTCCTGACAGAGATGTACACATATACTCGAATCTTGAGCCTACCGCAAGGCGAACCAGGACGAGTCTGGCTCTGGCTACGAATTCCCATCCTAACCAAAGTGCTGGGGTAATTCGGTGGGACAACAACAGGCCCCATATCCTCTATGCTTCCTCTGAACCACAGGATGACAAGTACATTGGTGTTCACAAGGCCTTTGACGCAAATAAGGGGAAAGCGAGGCTGACCTTCAATGCTACCGAAGCGGGTGACGCAATGGCTGTTGGGAGGGGTAAGATTCTTAGATACTCACATGCACACTCCTGACTCGAGAACTATTTTGTAGCTCTCGCACTGGCTACTAGAGGAGAGGACAAGAACTTTTTACGCTTGTTCGATATCACTAGTTTCAACAAGAACTCCGTGCAAGATGTCGTCCTGGAGCCTTTTCCCAGGGATGTCTCAAATAGAGAGGTCTCCTGCATAGCTTTTAGTCCTGATGGAATTTATCTCTCCCTGGCACGTACGGACAACTCCGTGCATATATACGACTCGCGGATGCTGGGGAAAGGTGCCCTGCACAAATATCGACACCAAGATCCTCGTTTCGTCTCCCCGGAAAATATTTTATTTGGTGTTGTTCATGCGCAATGGGTTTCCACGCGTTCTGGACAGTGTGCACTATTGAGCGGAGGTGAAGATGGTGAGCTAGATAATTTGTGTTGTATCACACCCGCTAACGCATTCTTTATTTTTCCCGTGCTTAGGCTGCGTCAGGTTATGGAACCCCATGTGGTCCAATGAGGAGCCATCAAACGGCCGCAAGATCGTTGAGGTCAATTCTGATATTGGTTTCTTCTCGGTTGGAGACCCTTTTAAAGAGGAATATGACCTTGTGGTGTGAGCCTTCTGTCTTCCACGATCTGTGGACTTCGATTGGAGCTGATAACCCCTATTTAGCGGTGATTCCTCGGGTGAACTGACAATATTCACAGGCCTCTTGAATCATCTTTGACATCTAGTTTTTCACTACTTGACACTTGTCAGAGGCTTGAAGAGCTATCGGTTGTTAATTTTCGTCCCCATCTGTTGACATTTATTGTGGATTATATCGATCTATTAACCGATTTTGAAACTACCAGGAGAGGTCGAGGGTGTGAATAGTGATGATCGATGCAAACATGCGATTCCATTCTCGGAACAAGAACATTGCACACGGCAAAACTAAATGAATCTGTAAGCCCTAAAAGGCCCTAAAGCACCCTCCGAAAACTCCATCCTGTGTTTACTACCCCTTGGGTTCCCACCTTATCCTTCCCCCATAGTATACTCTCATAACCTACCCCGCAGCCAAAATGGCCCCTCTAGACGAACCCCTATATCTTGGTCTTGACCTATCAACACAACAATTGAAAGCGATATTAATTACGGAGGACTTGAGAGTCCAACACGAGATTGCTGTCCATTTCGATCGTGATCTAGGAGAGAAGTATGGTGTGACGAATGGAGCGGTGAAAGGACCTGATGAAGGGGAGGTTACGAGTCCGGTAGCGATGTGGGTTGAGGCGATCGATTTGTTGATGCAGAGGATGAAAGATGCGGGTGTGGATTTGGGATCGGTGTCCGCGATTTCTGGTGCCGGTCAGGTAAGCCTTCCGAGGCCGCTTGCTTAAACGCGATTATAAACTGATTGTGATTTGGGCTTGCGTGGCATAGCAACATGGCTCGGTGTATTGGTCGAAGGACGCAGAATCGTTGTTGAATAATCTGGATGCTTCGAAGACAGCGTTGGAACAGTTGTTTCCAGCCGCATTCACGTTCCAGAGGTGCCCAATCTGGCAGGACTCATCGACTACAAAGGAATGCCAGGAATTGGAGGCTGCCCTTGGTGGTCCTCAGGCTCTTGCGGATTTGTCAGGGAGTAGGGCGTATGAGAGATTCACCGGCCCTCAGATTGCTCGAGTGCGTTCCTAATTTATCTGTTCTTGGATACTGAATTTCCAACCCTGATTTTCCTGATAGCTTCGCCGCAAAAGTCCAGAATTGTACAATGCGACTGCGCGCATTTCTCTTGTGTCGTCATTCATTCCTTCCATATTTTTGGGGACCATTGCGCCAATTGAAGTCTCCGATGCTAGCGGCATGAACTTGATGGATGTGTTGACTTGTAAATGGGACGATAAGTTGTTGGAGGTTTGTGGCGGACCTACATTGCGTGAGAAGCTTGGACCGGAGCCTGTTGCTGGAGGAGAGGTACTTGGAAAGGTTCACAACTATTGGGTGAAGAAGTGGGGATTCAACCCAGGTAAGTACCTTTGCCGAATTTTTGTACTTGAAATTTGCGACCAATTTCCGGATTACAGAATGTGTTATTGCCCCCTTCACCGGCGATAACCCTGCTTCAGTGGTTGCACTTTCGGGTCCTGGCGATGCGTTGTTGTCACTTGGCACATCCACAACATTCCTCCTTTCCGTTCCTCCCACCGACGAACCTCCTAAGCGATTCACCAATTCTCACTTGCTCACTCACCCCACTAACCCTCCTCATGGCTTCATCGCTATGCTCTGCTACAAGAATGGCGCATTGGCCCGAGAAAAAGTGCGAGATAAATACGCCGATGCAAGCTGGGACAAGTTCAATGAACTCGTCAATAGCACTCCGGCAGGGAATAACGGCTACTTGGGTTTCTACTTCCCCCTCCCTGAGATCATCCCTCCGAACGTTATTGGCAATTTCTTCTTCTCAACCAATTTGATTAAGACTGAGGTTCAACCTCCTGCATCATTGGATGTTATCCCGCCTGACACGCATCCTCGGGCGATTTTGGAGTCTCAGTTCATGTCGATCAAGTCGAGACTTGCACAAATGTTGCCGCCTCACGTGCCGCCCTTGCAGAGGCTTGTTGTTACCGGCGGATCGTCTGCCAACCAATGCATCAGGCAGATTGCTGCTGTGCGCCCATTCCAATATTTGGTTGACTAATGTTACTGATTACTGATGTTAACTCAGGACATCTTTGGTATGAAAGTTTACGTATCAACTACGAAGGAAGCTGCTGCCATCGGAGGTGCCCTGCTTGCCAAGTGGGCGCACTGGAAGTTGACCAACAAGGGCTCATTTGAAGACATGACCGGTGGAATTATGCCTGGTATGACATGCGTGGCAGAGCCCCACCCTGAAAATACTAAACTGTATGATCAATTTTTGGAGACATATGATGCTTGCGAACAGCAAGTTATCCAAAAGGGGCGGGGACTGTTGGATTGAGATACTGACACGGCCTATGATTTATAGATATCCTTATACCATGTATACAATATGTCCAATATGATAGCCGGGGCAATCAAGAAAAAAAGCAAAGGAACAAATAACGAGCAATCGCAAGGAGGAATTCGGTAAGAGAGAGCGATTAAAGTAGTATGTCCTCAAGATAATGGTAAGGGGTATCGTGATTTTGCCGCACTCTACCGCAGGGTCCCGCGGTACCATGACCTACCGCATATGCCAGGCAGCAGCACTTTGCGGCACCTTGCGGTACTGGGTCTTGACCTATGCGGGAGTCAGCGGTACGCAGGTGCGGCAATTTCTGTAGGCCGTTCAGAAACCCAATGCCTGCTCCGAATATCTGGACGGACCTTGAGCTGATCTCATCATGCCATCCTACACGGCGAGGTACGATGTACCCACCCCCCTTCTATTTCCCGTCTCATCTTCGCGTGGGCCCCAAGGTTTCAATCATCATCAATTGGGCCTTACGTGTTTGTCGCACATGCATATGCTGTCGCTAGAAGATCCTGGTCCGAGTGTCCAGTTTATCTATCAGACAACAACAAACTGACCTGTCCTTGATTCCCCGTCTTCAAGCCTAATTGCGCCGCCAGTTAACACCTTGATTCGGGGCTTACTGTAGGATGTGAATGCCCCTTTCCTCCACCCGACAGCCATTGCTTCAGATCTTCATGAAGTTAATAAAAGTAGTAAACGTAGTGAACATCTTTCAACTTAGTCGACTTGTTCGGACGGACAGCAAGCGTTGTTCCAATGTTAAAATCCGAGGGATGGGCTCACCCGATATGTCGGAATCGTCCTATTCGCCTGGTCGGCAGATTACGAAGGTGGAGCGTGTTTCAATCTTTGACAGTCCATCCAGATCCACGCCGGTGCTTATGATGTTGATGGTGAGTACCACCCATGCCTACTTACACAGCCCTAGTGAGTCGTTGAACTGCTGTCGGTGACACAGTACGAAAGGATTGAAAGAAGACCGGGAGATGGCCTCTCGTGTGTGTTTTTCAACCTGATGCGGTACTAAGTTGTCCGGGATATGTCGCCATCACCCACACACAGCTTTATGCGGTAAAAAGAGAAAGAGAGTTGTCTGATCAGTATTACACATGCGGAGTCCACCCAGGGAAAGACCCTTGAAATTGAATGATAATAAAAATAAGCATAACACTAGTAGATATTGGGTATAGCCCCCAGTAGGAGACAGGAGCAAGAATCTTGCAAGGTGTATCTGGGCATCCAAGTATCTTCTCGAAGTTGGTCAGTGACTACGACTCAAGCGCTCACGAGGTCTTGCTGACACGAGGGTAACAAGTACTCTATTACCTGCAACCGGTGACTAAACAACCAACCGGTCTTGGAACACCGACTTGAACAGTCTCGCCCGCCTCAAGCTCAAGTCCTGGTGTCTTCGGAAGTCTACGCTGGGTCTCGTACCTAAATTTCCTTGACCTCTTGCGGTAAGTTATTCCTGTGTCATTTTTTGGTCGCTTACAGGAACAAAGATTTGTTCTCTTCAAACCATCCTCGTCGTGCCAACGGACTTCATAAAACACTCCCAATGTAATTTGGGAGATATACACGACCCTACACTACAACACAATCCATGTAAATCGATACTCTCTTTAGTTAAATCCTAATGTATGAACACATCCAGTGCATATGAGTCTAATGAATTCACAATTTGAGGGTCTACGAAAATAGCCAGGTCGCAACTTGCAATAAACTCTCACCGTTTTAATATTCCAATCTCGGTAGGACTATCCACAGCTCATCATTAGAGTATGAATGCAAGCATTATGTTTGATGTCCTCAGGGATGCGACCATGTTCGACTGGTCAACCAACGGACAATCTAACTGACATCACCCAAAGCTCTTCGGCAAATTTCCAGCATTTTGATGCGTTGCCGACTTCCTCTTCGAATTCCTAACCTTCACATTCTTTCTAGGTCAGGGCTGCCTTCAAATAGCCTGGTCGTTCACCGTTCATCCTCATCGGAGAGAATCTCTCACCGACACCAAATTCTCATCTCGTGGGCAAACTATTTTCGGAATTCGTGGATTGTTGTCAGGATGGACCTGCCACAACCGGAATTGAACGAACGCCCAGTAAAGCGCCGACGCGTCTCTCCAGGAGCTGCCGCAGATGGAGAAGCGACTGCCACGGTTGATGACACGAATGCAAAGGCTGAGGAACTGTCAATTCATGAGTCCCAACAGAGAAAGAAGGGAAAGGAGAAGAACAAGGGCCGACGAGATCGTCGCGCCACGTCGTATCACAAGGGGGAAGGAATGAAGGAACCGGGCCAAGGGGAACCCGAGACACCAATTGGACCTAAACCACCACGTCTACCCAAACGACAATGTGCGTTATTGATTGGGTTCTGTGGCTCGGGGTACAGTGGGATGCAAATGTATGTGTCAGTCTGATACCCAGGTTTCCGGGTCTGAGTGGAGGCATACAGTCAACCTCCTCCGCTGAAAACGATTGAAGGCACACTATTCCAAGCGCTCGTAACTGCCGGCGCTGTCTTTCAGGATAACGCAGATGATCCAGTCAAAGTAGGTTTCTGCCTTCTTGGTAGTTCCACATGTATCAATGGCCCCCCTATAGGTTGCCCTGGCTCGTGCTGCACGGACAGATGCAGGAGTGCATGCCGCAGGAAATATCGTATCCATGAAAATGATTATGAATGTTCCCGGCGTCCCAGACCTTGTCAGCCGCATAAACGAGTTGTTGCCCCCCGAAATTAGACTATGGGGTTATGTGCGTGTACAAAACTCGTTCAACGCTCGCTTGTATGTCTTCAAGCCTCTCTCATCGTGCTTCGGCTCCTGGAACTGATGCTTGTTGTATAGGGCCTGTGATAGCAGGAAGTACACATATTATTTCCCAAGTTATCTCCTGATTCCTCCGAAACCCGAGAGCAACCTGCATCGCGTCCTCTCACAACACGCCGAGTCCTCAGGACATAGCGCATCAGTGCTATCTCATCCGTTCTGGGATGACCTTCAATCGTCCCGAGAGATAGATATGCAAAGGAAGCGAGCCTGGAGAGTTGGCCAAGATCAGATCGAAAAATTGCGCACAACAGCGCAGAGGTTCGTTGGTACCCACAATTTCCACAACTTCACGATTGGCCGCGACGCTTCTGATAGGAGCAACATGCGCCACATCAAGAGTGTCGAGGTGGGTGGTTAAAATCTTGGGGGTTGGTTTGTTCTTGACTCCCAGCAAGATCGCAAATCCAGTCACTTATGGAGAGACAGAATGGATCAGTGTACTCTTTCACGGACAAAGCTTCATGCTCCATCAGGTGAGTACTGTGGACAACCTGTCAAAAACACCACCCCTGATTGCTGAATTTCCAGATCGTAAGTTAGCTGCCCCTCCAAAGTGAACCAATCTAAATGATTCCAGCGAAAAATGATGTCCAGCTTAGTACTTTCGGCTCGTACAGGGACACCGGATAGCGTTATCACTGAGGCAAGTCCACCACCCTCGCTGAGACTCGTCCTCATGAAATCACAGTTATACAAAAACCACGACGTTTTCATACCCAAAATGCCATCTCTCGGTCTCCTCCTAGAAGAGCCTATCTTCGCATCCTACAACAACAGGATGAACACCGTCAACCAAAATCTCAAAGCCGACAGCCCAGACTACCGTCCTGCAATTGATTTCGAGCCCTACAGGAAACAGATCGAGGAGTTCAAGAACCAGTTTATTTACAAGAATATGCGGGAAATCGAGGATCGTGATGGATTGTACGTTTTCCACTTCTTTCGCTTCGAAATTGCTAACATATTGCTAACATACTTCTCTTTCCGATACACTCAAGGTTCGATGCTTGGATTCGCATGGTCGATAATTACGCCGGCAACGACTTGCTCTATCTCAATCCCGAAGGAATCGTCCCCGACGCCGCGATCATCAGGAAAGGGGAACGGAGAGAACATCCCTTTCGTGAACGGCGCGTGTTTGACGCGACAAGCTTCTCGGAAAACGATGGCATCAAGTCCAAGTTGCGACAGGCTGAAGAGGGCGCTGCAGAGGAAGAGGATGAAGATGAAGAGGCCAAGTTGGATAAGAAACAGCTTGCAGATACTGAAGGTTGACTTTAATGGTATCGTTGGAAGCTGGAAAAGGATGGTGTATTAGTGGTAAAAGTAGAATGGATGGTTTTCCAATACGATTGCACGGGAATGTTATGATTGGAACTTCCTCATCGTTTGGATCTCGTCCAAAAGACTTTGCAAACGATCGTCGTCAATTTTCACCAGACTGGAGGCGACATGGATATTTAGTCAACACCTGGGTTAACCGGTCTAGGCTAGAGACGCACCTAGGAATGACGCTCTTGGCTTCCTCGGCATCCGCTGGACACAGATTTGCAATTTGTGCCGTCTCAAATTGGGTTAGCGCTGGCTCTCGTCTCAGAATTCTAGTGAATTCAAGCACGGGGGATCAGGATAAAAGCTTTACGAGCAAGTGGGATAACGTACTCTCGAACAGCACTGGCCGAGTCGGTCGTATTAAACTTGGCGAAAGTCTTGACGTATTCCAGAGTCTTGTTGTACACACTATTAAGTCCCATGACTTTAATGTGTGGCGAACGAAATGAAACAAAACAACGTACGCTGTGTCAGGTGCATCTTTATCCCTGTTCTCCAACAGATACTTGACCTCCGAAATAAGCAAACAACCAGCATTGTTGAACTCTAGTCACGTACCCCATGTTTCGTCAATATGATGTCTAGAGCACGAAAATGTGAGAGTGCTTACCTGGACCCAATTTCAGAGCTGCAGCATCTTCTTCCTCAGTCTGTGGTCTATGACGAAGTCGCGAGGTCATTCTTGTGAAGGCAGGTCAAGGGCTTAGATCAATTCTGGAAAGTCCTTCACATATCCATTTACTTGACCAAATAAAAGCAAACTCGGGCACTCAGCTAGCTAAGTGGTAGGAAGAATGCATCAATAAATAACTCTGTATTAATGTCGCAAATACAACATATATCCAGGCCGTAGTAACCCAGTACAAACACAGTGATTTGCAAACATTTTCACATGATAGGAGTCGATTTCAAAGCACCTGATTAATGGACAGCAGAGATGAGGAGAGACCAAAAAGGGGAACCAGGAAGATGATTACAACAGTCTATAATGTTTTCATTGCGACGATAGCATGCGAACCGAGGTCGAGGATACTGGTGCTGTTGCTGGGGCTGAGCCGTCTGTTGCGGGGGCACTGTTTCCTAGTGAAAGCGCTGCGACTTGTTCGGTAAGGGCTGCAGTAGTTCCCGCAGCACCTCCGTTTGCTTTGACAGGACCATCCTGGGCCAAGTCATTTTCGGTGTTTGCTGCGTTCAAATGTGTTCGCTTTGGCGTCTTGGGATTATACAATTCCGCAGACTGAGTATCAAGTTTCAGTGTGCGTAGTTCCATTAAAGTAAATACACCTGCCTTTGGAGGAGGTCGCTCGAACCCAGTCTCGTCAAGTCGGCTATTCATTTCATTATTGATGCCGTTGTTACTTTGACTGAAAATTGGCCTTGACGACGGATTACCCCAAGCTCCAGTCGGCATTCGTCTCTCAGAAGGTTGCATCGTCGTCAGCGGCGGGAAATCTGTCGATTGCAAAGAAATTGGAGAGTTCGAATGTGAGGGATGACGTGGGGAATAGTTCGACTGAGCACTGCCGCCACTAATACTTCTCGGTGGTGAGATAGGCGACATATTGCGTGAGTTGTGAGGTATGAGATTGATTGCCCAGTCTGGACGTGCAGGCAGAGGGTGCTGTGAACCAGCGTTCATTGTCTGTGCCCTCCGAGATGAAGAAGAAGCGGATGACTGGAAGTAAATCACATTAGATTCGACGAACCCTAGACATACTTTGTATTATAATACTTACTGCAGCAGATGAAACGTCATCTCCACTAGCAGATCGTCCGTTCGCTGACGAAATACTCATGTTGCTCTGCCTTCGATTATTATTACTTAAACGAGGGCCAACAGTCTCATTCGGTTGCGAGCCTGTCGCAACAAGCCCACCCGACCCGATACCTGGGCCGTAACTCCAAGGCGCGCGAGTAGGTTGTACAGTCCCATTTCTTGGTTTCGGTCCATGACCACTGTTTGGACCATTAAACCCGTTTCTGGGTGGTGGTGGACGGCTATTGTTTGATGGAGGGACACCGTTACTAGACATACCGCTACGGAAACCGTTAACCTGCCCATTTCCTGGGCCATTATTGGGTGCCCTGGGATCATATAACTGGGGGCCGGGCATACGAGGTGGGTGTGCTGGTGGAGGAGGCGGAGGAGGAGGCATGGGATGCCCAGGTTGGCCGGGGTAGTACCCAGGCACCGGATAAGGGTACCCGTGCGGAGGTGGAGGAGGCATGTAAGGTTGATACGGCGATTGTCCCGGAGGTGGTGGGCTCATGCCGTGCGTAATGTTTGATGGAGGCTGCGAGGGGATTGGTTGGGGTTGCATTGGAGGAGATTGTACAGTTGGCTGGCTAGGGTGCGGCCACATATAGGGAGTACCATAGGGCATAGGGGGCGGTGGAGGCGGATAAGGCTCTCCACTAGATGGTGCGGAGGGATCAGATGGATTTTGTGGGGGATGAGGAGCCGAGTATGGAGGATACGGTGGCGGATAATAGCCGTGGTAGGGCATGTAAGGGGGATTCGGCTGACCTTGGCCTTGGTTGTATGGGTAACCATAGGGAGGGTGGTAAACAGGCGCAGCGGGTGCCGAGTGTTGAGCCGGATCGTAGAGAGGTGCTGGAGGGGCAGTTGGTTCGTATAGTGATGGATACTGGAATGATGAAGGCGATGCCGCTCTCGAGTTGCGCGAACTCCCAGAGCCGTTGCTAATGTAGGCTGACGAACGGATTGAACGAGTCGATGAAGAAGCTGACGCGTATCCAGAGTGCTGCCGTCTTTCCCTTCGTCCGGGCCCTGACCACTCGCTCTCGGTGGCGGGTGAACTTGAAGAGCTGTCCGCATCGCCTGTGCTACTCCCGCCATTTTTTGTGCTACCTGAGGTCACGCTGAGGGAAGAAGAGCTTGAGTTTATGTCTTTCTCTTTTGCTTTCTCCTTCTCCTCGAAACCCATGAAGATGCGAGACCGCGCCTCGTTATAGGCGGCTTCGCGCTCCTCGATGGTCATGTGCTTTTTGGTGCTCCCACCCGTCGTGTTGCTTCTGCCTCCCAAGCTGCCCGTTTCCGATGGTTCAAGATCGGATAGGTCACCATCTTCGGTTACCGAACTTGCTTGGTGAGGAGGCTTGTTCCGGCGGTCTGTCGACGATCGACGCATAATTTTGAATGCTGGGGCGGTGGTAGTTTCCGGGGGAACCAATTCTGAGATCCGGAGTGGAGGACTGATATAATGGTTTCGAGTCAGTAAAAGGCTAATGATGCAACACAAAAATGGAACACTCACATTCGGCTCTCTGTCGTGGAATAAACATATATGACTTTGCTCATGGGATCTGTCTCTGGTGTTAGCTTATAATAAGCGGAACAGCGGTGGACGAGCAATCGTTGATAAGTTGTGGCCGGCGTTAACTCAGTGCGGTGTCTGCAAATGACGATGAGCAAGCAGGCAAGGGAAAAGGTTGAATAAAATCAGGGAATTGTTTCCATGTATGTGTTGGCGGAAATCCCGCGTACATGGACTACATACTCACCTCCGCTCGTCATTGATTAATGACTCCATCAACTCTCCAAGCTTCAAAACATAAATTCTATCCTTTCCTCTAAGTGCCTCAATAATCTGAGGGTCTACGTCGCGAAGTGGACTTGTGCCAGCAGTTGTGGCATTGTCTGGCCCCGAGCCAGACAGCCGTGTTTCGCTGGTGGTAGGTGCTGAAGGGGGTTGGGCGGCGGTATCTTCTGTTGAGGGTTTCAATGCTCCGCTGGCCTGTTTGATACCCGCATCGGCCAGGTTGGACGGATGGGAATCAGGCATCGTAGGTCTGTTGCTGGGTGCCGAGGACATGAAGGTCATGGGGGTAGGGACTACAGGCGTCTGAACGGCTGGTGTATCTTGCGATGCAATAAGGTGTTCCGGTTGCTCTGTAAATTGACAACGGAGAGGGCGAAGGGGGACGAGGGACAGGCTCAATGATCTGCAGTGCACTAAGACAAGTGGAGCGAAGATTTACCAAGGGTCATTGGGATCGAGCAGCAGAGGCTGGCAGGTGGTTCTGGGCGTTGTGGACAACGGGGAGGACACAGTGGACGGCGGGAGGAGGGAAGGATGAATGGGGAAGAGGTCAGGACATGAGGTCTAAGGAAAAAGTGGCAGAGAGATGGCTGCTGCTAATTCCATCATCCACTCTCACCGTGGGTAAATCAACATGGCCCGTCCCCACAATTCCATTCGCCCTTTTCATCTTCATGTATTTGATATACAACAAATCTACTCTACATATCTAGTGTGCTGTCCCCGAGCTGTCACCAGGATACAGCAGTTGGTAGATATTAAAGCCCAAGCTGAAAACGTATCCCTGTTAACGCTCTTCACCCCAGCAAAATGTCATTGCACTCACCAAAACACAAAGATAAATCCCCCATACACCGCGAGTCCCAAGGCTGCCAGATTCAGCGTCTTGTTCACACCCGGGTCATTGCGTGTAAGCTGTAGAAGCAACATCAGCGCTTATCCTTGTCAGCACAGCATTTACATAACACCTACCTTCCAATAGAAGAGGCCAGGAAGAATAAACGAGATCGTTGTAGAGCCAGTAGATCCAACAAATGACAAGACTAACACCCACCCCTTTTTAGCATTTTGCATACGTGTAATTATGGCAGTCACACTCACCCAAACGGAGGTCATCAATCATATATGCGATTATAAACCCGGAAGCAACGATGGCGGTAGTTATAAGCGTGTGTTTCAGTGTTGACAGTTCCTTGCCAGCATGGTCATTAATGTGGTCGTCGTCCTCTTCTTCGTCCGTCGTTACAGGTTTATGAGGTTCTACGTGTTCTGGATGCAACACCTTGTCGATGCAGTTTCTGCATGGATGCACCTGAAGAGGATATGAAAATAGCACAAGAATCACAATCGCCAGCTGGCCAACAGCGATAAAAAGCGATGTTGATGGATACATGGCTATAATGTTGGCTCCGACCTGTCATCTCGGACTCAATTTTCGGTTCCTATCCCCAGGAGATTCTCCACATACCTTCGAGCCAAAAGTGAGGTACCCAAATACCGCAATGATTTCATAAGTGATTACTGCAGAGCCAATAGACCCTCCAATAATGTTATTTAGCCTATACTGAGTGTTGCTGACAACCTCGTTGTAGATAGGGAAAAGCTAAGAATCGATGATCAATCCGGACCCGAACAAGACGACAGGAAGAACTTACGTTCTGCGCACAAGTGAATGCAAATACCTGAACAGGGAACGTCGAGATGAAGTTGGGTGTGAAATGGATTAGCCTGATCTCTCCTGGACCAGTCATCCCTTTGATGGGCCAGAAGTAGCATCGGATGACAATCACGACGAGGTATGCTTTAACAAAGAGGCATTTTAGCGCGCCACTCCTTCCGAGTTTCACGATTAGCTCACCAACGGAAAATAACGCGATATAGCTTGTATGTCGAAGACTATCAATATGACGCAAGAAGCACAACGGCACCAATATAATCATAAAGATAAAAAGCCAGTTTGCCCGATCTAACGCCCACTCCGGCGGATTGGTCGTCTCAGAGGTCAGATCATGGTAGAGCGAGGCCACAACATTTGGCATGAGCCCCTTGATGATGATCAGGTAGCTTGATGTAGGACGCAAGTTAGTGGAGTTGGATCAGTTTGGTAAACTTTCTTCCTGAATGGATGAGCGTACCTAATAGAGACACCGAAACACTTAATGGCAATGGCAGCATCAAAGAAAACGGCGGCCTTCGGAAACGTGAGTTGAGATACGGCATGGAACGAGGCGCGTCGGTGTTGGGTCTTAGCGGCACACAGGGACAAGAGATACAATCCGAAAGCCGCGACGCCTCCAGAGAAGACGCACGTCACTATTCCAGGTAAAATTCCACCAGATGCCATAGCCTAAAACCCTCATTAACATCTACACGCAGGAGTCATGTGTCAAGAAACCCTCACCAAAGGAAATGTGAGCATCCCTACAATGACACATAAGTTCGTGTCTGCGGGATGATCCAAAACACGCGGCAGACTCACCACTTCCAATGATAGTATTAGCAAGGTTGCTGATACAACTGCCCAATGATGCATGCCCTTCACGCCCCCCAGCCTCGCGTTTCATCGTAGTGCCTCTATCTCCACCGAGTAAAGCATTCGTTTCTTCACTATTTGCGGCTTGTGCCGGTTCCATAGCACTGCCAGACGAAATTCCATAGGTTTGTACCATCTCGTATTCTTCTCCTTCGTCGTACTTGGTGAAAAAAGAAATAGGCTGTTGGACCTCCTGAATGGATGTGTCGTGGTGGTTATCGGGTGACACAGTTAGTGAAGCCAGCCTCAACGTGGTGTGCCAGGGTAGCTATTCGAGTGCGAATAAGTCTAGGGAACGTAAAGATAGAGGCAAGCAAGCGACAAGATAAGCAGCAGTGCCTTGGTGGAACGAGGCTTATAGGGTGGGTAAAGCTTGGAGTTCTGAACAGTATAAGTAAGGGAATTACTACAAGAGGTTATCCGCTTACCACTTTCAATTCCATCACGTGCACCGGAACATACCTTCTATTCCGAGCTTGCCTCCAACCCGTCCCAAGACACACTGTCATCCCTTACCTTAGGCTGTGTCCGCCATGAAAGGTTTTTTTTGCTTGCGGATATTGTGCCACAGTCGAAATAATAGTTTCGGATGCCAGACCGCACGCTCCCAGCATCATCCGAAGGGCACGAAGACAAGCTCAAAAGATAACCCTTATTTGCTCTCGCATCGCTTTCCAGGAATGCGCCCCGTAGAAATATTTGAACGTGAATGCTTAATCCTCACTGCGACCTAGCTACATACTATACCGCCATTACGTACAATACCAACAGCGTCTCCAACCGAAACGGACGGTCTGGTGGTCTTCATGGTATTATCCATAGCCTCAGGTTTCCTCCCTCGAAAGGCTAGATTTCCTCTACCTATAAACTTAGATAGCGTGCTGCTAGATAAACCTGAGCTACGAATAAAATACAGTGCCCCGGAGCTCTCCCCAGGTGCTAAAGACCATTTTGATTCCACAGAACGTGCATCAATGCACCCTTGCATAGGACAGAGACAGTGGCGCGAGTATCGATCCAATGCATTAGTCCAGAAATCATTGCTGATACCTGCCGGTCTTCCAAGTGACAGAAAAGAGATTTCTATCTGCAACTACCCGGACCCTTCCCTCCATACGAACATGAAGCGGGCACCAGTGCACTGACCCAATGTAGACCGAGTCCTAAACCTGGTTCCCTTATCGGCAGCGTAGATTTCATGCACACTTACCTATAGGCTTGTACTTCGAACATATTTGGTGCATTCAGCCTCCCCTCTAGCCCAGAAGCTGTTGACCCCCGCGAGGAACGCTTGCCAAGGAACCAACTCCTTGTCTCATGAGCACGAGTGGTTGCCGGCCCCACTAATCAACGTTTTCACTTACAGCAGGCTAAGAGGTCCTGTATTCAGCACCATCACCTCAGAGGTTAGGTAGAATGATTCTTGTCGCCTTAGCCCGACCAGGCCCGATATTAACTGCCATACCAGCACCAGTGGTGTCGAAATAAAAGCACCGGAATTCTCTACCAAGCAGTCAACACCACCAGTCTCATAAATGGCACGGCGATGGCCTAGAGAGGACCTCGCAAGGTGTTACCGCCTACCCTAAGAGCCGCAACAGGCATCTCCACGCGCTCCAGCATTTTCGTAACGAGATCGAGACCGCAAAGACCAGAACGGTTCACCTCACGAGGCCGGTTCACTTCCCTTCAAAAACGTGTCCCGCAACCAAACCGCTCACTCCACTAGCAGGTTGGATGTCACAGAACCCCCTCACCCATACGGCACACCCCCATCTCAGTTTTTTTTCCCGGTTTTTATCCAATCCGACTTAACCCCTCACTCCAAAGCCGACGACGCGAAGCACCCGTCACTTCGGACTTTCGCCGTGACGGAAAGAGCGTAGAAGTCGAAGCCAATAGCGATCCATTGGCCAAGACTCTGATCAACAGTAAATTCACTATACTTAACCTTCCCTTCTAGCCTCATTCCACAATAGCATCATTTGCCTCGTTAGGTTTGGTTGAAAATTTGGTGTGACAGCGAATGCTACCCAAAGGAGTGGTAAGTTGCGCTTCCGGTCAATCCATGATTTCATGAAACGGCAATGAGCATGAGAATATCATAAAAACGTCGTCCGTGTGGTGCGCATCGGCAGTTGAGACGTAATGCAATTCGGGAAAGGGACGATGCACATCTTGGATCGAGATAGGACTTCGGAGCCACAGGGAAGCCAGAGAATCAACATGGGTTCTCAGCATGAATGAAGAAGGCAACGTATGGATGTTCCCTTCAACATAACCTGAGACGTGCCGAGTTGCTAGCGGTGCTCCCACCACACTGAGACGGCTGCGGGGCCGCAATGAATTGGGAGGGGTATTAGTACCGAAGTATCGCCGCGTAATTTGACGTTGATGGTAGCATTATGAATACTCCTCCGGTCATGGATAGTCCCGGATTATGGCAAATACATCGAAAACACACAAAAAGCAGCACGTCCTAAAGTCAAAGCGGTAAATGACCAAATCAAAAAGGAGAAGAAAATTATTTTTTCGCCTTCGGTGCGCCGAAGAATGTATTCAAGGTCTTTTGTTTCTGCCCCCCTTTCGACGCAGTACCTGTCTTGCTCGTAGACGATTTTGTCGAAGATGAGGCAGCTTTTGTCGTCGGTTTCGACTTGGTGTCGCCACTAGGCGTGACAGCACTGACAGCGGCCTCCTCCGGAACTGCTGGCTCTGTCAATTCCTCTTTCTCCTTCTTACTAGCTGCGGCCCGCTTAGTACCATTCCCCCTTTTCGCTGGTGTGGGTTTCTTGATTTCCTCCTCTTCCTCCTCAACTGATTCATACGATGAATAATCCTCTGTGACTGTTGTTCGGTGATCCGAGGATGAGCATTTCTTCCATTGCAAAGAGCGAAAGTAGCAAATGTGACACACCCATGTATCCTTTTTCATCTATGCGCGTCCGGCTCTTCATAATGCGACGCTTCCTGAGACCGTTCCGACCCACCGGGACGACCTTTTTCTCTTTCTTCTTTTTTGGTTTTGGTTTATGTTTCACCTCTGTACCATCAGACATATCCACATCTTCGTATCTGTTTATCGTTGCCGGAGTTTCGCGCTCCGGTTCTGTTTCCTCTTCCTCTTCCTGCCGCAGGGCTTCCACCTTAGCCTTTCTTGAGACCTTCTCTACCTGGTCTATGGAAAACATATCATTTGGAGACCTCAAATCAATTAAGAATAGAACAAAACCTACCATCGTCCATCTCCATCATGGATTTTAGTGCCTTGGCGGCCTCTCTAGTGTCCTCAGAATCACGTCGGACCTCATCGTCCGGGTGCACATTGGCCTTCCGCCGTAGTTTTTTCACAGCCTTTCTCTTAGGTTGCTCGTCATCCTCGTCATCTGACAAAATCGCACTCTTATGTAACCGCAACTTTGACGTTGCCTTGGTAGGCTGTGGTGAAGACCTCGCTGAAGCTGGGCTAGAAGATCGCCTGGAAGATGGGCCAGATGGAGCAACAGATGTCGGCTTCATTTCCTCATCATCCGACAACACCGCGGCTATGGATTTTCTTTTCGTTCCTCGCTGTGACAAAATATCCACTCCTTAGTCTTTCTGTAAGGAATACAAGAAGAATACACGTAAGAAAACCAACCTTGACAGAATCTACTCCTTTAGGCTCCTCTTTCGGCGGCGACAGTGGCGCGGCAGGCGGGGATTCTTTTGCTGAAGATGCAGCTGATTTCGTAGCAGCACCAAAGAACATCTTGTTCTTTCCCTCTGTCAAACACTTGGAAGCTTTTCCCCTGTCCTTGGGCTGAGCCTGCGCCTTGGGGGCAAAGAAATTGAGCTTCCCAGTTTGCTTCGGTTTCTTTGATTCTTCTTTGGCCGTCTCGCTGTCTTTCTCCTCGGACTTGATGTTTGCCGCAGACGGGCCAGATACACTAGGGCCGGGTTTCAACCTCGGCACTGCTTGCTGTGCTGTGGTAGTTGCAGTAATCCGACCTTTGGTTTTCGTGCCGCCTTCCTTCATCTATGAATGGACATCTGTCAACCAGACGTAGAATATATGAATTTAAAATGGCGGACCTTGATATCTTCTCCAATAATTCTCCCCACAGCCTTAGCCATCTCCACGCCTTTCTGGTTATCCAGTTCTCTAATCCGTCGCATTGGCGCACATAACAAATCCGCGTCCTAATCACACATTTGAGCATATACAAACATTTAAGCTAAAAACATTTTAGATACGCACCCGAATCGGCGAAGGACTCAAGCTGTACACATGCACCGAAGCAACTTTAACATACTCCGCCTTAGCATCTGCCAAACCACCGACACCCATCTCAGCACAAACCAGACACCCAAAACAACACACATATACATACCTTCAAGTCCATCCTCTCCAACAACCGTCATCCTCACCTGCACCACGTCTTCCCCATCCTCTCCATCCTCCTCCTTACCAGCACCAGCGAATCCATAATTCGGTGTCGGAGTTGGAGTAAACCCATAGTCTATATCCATATCCACATCCCCATCACTCCCTTTACCCTTCCCTCCCCCCCGCCGTCCATCCAAAACTTCCCCACTGATTAGATACGTCGCGAAACAAGCGTGGTCGGGCGATTTAGACTTTTTAGCATGAAACGCCGCAAGCTCGCTACAACATGGCGATCACGAACTTCACTCAGCCATTCCACGCCGGAGCTAGAACAGAGGAGCGTACTTCTTTGCAGTATTCACATGGATCTCAAATTCTCGACTCAAGGAACGATAGGTCACCTAGATGAGTGTTCAAATATCGTTGTCTTGAGATGAACGCGTACGCAACAGACGGTTGCCAATTGCGACTCACAATATTCTTGGAGATGAAGAGTTGCTTCGTCAAGTAGTCTTCGATTTTTTGCGTCGTCATAACTCGTGGGCGCCGGGGAAAGGAAAGTGAGAGAGTTGAAGGGTTGAAGCCGCACCGCTGTGATTCAAGGTTTCATCAGCGCGTCGGTGGACGTCACGCATTTTGTGACTTCTTAAAGTTCGACATCATAATTGCAGCCTACGTAAAACGCTATTCTCGTACTGTTATTTAACACCTATCCGCGTTTACTAACCAGGAGTAATTCGCGTTGGAGAACTCATAAGAGCAAGCCTTACACATTGACAAAGGACAAGGGAACAAAAAAACACGATAACAAAGGAAACGCAATAAATAGCAAACAAAGCGCGATAGCATGCGGAGAGACGAGTCATAGCCCAAATCTTGTAAGGACTAGGGAGAAAATGGGGGGAAACAGTTCGTGCGATATCCAACAACGGAACAAAATGCTTTTTCTGTAATTGCAAGGTGAGGACGATCGTGCGTCATGCATCTCATGCATCATGAGTTCATAAAAAGAATTTGGAACAAAACCAACCGCTCAAAAGCGGGAATCAACGCGCGCCAGTGTATTTTCCGCTTCTACCACTTCTCTCCCTTTCGTTCTCGCGCATGCTTCCTAGCATCCAACATCATCTGCTTCCCAACCGGCGACAATTCTGACGATGAAGCTGGCGACGACTTAGCCTCCACGGGTGGCTGGAACATGCTAGGCGTCACAACCTTTCTAAACAACAAGCTCCTCGAGGTCGAATGGCTCCTCAACGGCGTCGCAGGTAACTCCATTTTCGCCGTC
This sequence comes from Podaxis rugospora, assembly GCA_018524415.1. Lineage (NCBI taxonomy): Eukaryota > Fungi > Basidiomycota > Agaricomycetes > Agaricales > Agaricaceae > Podaxis > Podaxis rugospora. The sequence continues at coordinate 74,909 of JAEUWL010000461.1, read as the reverse complement.
AAATTAAGCTGATTCTCTTTATCACCACGACTCGGGCTGTTGTGGTATGTCTTGCTCCTGGCAAGGTGGTCCAAAGCGCATACAGTAGCCAAAGCATCTGCTTCCGCAATCGACGACGCGGTGGAGATATTTGAGCCACGGGAGGTAGTGCGGCGCTGAGGCTTGCGCTGTGGAATGTAGGTGATATTGTCCCTAGCCTTAGATCTTGTTGAACTACGGGATGACATGGAACTGTTGGCGGAATTCATACGATGAGTGAGCATTACAGGACGGCGGGATGGAGGCGATTTGCGTCTGGGTGGCTGGCGAGGACCACGAATAGGAATACGGCTCGGGGTGTGGTTCGTGCCAGGTGTAGGCGCAGTGACAATGACCTTTGTGGGTCCAGTCATGAGGACACGGACTTTACGTTGCGGCAGTTCTGACGGATCGTCGTTTGGGACCTCTGCATTTGCCGGAGGTTCTCGGGGTGCTGGTTGCACGGGAGTCTCAAAGGTTGTCTTGAAAAGATCGCAGCTATTTCTGCTCCTTCGTGGACCAGGAGAGGTGTACTCGGAGGTGTCGGTGGAAAAACGAGAACGAAGATTGTCGTGGGAAGCGTCCGAAGGAGTACTGAAGGCACTAGGAGGATCCGGGAGTGGGTGTTCTTTGCAGATAGTGTTTCGCTTGGTCAAGAACGAAAATACTTGAGAAGCCCTCTGGGGTGTGTTGGGATCCATGTTCTTGTAGGGGTTGGTGTCTTTAGCGGCCGAGCCTAGTATACTCGAGTTGTCCGAATTGACGCTGAGTTCGACTTCCATGGACGTGATGGCGGGATCATCAACAACGCCGGTAGAAAGTTCGGTAGAGAACGTAAGGTCATGAGGCTTAGGGATTTCGGTGCGGTCGTTAGCGGCGTCAGTGCAAGTTGACGGAGTATGTGGTCCATATGATGAGGTGCGAGAAGAAACACTTTCGGCTTCACTGCAATTGAAGAAAAAAAAATACGTTAGCACATCAGTGGTTAAACCCGAAAACGAAAACCTACCCCAAGAATCGTTCAGCCCAGGAAATGTCACTCTCAACAGCACTGTCAGCCTTTGAGCTAAGGCCATTAGGTGCACCAAGGAGTTCTCGCAAGGTCGAGCCATTGCGTCTTTTCTGTGGACGTTCATGCCTTTCTGGAGAAGGGGGGCTGTTGGAGAAAGCCTCTGGCGGCAATCTCCCATGATCATCATACAACTCGATCAGGCTAGCCACCGAAGGATCGGAACGGAGGCCTAGGTGATGACCATTTGCTTGACTTGACTCGTTGGATCGGGGTCTGAGATTGGTTGGAGTTTGGAGATTGTTGTCAAGCTCTCCGTTGGCATTTGGGAACTCCGTGGCGGTGTGCCTCTGGCGGTCATGAACTGTTACAGAATATGTGCTATGGCGGCTCAAGGTGCTGCTTGCCAAGCTGATGGTGGATGCGGACGGGTGCAATGAGGGAGTTTTCTCTTGTGGTTGCTGCATGCATTGGGCAAGGACGTCATTGATCGGGTGGGCTATTTGAAAATTAGGTCGAATAACCAAAGCACGAGCTCAAGAAAATCTCACGAAGGGGAGGTAGACTCGAGTAATCGATCTCTTTAACGACGGCAAATCTACTGGAGGATGATCTGAGTAGACGACCAACGGCAGCTTCATGTTCTTCTTCTTCTAGTTTTCTTCTCTGTTCCTCGTTTACTGATGGGGGAGGGGGAGGTAATTCTTGAGGAACTGCGGGGCGTTTCTTCTGTTTCTTGGTTCCGATGGAGAAAATACGTTTGAGGAGACCCATGGAGCGAGCGTGGTTAACAAATGAGTGGCTGGATCACGGGTGCAGACCAATGGTGGGGTGAGTGTGCTGTGAATCCTTGTGAGTGTGAGCTACACAGTCGAACCAAGACCAAATAAGAGCCAACAGAGCAACGCGAGTATCACATGATGGGAGAAGTTGCCCACGTGATAACTAATAACATCCGCATTCACTCGGCCGGACCCACTGTCGTTCCCAGAATACACTGCTCGGAACGCAGTGGAGAAGTACTGAAAAGCCGTATCTTCAATCTGAACCATGATACTCTCATCGGGCGAGGTCGAGAATGCGGGTAGCCAAGCAAGAGATTTTTGCATGCTAGAGCGCAATCTCCTCTCACACCTTAAACTAGCACTCCTACTTGGTCTTACATCCTGGTCCGCCCTCCTACGAGCCCGACTCGTCCCAGAGCAGCAAAAGGACAGCGGGAGCACCGGAGGCATACCCTTGGCAGCGGTGGAATATGGCGCTGCGCTTGCTTGTGTCATTGGTGGATGCTGGGAGTACTACCAGGGGTACTGGGATCTCCGACAGTCGACACCTTTCCTGAGAGCAACCAAGTGAGTTCAATGCTGACTATGCTCTACCACTTTGCTGAATGGCTGCAGCCTCCATCTTACAGTCATGGGTGTCGTTGCGATGATAGTGTTTGGCACGTGCATTGCTCTTCTGGCAGAGAGTTGACTCTGGCATGACAATCCGAGGACGGACATACTTGTCACATCATTATTTCTCAACTACATAGCACTCACTTGTAATCATAGTCCTTTGCTTTTTACTCTTTCCCTCTACATACAATTTCTGCTCTTTACCTCCAATGCCTCGGTAAGATAGTTGAGCCATCCCTGAAAGCGATCTGTCGACCCTCGTTGATAGCGCGCCGACAATTGAATGGGTGCCCCAGAAGCGAGTAAAATGCGTAGTAGGGAGAGTCATACGACAGTCATAGAATGCAGGTACGAAAGCCAATGAAGCGGGTCGGGAGGGAGTGGAAAAAATTTTGGGCCCTGAGGGAACGTGGTCCAAAAATGGCGATGTGATCGTCCGATATTTATTTCACTCACCTCTTTTTCTTCCACATACCCCATATCCATCCCACCCACCATGAAAATCAGTCAGAAAATCGAGCAGCAGACCAAGGAGGGCAAGGTCTGGTGGTCCTTTGAATATTTCCCCCCACGTACTGCTCAGGTCCGTCGTCCCCACCGTTCACCTTCGTCCTCATCGTTGCTCAGGTGCCCGTTCCATCATCCAGGGTCTCCAAAACCTTCTTGATCGCATAGAGCGCATGCGCGCACTCGGTCCCGAATTCATCGATATCACCTGGTACGTCTTGCCACTCTGAACCAGTTTCCGAGCCTAGTCCTCACTGCGCCGCTGCAGGAATGCCGGAGGACGGACGTCAGAGCTCACCTCGGAGATGGTCAAGACATGCCAGTCACTTATTGGTATCGAGACTTGTATGCACCTGACATGTACCAACATGCCAAAGGAAAAAGTGGACATTGCCCTTCGTGTGAGTTTGATCGACTCTTAAATTTGGTCAACCCTGCCTCATGCATCCCACCAATGACACATAGGAGGCGAAGGCCCATGGCTGCAGAAATGTCCTGGCGCTACGCGGAGATCCTCCAGCCGGCAAGGAAGAATGGGAAGCAGTGGAAGGCGGCTTCGTACATGGCATTGATCTCGTCAAACACATCCGTCGCGAATACGGCAACTATTTTGATATTGCCGTGGCTGGTTTTCCGCAGCACATGCTTCTCCCGCCCGAGGAGCTCGAGCAGGAAATGATTTGGTTGAAGGAAAAGATCGATGCCGGATGCAACTTCATCTTCACCCAGATGTTCTACGATGTTGAGATCTTCATCAAGTGGGTGCACTCCGTCCGCGCACATGGTATCACCATTCCCATCGTCCCGGGTATTGCTCCCATTCAGACCTGGAATGGCTTCATGCGCGCAACCAGCCTCGCCAAGACCGTCATCCCCCAGTCCTTCATGGACGCCCTGGAGCCGGTCAAGAACGACGACGAACAAGTCAGGAAAATTGGCACCAAACTGGTGGCGGATATGTGTAGGCGAATTTTGGCCGAGCCCTTGGGTATCCGTGGACTACACTTCTATACCATGAACCTCGAGAAGGGAACAAAGATGCTCTTGGAAGAGCTCAACCTCGTTCCAAGGGTGGAGACGATCAAGCCCCTGCCCTGGCGTCAAGTATGACTTCTTCACCCTCGTTTGTTCGAAATTCAACATGCTGATTACCATCTAGTCGCTCACTCCCAATCGGCGGTCTGAAACCATTCGCCCGATCTTCTGGTCCAATAGGACCAAGTCCTACCTCTCCCGTACCGAGAACTGGGATGAATACCCCAACGGGCGATTTGGTGACTCTAGGAGTCCTGCGTATGGTGAATTGGACGGTTATGGTGTCTGGATAAAACAAAGTGTACGTTCTTCCTCTGACCTCATTTCAATCGTCTTTGACACCACTCTTTACAGAAAGAGGATGCTTTGAAACTTTGGGGGGAACCAAAGACTTTTGCAGATATCGCAAGTCTCTTCGCTCGCTTCTGTACTGGTGACCTTGCAGCCCTTCCATGGTCAGACCAGAAACCCTCCTCCGAGACTTCGGTCATTGCCAAGCAACTGGCACAGATGAATGAGCTCGGTTTCTTAACTATTAATTCCCAACCTGCAGTCAACGGTGCACGTAGTGATGACAAGATCTTCGGCTGGGGACCTGCCAACGGCTACGTCTATCAAAAGGTCTGACTCTTCGACCAGCTCACAGACACCACAGATGATTGATGTGCATACACTAGGCATACCTTGAATTCTTCGTCAGCCCAAACCTGCTCGACCTTCTCATTCCCCACATCGAGCACGATTCCAACATCACTTATTATGTGATCAACAAACAAGGTGACCTCCGCACCAATACCCATTCTGATGGTCCCAACGCCGTGACATGGGGCGTCTTCCCCGGTAAAGAAATCATCCAACCCACCATCGTTGAAGCTATTAGCTTCATGGCGTGGAAAGACGAGGCCTATGAGCTCGGCAAGCAATGGGCCGCGATGTACGAGCCCGGTTCAGTCTCGCACAAACTCATCAGCGATTTGATGGAGAACTCGCTGTTGGTGAATGTTGTTCATAACGACTTCCATGATAAGGAGGCGATTTTCAAGCCTTTCTTCAAGGCTGGTGCGGAATTCATTGCGAAATCTAAGCCTATTGCCGTTAACGGTCATTAATCATCTTCTGCCTCTTGCCTCTCTCTAATTTTGGCGAGTTTGCTCCCCTTCCTCTCCTTTGACTCTATGTTTCATTCGCGATTCTTAGTCCTCCCAAACGAACTCGCACGTCATCGCATTAGACATGGACTCAAGTTCATTTCCCCCAAACTGTCGGGTTCAACCCCCGTGGTTACGTTGTATTACTATCGGAATACCATCATATCTCTTGTGTGCATTTATCGCATTCTACTTACTACACCATGTCATGGTTTCACCCTTACCTACTTGCATCAACTGCATTTCTTGATATCATTACAATATACATGTGGGTCCCATTGAATATCTCCTGTTCTGGAATAAGGTACGGTGACCGTAATATGTATTGAGAGCAACTCCATTATCCACTAGTTCAAGCAAGCCGAGGAAAGCGGAAACCAAGAGACTGACAAATAAGATAACATAAGGGGACACTAGAACGAGAGTAAAAGTCCTTTGAAGGGGATATGCAAGTGGTTATGCAATGCATATGCACATCTACAATAACGATTCCGAAAAGAAGAAATTGGCGTCCGAGGGCGGCGGGCCAGCCGTGAGGTTTGTGGGTATCTCAACCATTTCACCCGAAAGATCTGAAACGAGGAATGCACCAGTTTACATGTTAGCACCTCTTCAACAAACACCCCCGCATTCATGCATGAACCCGAAAATTCGGGATGGTGCCATGAACTCCAAATCCGAGGGATCAACCAGAAAGACTTACCCAACAATTTAATCTTCAAACCAATTTCAGTAAGTGCCTGCACGAAACCCGCGGTCTCTGTCGAATGCGCGTGTCCACCATCTCTACGTAACATATTCAACCCATCTGTCCAATCCGCCCAACGTGATTGATCAGGGGCGATCAAATCCGCGAGTGATCCCTCATGTGCGCTTAAGAGAGAAAAAGACAACGGTGAGGGCGCAAGTGCGCCAGTCGGGGGTAAATCATTTTGATCCCGAAGGACATTCGGCGGTGGGGCACAAGTGCCTGTCGCAATCTCGCTGATCATGGAGACATCAATACGTTCGGGTAGGTCCTCGAGACCATTACGAACGGGGAACTTCACAGCGCTGTCGACGTAGTGCAGGTACTTCAGCCCGGGGTCCTGTGAGGTTGGGTGACAATGAGCCATGGGATCAGTTTGCGAGACAAGTGGGAATGTGGTGCATACCAAACGCATGAATCGCCAGGGTCTGCTTGGTCGCCGGATTGCTTCTCTCGGTGCATTCTGAGGCAACGCAATCACGAACCAGGCGCCTTGAAGAAGGCACTGGATACGTTGTTGTCGGACGAATTCATATGATTCCTTGTATAACTTGGCTCGGAGATTCCTAGAGGAGATGGTAAGGCTTAAAAACTTTTGGCCCGAAAGTCAATGCCTTGTGACATACCGGACGGGAACCTTATTTAGGAGATCGTCCTCCAATTCTAGCTCCTTCATCTGGCGGTCCCGCACCGCGCGGTACTCAGATTCATTAAACTCCTGTTCGACTTCATGCCATGGCCGAACGCTTTCACTCCGGAGGGCAACCTTTACTCTATGGTTATGGGTTAAGTTGACACGTTTGGAGGAATGGACATAGAATGAAGAATGCAGAGGAAGACGTACTGGCTTCGAACTAAATCAACTACTCGTTGGAAGTCACCAATAGCGGCGCCGCTTTCACTCCACATCCTAAGGAAGAACCGGGTGGCCAAGAAGTGGACCCTGTAAAAATCTAGAAAAAAGGGTTGGAATATTGTGGATGTAGAATCTACGTCCATTGTTAGCCCTATGCCGCAAGACCCCGTGACTGTACTGACAACCGGGAGCAAATATATTCCAGTGCACAGACAGCAATTCCACAACTTCGTTTGATGCTTTACCTAGAGGGCATCTCCGTTCTTCTGGCCTGCTAAGCTGTTCCATTACAAGCTGAGGTTGAGCCGCTATCAGCACTATAATCGGAAACAAGTGCTAGTGGCTCCTCACCTTCGAGAAATCCGGATCGTTCTCAACAAATTTTCTCTTCGACGTGATATGTTTAAGTTAGGCACTAGGAAGAAATTAAAAAAAACATACCAAACAATCAAGACCAAGCACTCCAACCTCACTGAATTCCTGCACTATGTCTTCGCTCTCGAACCCCAGTTTCCGCCATTGGATGATGGATCCCATGTCGTCCTCATCCACTTCTAGCTTGCTACTTTCCCAGATGTATGCCAACGCCTCGGCATGCACAGGTTCATTCTCCGGGTCAACTAGTGTTGTCTTCTTTCGGTATGTCACACGGACCATGTTGGCCTGGAAATCCAGAATACAAGATGTCAAATCCTCGATGGTGTGTAAAGACATGGACCGCTAAAAAAATGCAGCTATTAGCATAACGTCCATCAGAACTGAAGGCCGGACTGACAATCACTGCGCGTCGGACATTTAGTCTCTCCAACTCGGCGATAAATTCTTCCCAGCGCGCGTCACTCACATGAGAAAGTAACGAATTAATTAGCATCATGCTAAAACGACATGATGTGGTTAGCAAGAAGCACCATAGAAAAAAAAACACTACTAACCTATGTTGTGCCATGGCAGTATCCCCACTTCCCAGGCGGTTCACAACAGTTTCCAGCAACCCGCGCTCCTTCTTCATCTGATCGAACACGATCTGGAAGCCGTAGCGATATACGGAGCCTGGTGGCAGAGCAGGAAGGCCTTTGCTGGTACTTGCTAGGACTCCAGGGGCACTCAGCGGGTCAGCCTCAACGAGTTTCTTGAGAATAGCCGTGGCAGGCCGACAGACATTAATGGGAGATTGGGATGACGAGAGAATTTGAACAATGCGGAAAATGAAGTCCTCATCCAGGCCTCCCCAACCGTAGTCATGGTCCATCAGATTTTGCATAGAAGTAAGCGCATACTATGGGCCAGAGCTGATGAGAACAACAATATGAATGGTTGATGGACTCACAGCAAGCGTATTACCATTGGTCGTGTACACGCATCCTACTAAGTCTCCCAACCCACCGTGTTTCAGAAACTCCTGCGCGAATTGCTCCTCCTATAGCACATTTTAGCTCAAATATGAAAAATTCGAAAATTTTAGTACGAACTCGAATAAATTTCTGGAGCGAGAAGAGGGTCAACCTCATGTCGTCATCTTTGTTCCGAAGCTTTTCTGCCGTGTCTCTCGCCTCTCGGGATGGAGATTTCACAAGCCTATCGAGTGTCAGTAACAGTCTGGCGGTTCATTCGTCAACGAGACTCACTTCAGGCCCACTCGTCCCTTTATCTTCCTCCTCAAATTGTCATTCGTCACAAGTTCATCCGACTCATCTCTCAACGCAAAGTTGGAGGCGGGTTCTTTCTTGAGACTGGTGCACAATTGCTTTATCACATCGTCCACAGTCAACGAAGGATCTATCCGAGCGCGCACAGTCACGCCTTCCAATGTGGTGACGTGGTTTGTGGGGACAAGGGCAGGTGCCTTTGGTGCACCATTGGGGATGCCTGCGTGACCCTTCGAAGAGGAGGGACCAGCGGTAGACATGGATGCAGATGCCCTGTGCGGGGATATGACGATATATTGGGAGTGGATGTAGGATGACAGTGAGGAGAGTAAGCAAAATGATCCGTTAGCGATGATACAGTACCACTAACAATTCTATCCCAACGCGGCCTAAACTTACAAAGGGAAAACCTTTTGCTAACGAAAACGAGTACCTGGAGAGGAAAAATAAGTAACTATGTTCAAACGACTGCAAATAGCAAGTTCAGAAAAAAGCGGAAGATACATCCTTTGCGCGGAGCCTAAAGCCCCACACTAAGACTGACGTGCAAAAATACGAAGATTCATCACACTAAAACGAAAAAGGACAGGTAGACGTGCCTTGGGACCAACAGTAACTGAAACCCGCCAAAATTCGTTTGGGGATACGAGGGAGAATATTATCACAAGCGCCTTGAGTAAGACTGGTAAGCGGAATAAGAGACAGGGAAGAAACTTGGGCAACAGCAATGCACTATCGTGGGAACAAAATCACAGATCACCCTGCGAGATCATTTCAGATCATTTGATGCGACTTTCATCAAACGGTTTCATGAATCTGACATCCATTGTTCCAACACCCTTACCAGTGCTTCTATAACAAACCCAATTTATACCAATGGTTAATTTTGATACATATTATCGTTTAATTAACTACTACTCCTTCCTAGGCCGTGAGCTCATAAGCAAAGGCAACAGCAAGCTTCGCGAATTCTAAAGAGTGTGACCACGAGAAGCCAGAGACACTAGTGGTGTCGGAGGACGAGTGAACATTCGGGTTATCATCACCGGTGATGGCCTCATAGGGGAAGGAAGAAGGATATCCTTGCTTGTACCAGCTTGCATGGTTGGAACATGCATAGCCGCACTGCAAGCGATGTCAGGTATTGAAAGGTAAGAGCTAATATAGTGTGAATGCACGGGTGTATCCATAGTCCAGGGGATCTTGGAATAGGTGGTAATCAATTGCTTGAGAAAGGTATTGAGACCTTGGTCAATGTAATCAGCCTCGAGGGCAAAGGCTTCTGTGGTACCAGGCTTGAAGCTATAGCAGCAGGGTCACTAAATCCTCCCTCGATGTAATCAAGATACTACTCACTAGCCAGACATATCGAGTTCCATGAATGCCTTGACCTCAATTCCAGAATTCTTGTAACTGGTGGCAATAGCATTGGAGCCTAGGAGACCAACCTCTTCCCTAGCATACCAGTGGAATTCAAGAGGAGTCGACGGTTTGAAGCCAGATGAGACAAGGACACGTAGAGCCTCGATAAGATTGACAGTGCCTGTCCCATCGTCATCAGCACTGGGAGCCCAGCCACTTGTAGGATTGTTGAGATTGATGGAGTCCATATGAGCCCCGAGGATCGTCATGGGAGATGATGCCTGAGTGTCAGCTATCTTGACAATGGTTGATGGCTGAACCCAACTGTGAGTAAAAGCACTGGCAGTAATATCCGAGCAGCTGCTGATGATCTGTGCAGAGGAGGAGTTAATCATCATCCCCATCCTTGAATCTGACACTTACGCCCTTGATGGTGCTCAGTATCCATGCGCTGGTGTCTGCACCAGATTGAGCTCTGTAATAGCAGTTGTTGAATGCAGTCAATGACAAAAGGTCACACTGCATGTTTGATACTGAAACCATTGACAACAATGGGGTAACGGCAGATTGATGTGAGGGCGCAGGGACTGAGAAAGCATAAATGGACAGCATCACTTGGCAGCAAACAATCGCAGCTTACAGGTGGTAGCAATGGAGACATCATCATTGATCTTGGCCTTTTGCAACTCCTGCTCAATCTTGTAGGTTTCTGTCATATCAAACTAGAAGAAGACAATGAGACTACTATAAAAGTAAGAACATCTTGATGAAGGCTCACGAAGTTGACCCCGGCATATTTGAGCTCAAGTTCTTCATTGTCAGTCTTCCAAACAGGCTCGGAATCCTCAGAGAGCTGAAGGAGGTACAGACCCTTCGCAGAGTTCCCCACAATCTCCTCGTGGGAGATGGGTATGGCATGGACAAAGGTCATGGCAGCCAGTACATGGTTTAGCAGAGTGAGTTGATACTTCATCCTTGCAAACTCAGAAGACAAGGGGAACCACAGATTCTGCAACAGGCTGCTTTAAACAGGGCCTTCGACTTCTGGGCAGATACACCATGTGGAACAGAAGTCAGGCAGCCATAGGATTATCTTGTTATCATGCGTTGCCATGCTCTGCTTGTTTCTAAAATAGTGCCAAGGGAAGGTTCCCCTCCAGAAATTTGCTCAAACCACAAGGGTCAATGACAGAACATGCAACAGGGAGATGTCCAGGCAAATGGTGAATGACACAATATGTGGGTTACTTTGCCTCACCTTGAAGGTTTCGTTATGATTGAACTCGGATGAGAGACAAAGTATATCATAACCATCCTTGAGCATGTCGGTATGCAGCATTTAGAGTGATAAGCTGCTAATGTACCACCATGGCCTCAATCATATGGGAAGCAGGTGATGTGCATCATTTGCACTCAAGCAACATGGAAGAGGGAGTGTACTACATGCATAAGGCATGGTATGAATGATAGCTGTTAAGAAGTGAGATGGTCAAGCAATTGGCATCCCCCCATGTGAACACTCCTCAATTTAATGTCATAACTAACCGGTTTCCATCAACAAACATGTATATGATGACTTTGTTTCTGATGAAGTCCAATCCAGACCAATTTCTAGGCGTAGGATATCACATCTATCATACAACTGACACACACGAGGACTTCTCTTGAGACATGTGGTGACAGCTTGATGACTTTTGTCAACCACAATTTTCCCTCCATGTCGCTCTTCTTCTTCTTTCCTACTCTACCCAAACTTCTCCAATACTTGCTTATCACTCAATCCATGGGCTGCTTCCACATGAACATCTTCTGCCCACCATCGAATGATATCCGGACAATGCCATCTAATTTCTCCAAGCTCTGGCTACAACTTCAAGATCCCTAGGGCATGTATCCTGGACTTTGCTGATCTTCCAAATCATCGATAGAGATGTCTCAAGTTCGGAGGGCCAAAGAGCAATCCTGAACCAAGTCATATTCTATAGGGTGACTTAATGAATGCACCTTCAGAGGCTAATGGCCAAAAAGCCCAAAAGGTCATTGAACGTCCTTTTTTTATGGACCGTGGACTCGAGGGGTCAGACCTAACTGCAGTCCTTCTCGCACTTGAGTATTGAAGCCTGAGGCATGGGGCCTTGGTTTTGACCACGAAATCTTGATATATGATGCTGAAGATTGCATAACATCTTCGTCTGACAATCCCGTCCAGCCTTCCTTAATTGCATATAGAGTATCTGGAGTAGAGAAATATGGTTGGAGCAAGGATCGACTAATGCCAGATATTGACATGACATTTTACAAGAAACACCCAATCTGGCAGTTCACCATGACTGCAAAACTTTTCCCTTGTTGAAACTCAGGTGGATGAACCAGAGCATAAAGGACAAGACTCACTTCTACTGCATTTCCAGTCACTCCTTCTCCTACACAGTTCATTCTGTCATTCGGTACGAACTAGGCCTCGTAGTTCAGAACATCATTATGAAAGATATGTACAAAAGATCTCGTGAATGGGTAAGTATACATTATTCTCATGATGAGATTCATCGCCAATGGGCCCATTCTATCAGTGTCATTTAATAGCAAGGATATCATAAACCTGTCGAATGCAGCTTCTGAATCAAATTATGATAAAAGTGGGCAGGCTTCAAGTTATAGAGCCACCAATGGACATGATCAATCCCTTCTCGGCCTGCCCAGCACTCACTCGACTTCTGAAAAACGATACTCTTGGTATATCGATCCTTTCATGTGGCCTGTGTAGAGACCTCGAATTTGAATTCAAAGAAAATGTAGCTCATGCAATTGCCTTGCTGCGAGCAACCATGCCAAAGACTTTAGGCTCACTTGACTTTTCCGAGCCCTCCTTGTAACTCTAACCATCCTTTCCTTGTCCGCAAATGACATTTTTGAAGTCAGGAAGACTGTCCAACTCGTGTGATCACTTGCCTTTCTGAAGAATCTTGTAGTTGAAATTCCCAAGGAATGGGCTAAAACTACACCATCTAGCATCAGTCTACCTTGCAGTCAGAAACACTAGTACATCGATCCACTTCTCCCTGTGATACAAACTCTTCATCTGGTGGGGCAAACACCAAACCCATCTGTAAGTGCACCATAAGATCTTGCTACCATCATCTCCACTAAAGAGAAGACATCCCAAGCATTTCCTAATATCCTGAATCCACCCTTGTTCAGAAACAAAAAAAAACTGAACACTGGGCAGCAGCCAGTTTTACTCACACCAGCCAACCCCAGAAGTCACCAGCGATTTCAATCTCTGCGATATGCATTCATCTAAGAGGCAATCACTTGTGGTAAAGGCAAGAAACTGTGCATCGAGATTCAGGAGACTTTAAAGATCTCAAATCCCATCACTGCAGTTTCACTGCCAAAGCGAAATGAAAACAAATGTTTGGAAGGAGAATGGTCCCAGTCCCTAGAGTGAGAGGGGTAGTCAACATGAATGACAAAGGGCGCCAAGGACAACCTATGAAAGTGAAAAAGGCAGGCCTGACCAGGAATTGAACCCGGGACCTCCTCGAAATTGCTCATAAGTCCCTAACAAGGAATCATACTACTAGACCATCAGGCCATAGAAACGGTGGTTCGTCTCTGATGCCTGGACATAAGATGAGTCTTATATTCATCCTTACAAACGTCTTTGTCAATATACCACGTAAGGAAGAATTCATGTACATGATTTTAAGAACCCGCATCATCTCTTCCATCTCGTTGGCGGGCTAATGGGCATATATCCTTTCTAGGACATGCCGATCCTCTTAGTCAGTGTTCTACATTAGGCACACCCAATCGGGTGCATCGCTAGAACACCAAAGAAGGTAATGTGAAACACAGCACGAAGGTATGCAGCCGTGGCTCGTTGAACCCCATAATGCTTAGGGTTCCACCTTTTTATATCATTCGTCCTCAGAGAAACTGACCAAAGGCGCTAGCCATGAGTAGCGCTGTACCTTTTCCTCAGCCGTAGAGTTGGACGATGTCTCATCCGAGTCTAGGCAATAGAAATGGTCGTGATAGGCCTTCCCACGACGGACTCGAGCACTTTGCAAAAACGATATGTAGTGTTCGCGGAGCTGGAAATACCTGACTTGTTTGAGGCTAAACCCCTGCTCCTGGTTGGCAACCTCTTGGTTTGGCCTCGTGAAGAAACCGTCGGGACATACGGGTCCGGCAGCCGATTCCGTTTTCCGCCTTTCCCAACTAGCGGTCATCTGTCTCGGAACTTGGACTTTCCGGATACACTATGACGATCCGTGGCAGACGACCAACGCGTCTGAAAGGACACGACTGCCAGAGGAGAACTCACAATCTCCACAAGGGGGTTGTCAAATGCAAATGAATTAGTGGATTTCTGAAGAACCCGGTGGAATTTTGGCGCGGCACCGAGGACAGAACCAGGGAGGGAACGCCATTTAGGACCAACAGCCATTATAAGTTGCCACATAGATAACTGGTCATCTGATCTCCAGTTGGACGCCGAAAACGTGTTGGAACACAAAAAGGTCGCCTTCTGTGAAGCGAGCAAGGGGAGTTTCTTTTGGGAATACTGCAGGGACCCTCAAGGTATTGAGCACACATGTCCCGACCAATTCGCTTGCTGGATTTACGCAAGGTTGGCCAAGAGCTTGGGCACATATCAAATATCACACCAATTTGGAAACTTGGGGTGGCCTGCGATTCAGCCTTAGTGAAGACTCAAGATGTCCTGGCCAGTTACTCGTAAGCACCACGTGCAGAATATTCTGCAGCAATGCTATATCGTGTTATCTTACGTAGGCTCCAGACTTCCTATTGAGTTCTGTTATCTCTGCACTCCATGCAGGATGTCCGTGACTAGGGTGCCTTCGATGTAGCAGTCGACTTATCATCGGCAAGGCTGGTCCGGGGTGGAAATTTGGAATGGGTTTGGAGTGGGGAGACGTCTTTGTGGAACTCCTGACCACCCTTCGATAAGTCTACGGGACCTTTGGGGACATTCATTTACTCTGGGCCTTTGGCACACATTTGTCCTAGGCGGCTCTCTTCCTCGCGCACATGGACATCCTACCATTGAGTGCGTCCCACAACAACCACCGACGTGTCCCAATCACCGCATAGCATCTTGGAGGCGTGACGGCGCTCCGTGGATAAAACAAATGGATGTTGGGTGACGATAATTGAACAGCTTCGAAAGATCGGAAGCCACTTCCCCACAGTTGTGGACCGGTCTCGGCCTTCCGCATCTTTCGGGCTGTGGAACTACCATCCCTGCCTCAAAAAAAAAACTCGTCCAATCCCGTGCAGCCCTCCCGTTGAAACGTGATCGAGGGATGTGTGGCGGCGACTTCTATCTCGCTGACTTTGATACAATCCGCTTGCCCTGCAACAGATGAATAGTGAGGCCCTTCAATTTTGCTGACATCTGCTTGGAAACGGTCGAAACACCCGGGTTCCTCTGTTTTTTAGATCCATCCTGTCGATGGTATCTCAACTGCGAACGGAGAGTCGCTAAAAAATCTCGAGGTATATTCTGCGGGGCTTCCATGAACATTAACTTGACAAATATTTCTCAATCAGGAGGAGTGCCACGCTAGTGCATGGCCCAAAACGCCGGTACAGTGCTCACAGCAGTGCATTTATTTTTTAGGGGGTAGGACAAACATCGACCATGTATAGAAAAGATGCTAATCAGCTCTGGAATGACACTGGATCAAAGCGGCGCGACCCGCTCGCTTCTCTCGTGACTAGAACAGGCCCCATGTCTCACAATACATTGAAGATGATTGTGGCATTCCATTATCATTGGTGGTTCGAGAAGCAAGTTGGGACGATACAAACACGGGGCTTATTTGGGTTCCGTTCACTCAGTCATGTCAAGTTGAAGCATGCAACTTAAGAAGGCAGGCTCCTATTAAGTTAATGACACCTCTCTTCTTCTATGATTTCCTTTGCATTTTACCTTTCCGACGTCACATGTTGACTCGGGTGCCACCAGCACCCTGAGAAGGACCCAAAGCCTGACAAATATCAACTCCGGTGGGTCAACCCTATCATGCGGAATCGCGCCTGAGTAGGATGGCACTTCTCTTCCCTTTGCCCGCCACTTGCCTCGGTTCTACTACTCGGTTCGGCGTCCAGCTTATGCCCCGAGGAAGACGAGAGCAGAACTCACACATTTATCAATTACGTGAGCGCGTCGATTTACATATCCCAAATATCCTGGTCAAGTCCACATCCGGGGATGCCAGAGTTCAAGCACAAGAAGCATGCTGTCGTCGCAAAAATCGAAACTCCTCATTTTCAGCTACGGTGGTATGCTTGAGCATATGTTCGCAAACACCTCCGATGGGCTGGGCGGCCGCAGTATCGTCATCGAATCGTGTTCTAACCCCCTCATGTTCGTCGGGAGTCAGAAGCACAGCCTATTTTTGTCGTCGTGACTGTGACATATTGTGTTTGATTTCCCCTTTCAAATCACATCAAAAGCTGTTGACGTTGCGCGTTCGGTAAGTATCGTGGTGGGGAGAACACTCGACAAAAAATTTCTCATGCAATGATCCCCAGTATATCGACACAGATGTCATCTCAACATCGCTGCCGGATGTGGCGTTAAGGTATCAGCTCCTCGAGACCCCTCGCGTGGAATCGAATGATGATCACGGCTCGACAGATGATATCAACCCCGACAAGATACTGCTTTCAGCCACAATGTCTTATACTTTGAGATGCCCACGCGAAGGCGTAGCAGCAGGCAGAACGTTCACACGTATGCGCAAGAAGCAGAGCCTTTTTCTGTTCACTGACAACTGATAACTATGTGATGAGATGTCCGAAAATTTTTGGAAGAACAAAACAAAACAATACTTCGGACCATGGAGCTTCTTTGATCCATGCATCGACAAATCTCTGACGGGGTGAGCTATCATCAGAGTTCTCTGGATCCACCCAACCTGCCAATTCCAACTCCCGGTTACGTACGCGTTAGCCTAATATAGGTCTTCACGTGCAATCCAAGAATCTGGCTTATTGGAGTTATCTGGGTCCGATGTTCGAATTCAAGAATTCGACATCAAGTCAACGCACGAGCCTTCACAGAAGGAAGGAAGAGAAGGAGCGGTGAACAAAAAGCAGACACGATGCATTCGCTCACGTACATCGGTGAGGCTGTATGTCTGGTTGCGGAAATTCAATTCCGTGCTGCGAGTCGGGGTTGAGTTCAAAGGAGCAAGATCTCCATTCAGAGGCCGCTGATAGGATCTCCCATTTGCGTCTCATCCCTGCAACCCTATGAACAGTTTTCTCGGATTTTTTAATGGCTTAGTGACGTGTTATGTTGATGTGGAAATGAAATTGGAGAACATCATTTGTGTGAGTTTGCATTATCATTCCCACTGAAGAGGATCCTCCATGATCACCCAAGTCGAGTCGATCTCCGATCAACCAGTTGGGAATGTACACGAGTCCGCTCATATTATATACTATTCCTAAGAACTGAAAACCAATAAGACAGAATAAGTATATACAGACAAGAATAAAGGAAAGGAAAGGAACGATAAGATGGATACAAGGTAGCGACAAATAAAGGGCGAAGATCGGAGGGAATATTGCGAAAGAATGTAGGAATGCAGGGCTAGTATACAAGTTATTGCGGTAAGAAAAGCAAATAATGTAGACCAATAGAAAAGCCAGAAGGATAGTGCACCCTAGGAGAATCGAAAGTATCTACAGGTCAGGCTAGAAACCAAGATTGAAGGAAAATACAACGCATATACCATAGACATTTTTGACAGCAAGGATGCGAATATATAAGAGAAGGCGAAAGTAAGAGACAGGGAAAGGGAATCAAGTGCCGATTAGGAGCAATTGTGGGGGATATTCGGCATGTGGACCGAGGGAGGTGGGTCATATTCAAGGATCAGGGAACTGGGACAAATCGCGATCACAGACAAACAGGATAGAATGCCCCTACGTGCACATGAAGGGAAAGTTGTCGAAGCTTACGACAGAATGATTATCCGCGATGGTCAAAGTCATCTCCGCTAACTTGGCCTCCTATGCTTGCATGTCCTGTACCCGGCCGGCTGTCCGACTCGTACAAGTCGTAACCCTCCGTGGCGTAGGTCAAATCACTCGCGGGATGGAGAGGAGGAAGAAGCCCAGCATGGGACTGGTGGGTTTGGTAGCCGGGAAGGGGTGTCAGCAGCGTGCTGTCCGGACCAAGTCTTCCCACCATCCGCGGAGAAGCTGGCGGGGCATGGCTAGGTTGAGAAGGAAGAGAAGACGAAATATATGATTGATTAAGGCCCGGACGTGAGGCCAAAGTACTGCCGTGCCATGAAGATGGCGTGCCTACATTGTTGAACCGTCGCAGGTTCCCGTAATGAAGAGCATCCTCTTCACGGTCATGTGGAGGGTAACGAATATCTTCGATGGGCACGGCGAATCGATCAGCGGAACCTGCATGGGAGACGTTGACAGATAAGCCCATCGCGGGATGCTGGCGGTGTGGTATCATCCCATAACGAGCATCATAGGTGCCAGATTCGCTGTGCATGGGAGGAATTCGGCGAGCGGATCCATTCACTGCGCCGGCAGCTTCTGCTTCCTTCTTGGCTTTTCGCCACTGTTTACGTAGCTCCTTGAATTCTGTAGGCAGAGGTTGTAAGACGAACGAGCCCACGAGACACTGGCGAATTAGTGACTTACCACCCGGAGTACGTTTGGGTCCATGTTTTTGCATCGTAACGTGCGCATTGAGATGGTTCAGTGTACCGTAAGCCTTGGTACAGTCTGGCCAGGAGCATTGGTAGAGACGTTCAATCTCGTCGTATCTACGGCGAGGGCGCTTTTTGACAGTGTTCCCGGGTAAAGCTACAAAAGAGTACGTCTTGCTGTTAGCGTCGCCGGTGAAATTGTTATTTGGATTAGTACCCCTCTGCATGTTTGACGCCTGGGGCTGGGAGGCGAAGTTATTGAAGTTCATGGAGCCCAACGGAGGAGCAGACGAGGTGGAGGTCCCCGTGTTGGGCGGCGAAGGACCATAGGGATTCTCGGATACAGGAGAGTAGGGAACACCATTGGGAGAGCCCAGCAGGCCATTGGAGAAGTTTGGGTTAAGGGGGGAGATCGGCTCGTAGAGTCCGTTGTCGTAGACATCATCGCCCTGCTTCCAGTGGGACAGGGACATAGGGTCGTCTGAGTGCCCTTGCCGAAGGTTCCGCAATGACCCAATGCTTGACCCTCTTTGTAAAGTTGGGATGTACGTCGAGGAGCGGGTAGGCTGGGAAGGTGGGTTGAATGCGAAGGGATATTGCGAGAAGCGGTCGCACGAGTCTGGGTTGGAAGCATAGGCAGACGCTCCCTCTAGGATGGCCGGCTCTGACATTCGGCGTTGCTCCAGGAGGGGGTTAGGCTGGCCACACGAGTTTGAATATTTATCGTGTGGACTCTGGCGAGCACAGCGGTCTGTCAGAGACTCTGAAATAGTGCGATCATCCCCCGAAAAAGGTGGAGCACCTGGAAGGGGAAAACGGTCCTGCGAAGGTGGCGCACTGATTGGATGGGGAAACGAAGGAGGGCGTTGGGCATCCACGGGAGATGGAGATTCCGACAGGTAAGAACCGACGGCGTCAGAGTTCCTTAGTGTGCTACCTGCATTATTAATGGATTGGGGGGTAGGTGCAGGGTATTGAGCGGCAACAAAAGTTGGACGAGAATTGGGGTCGAACATGTCTGCGGTAGGGGAAGTTGCTGGCGAGTCAAAGGCAGCCAAGGGCCGGGGTGCATACTGGAACTGACCACCAGAGGAACGTGAAGGCGAATGAGGCGACGAATTGTCGTCGTCTATTGAACGCGCTGGAGAGTCGGAGTGGATTGGGGAGGTGGTGACAGGGACGAGGTTGCCGAGGTCGGGGAAGAAAGCGGAAGAGGAGGGTAGCTTGTGGCGGGGGAGGTAGTCTGGGACGCGCTTTTGAACGTCAAGGTGAGCAGGAGGAGAGAGGACCTGGGACATCATCTGGCACGACGGTTCAGCGTCGTGAAAAGAGGACGGCTAGAAATGGTTTCACTGGAAATGCTCGAACAAACTTGCCCTCTTGTCTTGTACGACTCCCGTAAGAATCTCAGATCCTGCGTGACGTGACCCTGCTGTCAGATTAATTACAGACAACTCAAAAAAAACACCACCCACTGCCGAACAATCAATAACATCATATCGAGGTTCTTCTGGATTTCTAGAAGGGAACTGCCTCTTTCGTTCACTTCTCCACGTCACGCGCACATCACCTTCCCCGCTTCCTTCACCTTGCCATTTATTTCCTTCCACTGTGATGTGACGCTGCGTGACCGTGTCGACGCGTTTCGCGTCACCATTCAGTCCGAGTGAGCCAGGGTCTTCGTTCGCAAGTCGATCGTAGCGGCAACTCAACTGGACCCGGGCGATGCTCTCCAGTCCACAGACCGATCACCTTCCCTTTCCAGCCGCTCTCTTTCCCTTCTCTCTGCCTTCCGCCACCCTCCTCTCATCCGCATATCGTCCTCTACCCGCTTGCCCAGTTCTTCCCCGCTCATCTCGCTTTCTCCCCATTCTTCTTTCCGCCTTCTTCCGCACCCTCTCTTTCAAATTCACGTCGGCCCATCCCGGTTCCGCAGGGTCTGCACGTTTACAGCACAAAGCTTGCCTTGCTCTCGGCCGAGAATGTGGTGGCTTTTCTGTCGCAGCTCCGACTGTGGGAATCCATGACTATTATCAATACAACATCTCAGATTCACCTTACGAGACGAGTCGTCCAAGAGTTCGGCAGAACATGCCGCAAGACCCTGCACGACCAAACATAAGCATGACCCTGCATCCCTGTTCTTCAACCCGTAAGAATGACCCACCGAGCTTCCTGGTCGATGCCCAGTCCCCGCACCTTCGTTCCATCCGAGTATTAATGGTTGATCACGATTGGGGCCGGAAATGTTCTTCTTAACGTTTTTGTGCAGAATTGACCTCATATTTGGAGGACATCAATTGCTCGCGCTTCGCAACGATGCGACCTTTTTACCGTGGTGCCCATGACTCCCCATTATTTCATTGGCGAAGGGATGAGAGGTGGCAGATTCCGCTCAGCTTGTCCACTCCTCCATATTCGTCCGAAGCCTTGTGCACCAGCTGTGGGTCGGTCAGAATCAGAACATGGGCGCCATATATCCTGTGTTCCGTTGATCCTGTCTCCTGCCCGATGGCTCGAGATAAAACCAATTTGTGAGTGTTCTTTGTGGAGCCTCGATGCCTGATTTGTTGGTGATAGATGGGAGTCCGAAAAAAAACTTTCCCGCCCCATAGCAACTGGCCCTATAATAGATTCCCAACATATTTTGTCCTTCCAAGCCAGCGTGTCCGGGCAGCTCGGGATGGACCAATTACATTGGCTCCTTTGTGGAAGTCTCCCAGGGCGCGGTTTGCTTGTTGTGTCAATTCCCTGGGCGACCACCTTCGACTTTGAGTACTCAGTAGCCCACATGATCTTCGTTCCCTCAATTCCCTCGGTCAACCATCAAGCTGCTACGTTTACAGCTCGTCTGTACGATATCAACGTCGCCACCGGCTCAGTCGGATCTCTATCAATAGATGTTGGTCGATTTGAGTGTCATAGGAGCTGCAGGCTCTCCACAAATGAACCGATCTCGTTGGCGCTCAAGCCGAGGACTTGGTCCATTTTTAGAGTCCTGCAGTTTGTCGACACAATGTTCTGCACGTCTGAATGACACTGCAATGTGATATATACATCATGACAGCGACGCCTGACGCCGGGGGAGATCAACATGCTCCATGGATCCTCTGTTAGGAGACGTCCATAATTGACTCTTGGACACGGTTGACAGGTTGGGGGCTTTTTCGCGGGATGGGGAGTTGCCTCTTGTCGCTGGGTGGCGGGGGGAATGCCCAAAACAAGCAGCGGCCTCCAACTTTGGCTCTTGGAGACCAAACAAAGTTTGAGGGTATGGAATAAAAAGCTGTTGCCTGCGGCCTTCAGTGTGGGGGTTTTGCAGCAATAGATGTCTCGGAAGGCTGGAGTAGGACAGAAGCCCAAGAACCGAAAATGAACTTAACAACAGAGATTCCCTGTCATATGTCCAACGGACTCACAGGGAAGCGACACTCAAGTGCTAATGTTGGTAATACAACAGATTGGGGGGCGATTTGGGTATTGCATCCCTGTTGAGTAAGGAAAATTTGAGATATTATGTCACAATTCATGTAGGGTTGGAAGAATACCCATCCTCGTATATGGACTCCATCAGCAGTGGAAGCATACATAGTTTTATTGACAGCGCTTACAGCATTGAATGAGAAAATTGCGTGAACCGGTTCGATTTTGGTATCAATGAACAATCAGTGCCCCTCAAGTTTCCACTCAAGTTTGTGGGATCCTTCAAGCATAGATCACCACTGCTCGACGGTGTAAGAACCTCTAGTCAGTTACGGGATGAAAGCCACTGAAGGACTGACTGAGTACACGATCTATGCGAAATACATTTGCTACATTGTAATCTCGCGTCGCAGATGTGATTTATGGTATGGTGAACCTGAGAGATGAAGATCAATAATCGTTGATGTGTGTAAACAAATGTATCGCTTATGCCTATATCGAGTCTCGAATTTGTCGGTATGTGATTGATTGACAGTTTTTTGGCACTTGCTTCGTCTCAATCCTGAACAAACGGGTGTGGGGGGTATTAGATCGCGGGAGCAGGGATGCACCCATTGCCTTGGACAAGGATGTGCTATGATTGGCACTGACCTTCGAATGTTGTGGGGCTAGGCCGAAGACTTGATCGGGATGTGCAGACGAGTATTATGATCTTTTCCCATTTGTTCCGGGCAGTATCCCGAAGTGCTGACCCTATGGAATGACGAACAACATTTCAAGGGTTGTGAGAACACTCGGGCAGGGTAAACCGCTTCGTTGCTTGTGGTGTGAGAGACAACGCATCTGTGAAACAAGTCGAGACTGTCGGGCAAAGATCGCAGGAACTGAAGAGCATACAAACTGGGATATGCTCCCGCAGATAGGTTGCCATGGATGTAGGATCTGTACGCGATTGATTACCCAACGGAAGGGAGGTAAAGTGAATTCAAACATTCTCCATATGTGCCCTTCACTTTGGGAATACAGAAGGATATGTTAACAACAGCAAGCGGCAAGGATGAAGGGATGGTATGCAATCACCCAAACAGGATAAAATGTGGGGTCCAACAGTTACAACTTTCGACAAACGGTACAAGATGGGCGACACGCGCTGGTATGTAGAGGCCAGTCGAGCATCATACGGATCTGGTGGGAACCTGCCTAGCTCATAGGGACTTGAAGAATGGACACCTTTCCAAACGTAACATAAAGAAAGGGAATAAATGATGGTAAATGTCAACGAATGGGCCAATATACATTCGCCATCCGAAGAGCCTCATATGAGACCTCAGCCGTCCATTTTAGGGTGGGCTTGAAGCAAAGTTCTGCTGAGCCGAGTTTGACGGAATGTACGGAATAGAATGGGTCATGTCCACACAGGAAAACATGTTGCAACCCTGCAGGAGACCTTGAAGGTAAGGACACTCGGAAGGCGTGAGATGAATTGTTGGAGAGGGTTTCGACAAAACTCGGAGGAGGTAGTTATGCACGTGATCTGACACACGAACAGAATTGCCCCTATCATCAGACCTGGGAAAGGTTGTCCGCCCTCGCCTTGCAGGACCGCTTCACGTCCTCTGCTTCCACCATGCCGCGGACCATCAAACGGACGACTTCCATGACGGAGACAGACTATACACCCCCAAGGCGCTCAACAAGAATCAGCAATCGTCACGGTACAGCTCCTCGTCCTCGCTCCCTCATCTTGGCTTGACGTATCGTTCCTCATGCAGTGCAGAGTGTGTCGGCTGATCCAAAAGAGTCATCAACGAAACGGAGGACGGCCACAAAGAAGGTTTCTCTCTCAGGGAGTGTCCAGTCATGTGCCACGGACTGTGGTGAGCGGACGAGCGCTATTGCAGGAGATTCTGTATCATCGAAATTCAATTATCGACGATCCTCGCGGATAAATGCTTCGGAGCTCACTAAGCGGGAGAAGATTCTCCTCTTCAAGGAACAAGAATGCAGGCTCCGGGCTCAACATCTGGACGAACGAATGAAGTCGCTACTAGCTAGGGAGGATGAGGCGGCAGCAAAGCTGTCTCAACTAGCGAAAAAGGAGGCTCAAAGTGCGCTTAGGCAACTCGAGGAACATTTCACATGCGCATTGTATGTTAGCCTCTTACAACGCGCACTCATAGTGACTAACACCAGCATAGATGCTATGAAATAATGGCGTATCCTTACACCTTGAACCCGGGTCAGTGTGGTCACACCTTCTGTGCCATCTGCATCCTCAAATGGTTCTTCTCGCGATTGCATCGAGTTTGCGGAGGGTGGCACGAAGCAGTCGATTGCCCCATTTGTCGCAGCGTCCTGATGATCACACCCGATCGTGTTCCCCGCCCCCATATCACCTTTCCTTTTGTACCCAACCGGGTAGCCACTGCTGTTGTCGAGTCCCTAGTTGAGAAGCTTGCTCAGTCTTCGCTACCTCCAGCCGTGAAACAGGAGGATTCAGAGGCGTTGCGGATATCAGACTCCGACAAAGAAGGACGGAGGCGGAAGAGAGAAGTTCCCAAGGTCGAAGATGATAATTGTTCGCCCGAGGCGGATTTGGACGCCTGGAAGGAAGGAGGGAGCTTGCGAACGGAGTGGTTGAAAAGGGACAGGTACGTGTATGTCTACAATTTTATATACAATAACTTCAAGTCGTATCTAGTGATGGAAAACGGGAAATGAGTAACCTTGTCAGATCGTGGACTACACTCGGATCTCACGACTTTCTCTTACTCAAGCAGAGGCTTGAGGTATGAACGACTGTTCATTCCTTTGACGCTGTTGCAGCTGTATAGCTTATACCCACGCCGTCGTTGGTCGATTCTTAAATCGCCGTGCAGCCTCCACTACAAGGGTGTTGGATATTTGTACAATTATACTCGAGAAGCCCCGCTACTTCATTTCACGATTTACATTTCAAGGATACCCTGTCATTATCATCGAAACGAGTTTTTTTTGTTCAAACCATGCAGTTTTTAGGCTGAGCAGCTCCCGGAAACGGCAAGGTTCGTAGTTCTAAAATTAGAGGAAGAAGCAACGTTCCTTGAGGCCACGCATGCCTAAAATCTCCTGGAGATGATGTCAGCAATCCTGACTTCAGGTTACGAAGAGAAGTGTATACCCAATCCCCAGGTGTTACCCAAAGTTCAGACACGCTCTCCATCTTCCCTAGCACCGCAGCACCCTTCCAGACCAAAATTTGGGGATTGACATCCTTAGGGGGTGGTATAACTTGCACCTTCTCCATACCCGAAACAACAGGGGTTGCAATAGCTTGCAACCTATTAACGGTAATCGTGAAAGGTGAGTAAACGGCCTGTGATGATCACCTACCTGCTCTCCAGTGCAGGTCCGATACCGGAAATATGAGCAGTACCGCCAATGAGTAATACGGCTTGAAGGTACTTGCGGATACGATCATCTCCCGCAGCACGGACGCTATTGAATATAGCAACGTCCAGGGGTAACTTGCTGGCTTCAAATGGAACGTCAATGCTGTATCCGCCCGCATAAATGGGCGCAGGTGGTTGAGTAGGTACTGCTGGCGGGGTGACGTCGGTTGGTTGTGGAGGTTGTGTGTTGCCTTTAGTACCCTCCTCTGCGGCATCTGCTTGGGCTTCTGTTGGTGCTTGTGAAGTTGACCTGGAGGCATCGTTGGTGTTTGCGGGTTGCTCGGGTTCGAGTTTTCCGGGTGTCGAAGTACCTTGGGGGAATGTTAAAAGCAACGCCAGTAATTCAATATTGTGAACGTACCTGAAGTCTGAGCCGTGGCAGGTTGTGATTTGCCAGTAGCGTTTTCGGGTGGAGGAGGCATGAGATGTCGGGTTGAGATAACCATAGCATTTGTCTATCATGCAGGACGAGATTCACTGTGAGCATTATGGGGAGTGTGTACCAAGGTGATGGAATTCGTACAATGAGATCTGAAGTATGGTCAACTATTTCGTCCGTGACCATGGAGAGTGGCG
Source organism: Podaxis rugospora (assembly GCA_018524415.1). NCBI lineage: Eukaryota > Fungi > Basidiomycota > Agaricomycetes > Agaricales > Agaricaceae > Podaxis > Podaxis rugospora. The sequence goes on along the minus strand of JAEUWL010000461.1, from coordinate 49,033 downwards.
TATTTTTAACGGGAAGACGCTTTTCCTCAAACTCGATTATGCGGGGTTCAAACAGGCACTAGATAGGTGGTGGCTGAGGATGGGCCTTGGACCAGTATGTGACGGGACACGCACCATTGGAGCCAAGATCACTTCATCGTATACTCGAAACCCGTATTTGACTGTTGGCTGGTTCGGTCGTCGGACGGTAAAGCCGTATAAATTTACTGCAACGTCGCTCTGGGGATATCCATAAGAATTGTCGTTGCAATATGAAAGGTGGAATCCACATCGTACCTCTGTCAGGGTGCAAATTTGTGCTTTCAGGTCTTCCATGACGTTCCAGTCATACGATCGTACCAAGTCCATCTCCCGGTAGGGCAAGTGAATTCTTCTGAGCAAGACGTATAGGAGTTCGGTAATGTCATCCCCTCCTACCCCAAGTCTCATTCTAGAGTACGTCGTTGTTCAACACCAAGGGAGACTTGAAAGAACGCGTACTTACCTTGTGTCGGCAATGACTAAACCTTCGTCCACGCATGCGATACTGGTAGTAGTTGCGCCAATATCGACCACACAAGCATTAGATATACCAGCACCATAGGTGGCAGCGAGAGATTCCTGACGTTTATTCAGATTCCGGGATGTATCACAACAAGCAATAACGAACTTGTTGAGCACAGAACCGCTTAAAACCCATGGATATCAGCAAGTTGACGAATTCTTGAACATAAGCTCGATCATAGAGATCGGGCACGACTAGTATCACGGAATAATTCTGCGACATAGATAAGTGAGGGGGTCCGATCAGACCTGAGCTTGACAAACTTTGTAGTCCGGTTGTTGTAGCTCATATCTCTCCTGCAACGCTTTCTGTATGATGACTTCCAAGTCACTCAAGACCACTCGTAGCGAAGGATAATCGCGGAGATTGAAGTTCCGGTTGTAAATGGGACGGCGGACGATGTATCCCGCACCTTCGGGATCGCCGATACGAAGTGCCTTCCACTCATCATCAGAGATGTACGAACACTCCAATGAAAAGTGCTGCGTACTTTTTCTCCAATTAGTACTTCGCTTGTTGAGGTGCTGTCAATCCACTCGATTCGGAAGGGATCGTTCTGTTCGGAAATAATTTCGGGTTGGAACTGTTTGTTGAATGTCACTGAAATAGTTGTAGCATTGGGCGTAGCTCTCAGTTTGAAAAATCGCATTCTTTCTTTTAGAGAACCTGTAACAGCCGCTAATTTGGCGTCGAACTGTGAGGGTTTATAGATCTATAGGCCGACGCGTAAAACCCACTCACTGGGTCTGGATCATCCGTCTTCCCTTGTCGCAACCTCGCAATCTCTTCTTCTGTCATTTGTGATCGAGGTCGAGCGACATTCCAGGTACGTGTCATCTTGGGTGTTGCGGTTCTGGATTTACGGGCAACCACACAAGGGACAGAAACTGGGGCAACATCAGAGGCCTTGCCAATCCGAATATATCTTGAACCTGGGTGTATTACGATGACCTGAGAACCGCGCCTACACACAAACCTTTCGGATTGTCGCCAAGTTTACGGATACCAAGGCACACACACCTCTGGGGTTCTTGCTGGAGGGTGGTGTCCTCGTTATTCCCCTCGCGCAGTCTCCTGGAAGCGTTTCGCGACCATAGTGTTTGAGTGTCTGACTTCAGATAGGTTGAGTTGACATGTTTTGGGTTCGCGCTTCCCAACAAGTGAGTGTATAAGTGAGGATTCGATAGGCTAAGACTAACGACAAAGGCACGTTGAAAGTTGTATAGCGTAGCCCAGTCTCATCTTTCTTTGCGTTCGGGACACCACGGGGCATTGTATGGATCGTCCGAGTTCCTCAGCAAAAGTATTGAGGTAAATGAAGGATGGAGGGTATATAATTACAAGGTCAGCATATTACAGTTCTCGCTTGCAAGAATACATCAATTATGGAGTCTAGATCATTCCCACGGATGCCATCTATCAGTCTACCAGAATGCACACCAGCCTGAGAAGCACTGGCAGAGGTTTTCCAAGGCTGTTGCTTGATCAATGAGTTTTTCAACTTGTTCTTGAACTGACAGGGAGACTTCCGGGTTGAAGTCACGACCTGATTTGCTGCGCTCAACTTCACAACTCATGAGAGGGGGTTCAAGACATACCGGTTAGTTTGTGCTGAACACGGTTGAACACGAAGAGCGCTCTTTCATTCCGTACTTCTTGAGCACCCGGTTCCCCTTGGGCTTCTGCATCAATCAATTAGTTATCATTGATATATACCCTAAGGTAGGGGTGAAAACACGGACCGTTGAAGATATCATTCTCATTAGCTTTAAGCTTGCGTGACGGGCCTTGGGGGTGGGCGGCAACGCGGGCGAGCTCAGCGGCACGGTCGGGGTCTACTTCTATACGTCAGTTAATCTGGCCCAAGCGAGAAAAAAGGCTGGATCACCCTCGTTACGTCGTCCTTCAACATCGGTTTGCATCAATCGCCAGTTGATTAAGGGATCATACACAAATGCTTCCAACACTGCCATTAGCGATTCCTTGTTGTCTCGCAACACAGTCATAGTAATCTCGCAAGTATTCCTAAAGCTTCCCTCTATGCCACTAACCTGTACCCGGATGTAAGTGGCGAATAACACCAATGCTCAACTATGAACCCACCTCCATGGCGTGTGTAAGCATCCTCGTCAGTCGGAACGGTACCTTCTCGGGGAACTTTTCACGGTGCATGGCAACTTCGAAGCAGTCACCGAAGTCAATATGAACAACCTTCCCAGTGCTTCGTTCCAACAGGAGATTGGAAGGGTGGCGGTCCCCCAAACCGAGGATATGTCCTACCATACTATTGACAGCCAACGATCGAGTATATGTCGCACGACGTTCCAGCCAGTGCTCGGAGTTGGTGCTCTTAAGCCACAGTACGCGGTAAAGATCCTGGCCAGTGGTATTCTCCAGGGCGTACTCGAAGACCTCGACCTTCTGCAATAGGGTGAGATTCTCGTAATCAGGCGCCATCTGCGGAACATTGTTAGTGAATTGGGTCGAGACGTTTCTATTCGAAGGAAGACTCGCCTGGAGCATCAATCGATATTCGATGTTGAGAAGGACCTTCCTGGAATCGCGATAGTCGCGGATAAGGACATGCAGTGTATCACTGTCTTGGACCCAGCCCAACAAACCAGCATTGGGAGCGAGAGGAATTACAGGATAGCGTTGAATATGCAGCCGACGTTTGAAGCTGTTCGTGTCGACCGAGAGCAGAGTGTTGACCAAACTAAATAGCTGCATCACCCGCTCGTCTTGGCGGAGGTCTTCATGACCTTTGAGTATGTATTGATAATCGCGCCCATCATCTCCTTTGAGAGATAACTTCCTTGGTCTTTGTTTGGATGCAATTACCGTAAGTTTGGTGGCAAAGCTCTGGATCCTGATAACGGGTCGACCACTCTGATAGGTTCCAGGAACTGCAAGTTCCAGGTTGCGGGCCTTGAGAAGATGCGGCGAGACATATTGAAGATCCAGAGTGGTGAGCTGGGGTAATTGCTTCTCGACGCGCTTGAACACCTGTGAAAAACGAAGGGTGAGGGAGCTCTCAAGGTTCCTAACTGGATCTGACTGACTCCGTAGTAAATGTCCCAAGCCCTATCAAGCTCAGAGGTTTCACCATATATCCGGAATCGACGACACGCTTCACGAGCTTCGTGGAGTTCACGTCCGAATGCCTGAGCAAACGAAGTTTCGCGAGCAGTTTGTGGACCCTGGCCATGGTGTCAGGCACTGCGAACAAGGGGGTAAGGCTATGATTTATTTACCTTCTCCAAAAGGTCGTGTAACGGTTCCAAAGCCGCTATCATACCATCCGGGTTCTTTTCTGTGAAGTATAATCTCGATGCTTCTTCTAGGCCCTCATGCCATAGCTCATGCCATAGAATAGCGACGCGGATGAGCTCTTGACTAACGAGTTGAGCCTGGGGTCGTGAGACGTTGGACGGTCAGAGACTGAAGGTTGGAATGCATACTTGGGTCACAATTGTAGGACTATGTTCCCGCATGCGGTCCATGATAGCAAGTGCGGCATTCTTTCGAGCGATGCTTGAGGATTTTGAAGCAACAGTCAAGGGATATATCAGTGCTTGTGGGTGGTTCTTCCCAACATCCGTAAGAAGGTTACTGATATTGCGGCGGATGTTACCGTGAGGGGTTTGAATGCGGGCGATGATCTAGAGAATTTCAGCGTCGTATACCTAAAAAAAGGTAGAGTCTCACTTGAGGGATAACTTCCAACCAGGTGTCAACTTCTACCGTGGAAAACCCGTCTGCCATAGCCTGACTGACATCATCATGAGCACCGAATTTGAACCAAAGAGTGAGGAGACGGAGGATGTCCTGGAGTGCGTCGACATTTCTCAAGGCAATGGAACGGAAGAATCCTGGAGGTTGATACCTGAGTCAAATATTGATAGCGACAAAAGAAAAAGCCTAACCTTCGACAGCTTGAACGACATGGGCAGCAATGCCCTCCCCAGGTATATCAACTGTGCGACCTTCAGCTTGAGCTTCCATTTCGCTGATGACATCAAAGTTGGCGAGAGCCCAAGTGTGCCAGGCTTTGTACCAAGTAGGGTCATAGTGAGTAGCAAGGAAGTAGGAGTGCAGAATGTCTTCCGTATTTCGCTGGAGGGTGTCATTGGTCACCCAGGTGATGGACAGAGATGATATAGTGCTTACAGAACTCCAGGTTTCTTCAAGTTGTGCCTGCCATTCGCCTTGCTTGAAATAACACCGGGCAAGGAGTTTTGATAATTCGGTCAGCTTCTGCCTAGAAACAGTATTTCCCATTCGGTGGTGGGAGTGTTCAGTTGACTCTTGTTGGAGGTCCTGAGCGAGTTGAGTGGAGAATTGGCGTAGGAATTGTAGAGTCTCTTCCTTTGAGCCTTGGGCCCACATGTACTTCAGTTGGGCATAAACAACGTTGGGAGGGGCTTTGGTGTGGTGACCATGGGAGCGATACTGAGGTGCAATCAAGCTAGGGTTTACTGGATGATAAACAAGACAACTCACCCTTTCAGGCGACAACAAAGAGTTGATCGTTTTATCAGCAAGAGCCATGCGATCGTTCTTTCGACAAAGGTTGGCAAATTTTATCCACATGACAGGATCATCCTCTGGATTCAGAACCAAGGTTCGCACTTGCAAGATCCTTTGCCAAACCTCAACGTCGGGCTGGCAGCCTTGTAACCTGTAAGGAGGTCAGGTTCATATCCTTTCGAAGATATTTAGATACCCAAACCTCTTCAGCCAAGTTTTTCGCATGGTTTGCTGTCGCTCGGGTTGATCAGCGTACTGTTTAAAGGCGATGATTTCTTCCAATTCAGACAACATCTGGGCGCGAACCATCACACTGGAATCCCGTCAGCAGGCCCAATCCGAACCTTTTGGGGCGATACTCACCTGTACAAGCGCCCGTAGCTGTCTCCAACAAACGAGCTGAGCTCAGGATCCAGAAGATCACGGGCTTTGGCAATTTGCCCCAGCGCCTTAGGAAATTGGTTCTGGTGAACGAAAAGGATTGCTCGATAAAAGGCCCTATCGGGAGAGTCCGGTTTCATAGTGTTGATGTATTCTTCCATAGCGTCCCATTCGTTTAATGACCATGCTGCTGCTGCTGCCATTGGCGCAATCTCTCGACGATCCTCGTGAGAGGCAGTCGCCCAATGTTCCCCAACACGCGCAGCCAGTTGGTCCCATTCACCCAATGCGTGTAGGCACTTCATGCGACCATACTGGACCTCAAGATCGTTGGGGTCGCCCTCTGCTGCTTTCTCGTAGGCTTGAAGTGCTTCTTGCCAGCGGCCCAGCCTTTCATACCATTCTTCATGCTTGGTTACGTTGTACTGTTCCCGCGCAGTGATGAGAGTACCCCAGGCCGCATCATGTTGTTGGAGACGAGTGTTGATGGAAATAAGAGACTCAACAACGGCGGGTGACGCTTCAGAGAAGTATTCCAGTTCCTTATAGTGCAGAGCTTTGGCGTAAGCCATGTACTTCATCGCATACTCGCCGAGGGTCCGATGTTCAATAGGAAGTGGTTTCTCTTCGTGTTCCATGAATTCGGCCAAGTTTAACAGGCGATGGATGAGCTCGGATGGTGCACTATTTGATGTGATTGCGAACTCGATCGAACGGACCAAATCCTCCTGCATCCGGGATCAGAACAGGGAGACATAATGGTAGGCGCCAACCATACCTGATATTGATCATATAGTTCACTCCAACAAGAGAGAAATGCTACATTGAACAGTTCCTTGGCAAGCGGAGGATGGATGTCCACCAAGCTCATACACGCTCTGAGTGCATGAGACGGTGATTCCTTCATGAACTCCACGCTTAATCTGTGGATCCACTCAAACCAGTCTTCTCGTGTGGCGACCTGAGATACATCCCAGGCTTGTTTCAGATGCTGTTGATTGACGGCCATTTTGGTAGCTTCCGCTGGTGCTGAGAACTCCGGTGTCTTATTGGGTTCACTGTAGATTCTTGAGCAAGTAAAGAAATCCATATCAATATCATACATACAGTGAGTCTTGGAGAGCCATATCTTGTGGAAGACGTTCACCGTTCAAAAGTTTCGTAATCATGTTTTCGTAGACGGGATGAGAGGCAACCTTGTTCCGCATAAGACTCTGACAAGGCCGATCAGGACAGAAGCATGACGAAGCAATGAAATAGGCATACCTTGTTAATGGTAGGAACGAAAATGGCAAAATCTGCTCCTAGTTGCATCATCAAAGAACATAGTGTTTCCATGACCGAAATTCGGAGCTCAGTATTCGAATTATCCAACACTCTGACCAAAGGATGTATGATGCGGGAGGCATGGTCAGAGAAGTTGACCCGCCTCGATAATCCGTGGATAGTTTGGATAGCTTTCTTGCGCAACTGTGTGGTGCCGTCGCGTTCATACGTCTTCACAATGATTGGTATTACCAGGTGAAGGTACTCCTCGATATTCGAACCAAAGGTCAAGAATGCATCAAAAACCTTGATTTGCACAGCACTTCGCTTGTCGTCCGGTGGTCCACCTTCGAACACCTTGAGGATAAGGGGTAGAATCGTAGGCAGGAAAGGTTTGAATTCGGCATCAAGAGCTTTACCAAGAGCCTCAATCAGGGCGACAATCGGAAGTTGCAGAGCCACGTTCTCCCATAGTTCCGTAATCAGGGAGAAGATATCCGGCATGTAGTTGCGGACATGCTGCTTGATAATACCCACCAAAATTGCAAGCTGTTGGAGGTGGAATTCCTGCAACCTCGCGACGACTGAAGTACGGGTGACCGTGGTAAATGCTGGAATGATCTAGGTCGTGGATATAAGTGAAAAAAGTCGGTGCAAGTGATAATATGCGTACTTGTGGTAGAAAAGTGACGCATTTCAAGCCTTGAGTCTTGAAAATAGACATGACAGCTTCAATTACGGTATGGTGATGGCTACTCAAAGATTGGTCCCTGAGGATGACCAGGAGGGAGTTAATAACCACAGTTTGAAAATAGTCGTCAGACCCCGAAACTGCGTTGTACTGGGCTACGGGTACTTGGTTAACGGCGGCTACTGCCTTCTCACTGGCAGCCTCATCGTCGGGTCGACTCTGAATAAGGTAGTGAGGAAAGGATCGAACCTATACAAGGGATAGATGCACCTTTCTTCTATATGGATCCAACGCCCCCAGAATGCCCAGTACCTTCACCACCTCCCGCCTCACGTTTTTGGTCGCTTCTGTCCTGAGAATCCTTGACAAGAGGGGCAACAGCTGAGGATAATCGACCAGGGGCGTAATCACGTAACCCGTGCTGGAACATACTTGCCCCAGGGCGTGAAGCGCAGCATCCCTTTTACTGATTGACGGATCCGAAAGTCTCGCAATAATGACCGCCATTAGATCAGGCACGTGGGGCAGTGCATCCTCTCCTGCGATACAAGCCAGTTCTCCGAGGCACATTAGGACGTTGGCGGCGACAGTAGGATTGACATCATTCGCTTTTTGGAGCAGCACTCGGAGCATAGGCAGAGCATAAAGTTTAATTAATCGCTGGGTAGAGCTGACCAGCAACGTCAACAGACGTGTGCATTCTTCACGGCTCCGTCTATCACACAGTGAGTCAAGGTAAAAGAGCGAAAATAGAAAAAGTTTACACGACTGTCGAGTATTCCAGTTCAGTGAGAAGTTGGATGAGTGCTTTTCGCAACGACGGCATTACATATGCAGGGTTATGCCTCGCAAGTCGACCGATAAGACCGACAGCAGTGACACGGTTTTCAAACACTTCGTCATTTAAAGCAATGAAGAGAGAACGAACGTTCTCTGCCTGTGCCAGGTGTTTGTCAAACTTCTCATGAAGGGAAGCCAAAACTGTCTGTCGAATACTAGCATCTACCAAAGGAGTAGGTGAGTAGCGAACGCGAAACGAGTAGATCGAAAATACCAGGGTCAGCAATTCCCACTGTCAGCAGTTTATCCAAGACGTCGCTGATGATCTCGATTGCATGACTGCTTGATTGGTAACAGATGGGGTCGCGAACAAAGAGTTGGCAACAGGTCAAGGCAGCAGCTCGTCTGACCTCTGCATGGTCATCTTCAAGATAAGGTACGGCGCAATTCCGCACAAATTCATTGAGGACGTGCCCTGTGCGACAAGAGGTCAAGCTTGTGACAAAATGTCTATACGCTTGATACAAACCACTAAAGTCGAAGGAACCAAGCGTCGTCAGGGCAAGAGCGATGAGTTCGGGACTCTTGTCATGAGACACCTTTTTCCCGTAAGCTAGATAAAATACAAGAAACGATGCTTGCACTCACTTGTGATGCAGTGACATTTGTTGTGATATTTCCCACTTCCGGCCGGCCCACAGGCGGGGGTGCACCAAGTGGTTTATACGGTTGACCGCCCAAAACTTGAGAGAGGAGATCCAATAGTCGATCTTAACACATTAGTAAGTGATAAGCCGTTCGAAGACTAATCCGCACACCAAAATACCTTGTATCGTCTTCAGAAGCGGAGGGATGTGTTTAGCGATAACGACGAGTGCATTCTTAAGAGGCTCGCTCAGACCACAACTCATCATGAGGTCAAGTTGATCGTGTAGTAATTTCGTCAGATTCGGACCAACAGCTGCTGCCAGCATTCCGATGCATTGGAAAAGGGGTTCTTCGGACGGGACATTCTTTCGTCTTCAATAGCGGTAAGGATCTTCGCTGGCTCAAAGATACATTACACTCACCCCCTACTTTGCAAGCCAATTTTGATGTGATTCATGATCGAATCCAAAAACGGTTTCATATCGCTCCCAACAGCGTTAGCAGTGTGACCGATGGCAATGAACGCTAGCGAAGCCAGATTAGCTCTTTTGTTGGTACAATAGTCGTGCTCATACCGTAATTCCGCTCAGCGGGCTTCTCCAGCTGTGTCAAGAGGTGGCCCATCGCCTTATGCAAAAAGTGTTCCGTGAATGTCTGCGTGTCATAGGCTGCCAAAGAGGGAATCATTGTGATAACCATTTTCCGAATGAGGGGATCTCTGTGAGATTTGAAGCGTAGAATCTGTTCAGCGATGTCGAGGTAGTTCTCCCGCATGAACTTTAGAAAAAGTGAGATTGGTTTTCCGTGACTTGAAGAATAGATGACTCACCATTCCGGCATGAAGCAACAACTCTCGATATGTCAACAGCGATCCATGTACAACATCCATCGAATTGTGCTTGAGGCCTTGTTGAGCATCCTGCAGTATCTTGAAAAGATAAGGACTCCTGGTTTGACGCTCTCTGGTAGTGATGATTTCGAGGCATGCTGCCAACAACTCCGCAGCTCCCTCTCGAATATGCACTCGAGGATCGCGCAAGGGAATGAGAATATTGTCGAAAACAACGCTAATGTGTGGGTGGAAGTAGGTGGGACTGTTGCGTGCCAGTTCCTTCAAGATGAGAACTCCAGCATGACGAGGGGACTCGTGCTTATCAGGTTGTATCAGGTCGATGGCTGCTTGAACTTCATAGTCCATAAATCGTTCTCCAAAGGCCGCCCCTCCAATTTCTGCTATTTGTCCGAGCGTCTTAGATGCAGCGAGCATGAGACCGACTTCATGGTTTGGGAGCAAGTGTTTGACATAATTGTAGAATCGAAAGAGTGTTCGTTTGGCTTCGATTGTTTCGTCAGATTCAAGTCCGAGGAGATGATCTGTAAAACATGTTAAAGCAAGCATGTAATGCAAGAAGGCGGTACACGCACCTATAGCCATTAAACCACCGAATGCATCAGTTGTATTCTGGCTATGGGTAAGCTCGAACAACTTTCGGTTAATAGTCTCATCCCAGATTTTGGCGGAGGCATCAGAAGACATATCAGCCAACTCCGTTGACACCTATTGCAGCGGCGTTGAACATCACGGAATCCACAGCACCAACTACTGTTGACTCACGAAGCGGCGGAGCTCTTGAGCATGCTGAAGGCGAACGTCGAAATTGCGGCTCTTGAGACCGGTAAAGATACTGAGAAGTTTCTCTGTTGGTGTCTGTGCGTTCGGCGCCATGAGGAGCTAGCCTTCGCACACAGACAGGAAGCTGGGGATGGATGTGCAGTGTGAGTGATTCCCGAAAGGGAAAAGCAGTGTGATGACACAAAGAACCGACGTGGTAGGGTCTGCAAAACACGGCACTTCCGCTTACTCGACGGCCTGATGGTCTAGTAGTATGATTCCTCGTTCGGGAGTTTATCCAGAGCCCTTGAGGTTGCAATTCGAGGAGGTCCCGGGTTCAATTCCCGGTCAGGCCCTTTTTTTAATCCTCCACACTAGGTTCCAACATCACACAACCACAACAGTTGTAGGTTGTAAGTTCCACGCTTAACCTCAGGTGCTTTGTATAAACTTAGCACACCTTTCACCTGGCAGCAGGTATGCTTGTCAAGCAACAAAAGTAACAACATCCCATAAATTTTTGTACCGCCAAACCATAAAGCATTTGGATTCCTCAGGATACCGGGAATGCCATTAAGGACACGCGCTGCCAGTACAATCAGTGAGCACAGACCCGCGTTCCCTTTTCGGGCTTCCCCATTTCCTAGATGTCTCCTTGCTTGTTAACAAGTCTGCAAAACTATCAGGTGGCCTCACTCGGGCCGCCTCCGCCGTCACAGAAACGAAACACCAACGGCCTGATGTCTAGTAGCGTCTAGTAGTATGATTCCTGATTAGGGCCTACATATCAAACAGTTTCGAGGAGGTCCCGGGTTCAATTCCCGATCAGGCCCTCAAATTTTTTCAAATATACTCTCCTCAGCCACAGGCTCGGATCCATGCGCCTGTGTATCCAAAAGACTCTCTTTCTCCCCCCTCCCCCCTCTTCCTAAGATGCGAGACGATGAAGGGGCCGCAAGCAATTCGAACCACTCCCACTACTGTACAAACTGGTTTCGAGGATCACTTACTGTCCCTAAAGCCAAGGCTTGCCAAGAATACATTTCATGGTTCTTTCGTGTAGATAGATTCAATTGGAGTTAAGTGTCACCAACTGGTGCTGGGCATACAACATTGAGTGCTTCATTGAGTGCTTCAAGGGACAAGTACATATCTGTATGCACGTGGCTAATTAGCCCCTAACGGCCTGATGGTCTAGTAGTATGATTCCTCGTTCGGGAGATGCAAATCTTCGGGGCTCTCCACATGAGCCTTCCCTCGAGGAGGTCCCGGGTTCAATTCCCGGTCAGGCCCAACACAATGCTCTTCTTTTGGTTCCTATGTGTATATTCTTTCCTCCAGTTTGCTATGCTGCGCAACATGTAAAGCAAATGGAGTACCTTCACCAAGAGGCCTGATGGTCTAGTAGTATGATTCCTTGTTAGGGCTGCATAGGCAATTTCGAGGAGGTCCCGGGTTCAATTCCCGGTCAGGCCCTGCTTTTTTATTACCATTTCTTTTCCGACCAAAGCAGTGCTGCTGCGCTTTGACCGCAGCAACCAATAGGCTGCGCCTCACATATAAATACCTGAGACAGAGGTTTTCACTCTGTAAATGATTTTACAAGGTCACAAGACAGCCGTGCCTCCTCCGATCCCTAAGGTGGGTCCTTTATCAACATCCTGGTCGTGCTCAATTGAGGGGTTCGTGACACAGGATCATCCAATGGAGGACCCACCACCATACTCACCGTGTCCCGAACGAACTGGGACTATCAGGGCGAGGGAACCACCACCAAAACCCGCAGCGCCGGCGGCAAGTGTAAGCCAGATACATGTTTTCTCGAGGAAGGAGGACATCGAAGGTCAGTCGGATATCGATTCTAAATGAGTTTTTACTGAGTGGGGTGGACTAGGAACATTCCACATTGACCCGCGGACGCCGACTCTTGGGGATGGGCCGGCTATTAGAACAAGATATGGTAAAAAGAGGATGAGGAAGGGTAAGAATAAAGGAACAGCAGATGAGCCGCACGCGAGCTTTCAGACGAGAAGCGGAAATATGAAACTGCAGTTGGCCACTACATCAAGTGCAAGTGTGGAAGGCGAAAAGGGAGAACAGGCGAGAATCTTTGTTGGGAGCAGGTCGGGGAAGATTGAGATCACCTTGGTCAGTTCCGTCCTGTGTCCGTGCTACCCCCAGACGTTGGATGGCCTTGAAGCATAAATGGTCCGTTCCAAGTGAATGCAGTTCGTTCCTTTCCGAGATCCCTCAATCTTAAAGTTTCCTGTGGATAGACGGGATTTCCACGACCATCACGGGCTGGGGATATGCAGTTTTCTCGATGCTAACCTACTGGGTCATATAGCTGCCTCGAGATGCAACACCTCCTCGGGGGATAACGATGAAACAGCCGTATATAGGCCTTGACGTCTTCTCGCGCTCAGGTGAGTTGTAGCCACGTTTGGATCTTGTCAATTATGGGGTAAAAAGAAGACGCAAGGTGTCAGCTGCCAGGAAGTCGTCTGATATAGTCTCTTCATCTGCTTCTGCTTGATAACTCGATATGACCTGTGATTAACTGATACCTGATTTCATGTCTTTTGTCATCGGTGGTGTTCTTAACCTTCCGGTCGAACATTCCACATTCTCTCTGTCATATGCGCTCATTCGCACAGGGGATGTGATCGTGTACGTTCCAGAGACATTTTCGGGGGTAATCAGAGTGGAGAGTGTGAAAGGAGAAATGCGGTTCTTGTCCGCACTCGCAGACGGAATGCGAGTACTGAAGAGAACCGAACGAGAGACGATGTTGGCGTTTGGAGACGGACTGGGAGACCTTTGCGAGGTGTTCACGCGGAGTGGGCGGGTGGTGGTTGGGCTGGCGGGACGGGACAAATACACAGAAGCGGGGTTCTGGCGGAAATTGCTTGCGCGTAAATAAGAATGTGATGTAATGAGAAATCTGCTCCGTTATCATATGGTTCTCCAGAGATCTTGCGAGCACAACCAATCTCAGCCAATCTCATGCCCATTGTGGGACCCAGTTTTAGTGAGAGCACTCGCTCACAGGCTAATCCCGATCTCTCCGGAGCTCCCTTTTCCGTTGGCGAGATCCGCATAGATCTCTACCCTCAGATCCTTCACATTCAAAATGTCCCGTCCCACATCTTCCCCTCTCACTACCACCCATGTCGGCCGTTACTTTCCTCCTTGCTTGTTTTCGCACTTTCTTTGCCCGCCAGAAACCTCTCCAGCATCCAAAACATCAAACTGCGCCGCATATATGCGCCAACCAAGAACTCAAGGTAGTTCTGTCGTCATTGCTCGCACGTGCGTCATCATCACTCACGGATATCCAGCACGGTGTCACCTATCTCAATCCCTGTTGCGACTTTTCCTTTGGATCTGAAAAGTCCAGCGTAATATCCCATGAGCCACTTCCGGTATATTCTGAGAAGAATTCCGAACTTTTGACGGCCGATGTCCTCAAGACCGTCGAACGGACTGTCGACGCGTTGGATGATTCCTTACGCAGTCTCAGCCTTTCGATCCACGGTGTGTCTACTATCGCTCCATGTCCAGGCTCTCCTACTCATTCTTACTCAGGTCATCCCGAGCTTATGTTCCAGGAAAAGTGCATTGGCCTACCTTTGCTCTATTTCATCATCTGACCCCTCCTATGTGCCTAGATATGCGCATGATCTCCTAACGTCTTTCATGGAAGTCAATGGATTCCGTGTAACGCGCCATTATCTCGGCCTGGAAACTGCATGGCGTGCAGAGTTCCAACATCTCAAAGGCGGTCGAACTATTGGTATCAACTCCGAAATGGATGCTCTCCAGGGCATGGGCCATGCTTGTGGCCACAACCTCATCGCTATCAGCGGCGTAGGTGTTGCCTTGGCTCTCAAGGCTGCTTTACAGACCCATAATATACCGGGAAAGGTAGTTCTCCTGGGCACTCCAGGTTCGCTCCAGTTTTCCTGCCCGTGTTCTCAGGGCCTCACGCACTGCATCGTATACAGCGGAAGAAGGCGGCGGTGGAAAGGTGATACTACTGGAGAGGGGTGGTTATAAGGATATGGACGCTTGTATCATGTATGTCCACCTTCATTCGCTTAAGTCCTAACGTGGCCCATTTCTCCTTATCGTATTTTTCTGATGCCTTTTCTGATGATCAACCTCTAGGTGCCACCCGGGAGCCGGTCGTCCCAATTCCATTAGCATCGGCTCGACGACAGCAATGCAAGCGATAGAAGTAGAATTCTTCGGACAAAGGTACGGCTCAATTCATGGTGGCGGACCAAACGGGTATTGATTATTTTCTACCTCTTGCATTCCTCGCAATCGTGCCTCTTGAAATTTTCGTTACTTCCATTCATGCGACGTTGTCGGAATTTGTGCCCGCGTCACGATTGTAGTGCACATGCTGGCGCAGCGCCATGGTGAGCATCCCATCTAGGTGCTTGGTAATTTCCGCTGATCTATAACCTCCTTCGCGTCCTTTTATTGTATTCCCGTTTACTCCTCGAAACGCTGTAAATCCGTGGATTGGAACAGGGAAGGAACGAATGCACAAGACGCCGCATTCCTCGCATACTCTAATATATCCGTGCTACGCCAACAAATGAAGCCTGACCACCGAGTCCATGGAGTGATACTGGGCACAGACTGGGTCCCAAACAGTGAGTATTTTGAGTTTCTCGTTTGAGGGTTCTTTCCATTCACCTCCTCGGAATCTGTACTGATCGATGGGCGTCCAGTTATACCGGACTATGCGCGGATGCGGTGGTATGTGCGTGCCCCGACGTCCAAGGAGCTTCTTGCCTTCGCGGCGAGGGTTAAAAAGTGTTTCGAGTGAGTAATCGGTTACTTTACTTAGCATATTCAAGGCTTGCTAATCAACCATGATCAGGGCGGCTGCACTCGCGACGTCATGCACAGTAAAGCTACGCGTTGAAACACCATACTTTGACTTACATCAGAACGAAGTCCTCGGTACGTCTGCTTCCACTGTGCTTACCAGGGATTAATAACGGTCACAGCGCATGATTTTGTCAATATCGTTGGCTCGCGTTATGGCATGTTGACCAGTGTAGATGGAACTTCTGCTTCTACCGACTTTGTGAGTACTCCCTGTTTCATGCCTCCTGAGGGCCACTGCTAACTTCTGGATTGAAGGGAAACGTTACCTATGGTGAGAATGCCGCCACGTTTTGAAGCGCAAATGCTCACAAATTATTAGCGCTTCCGGCCTTCCACCCGATGTTCAGTAAGCGTTGCTTCTTCTCTCCTTGAAACACGAAATTCCCTCTCTCCACTTTTTTTTTTTGATCATGAGGCTGTTCATTGACCCTAAAATTTGTGCAACACAGCCATTCCGACAAAACCGCACGGAGGGAATCATACACCCGCATTTGCAGAGGCAGCTGCAAGCAAGCGGGCGCACGAGGCGACTATGCTCGTTACCAAAGCACTGGCGCTCACTGGATTCAGAGTAGTTGCTGACGCCGGGTTTTTCGCTCAAGTGGGTATTTCCGGCCGCGATGGGAGAGTAGGAGCACTCAGCTAATCATATCTGTTCTTTATTAGGTCAAGGGAGCCTTCGATGCATGGAAGAACCTTTCCGCTTGATCACTGTATCTCGGTTTTTTTTTTTTTTAAATAGCTGTCTCGTTTTAAAAGGGAAGAGTATGCATAAGAGCATTCCCTTGCCCAGTCTCGCCAGAAGCCACTTTTGATATCCACCCCGACTCCTGCGTTTAGCAGTTGGTTGGGCTGATACCCGTTGGACCCCGTTGCTTATTCGAGGATACCACTTCCGAACTCTCATCATATGTCACTCCGTGCCTCCAATTCCCCCGTTCCACAGGTTTGGCACCGTGTATAATATATGTATCTGATCTGATCTGTGGCTCTGGAGACATTGTACTAGTAAATTTGTACTATGATATCATTCTATCTTTTGCGTTCAAAGTCTGAGAGATTCTGGGAGATTCTTTGTCGGTTAGGATTCGCAAAACACTTGGATTTCGCAAGGGGATTATTACGTCAGCGGGGGTTGGGACAAGCTCTATGAAGGAGCTAGGGAACGAGTGACTAGCGGGTTGTACGATCCAAAACCATATGTGCTCATACGAGAAAAGGAAGAAGCAAGAGGAATAGTATGATGTATACGTATCTAGTAAAGGGGTTGTGTACGGCGCAGCGATACTAAACGAGACCAATTAATAGAGGGAAGAGGCAAGGAGGGGGTGGGCTAGGTAAAGTTGAACAAAAAAAAAAGGTAGCAAAACCAGGAAGTACTAAAGGGTAAGTGAGCATCATGAAAATTATGCATAAGATAGATGTGAAGAGATGACGACGAGATGCCCATCTGAAATATGGTATCAGGAAGACTAAGGTTAGGTGACATCAGGGAAGGGTTGATCAAGAAGAAGTGGCGGGGGTTGCTGTTTCCGTTGCCGCAGAACCAGATCCAGTGGCCGAGGTACTTTCAACCTGAGGTTCCTTTGTCTCGGCTTCCTTGACGGGATGCGGAGGCGAACGGATACCACCCTTCTTGTGCTTGGGTTTAGGTTTTGCAGCTTCGGCAACGAGCCTATTAATCACATGTTGATAAGAGACGACCACAAGAACCTGGCAGTGGAAAACTCACCGCTCGAGTTCTCGTCTCTCTTCGTCCGACTCATCTGGCTGAGCAGCCTTGAATACTTTACCCATATCAATCAAACCCTATGCAAAGATAAAAAGAAATAAGCGGTTTGAACCGTGGATCTCGCAGAAGTCGGGTGAGGGACGTGAAGTACCTTAGCACGGTAGAGCAACACTCGCTCCGATACGGTCGAATCTTTGAGCACATTATCGACGACCTACAGTAGATTTAAATCATCATTAGGGCTTGAATTTGCTTCGCGAAAATGATGGAGGTGATGATGTATGTACCTCTCGGAGAACCTGGACGACCTCGAGTCGTGCTCCTCGCCATGAAGCAAGCAACATCTTTCCTGTCATGTCCATTTCCAATGCTCTCAGTTCGTCTTCACCAGCTTCGCCTTTAAGTTGAGCCTTTTCCATTTCCTTCATCGAATGTCGGTAGTGAGTTGGCTGTGGGAGGACGTCTGACATACCTGAATGACATCCCGTACACTCAAGCTGGCAGGGTAGGATAATCAACTTTCATACTGATGTATGCAATGAAGGCAACGGCTTACGCGCTTCCAAGGACTCCCCACATATCTTTCGCCACAGATCCTTTCTCCTTTAACTTTGACCAGAATCCAGGACTTCAACGTCCCATTAGTACTCTCGCATGCTGTCAGAAGAAAAGGGGACAGCAGACTCACATCCCAAGCAACTTCTTGCTCTTCAAAAACGTCGTCCCCTTCATAACATACACATGCCCAATTGCATGCAACAACTCCACCCCAAAACTCTCCAACTTGAGATCCTCAGCCTCCTTCCCAATCTTGGTCAACCATGCCTTGGTCTCCGGGTCATTGAGACCTCCAGGGTCCTTCGCCTCGACATACGGCCGCAGTCGTTCAACGAGTTTCTCCGTGAGCGTCTTTATCCGCTCTTTCATCACTCTCCGGCGCTCCTCTTCCTGTTCGCGAATCTTTTCGCGTTGCTGACGCTGCTTTTCGCGGAGTTGGGCTCGTTGCCGCGCAAGGTCTTCGGCTCCCCCATGAGGTCCTTTGCCTTCCGTGGGCGACGTGGTGCCGTTGGTGCTGATGGTGGCGCTAGTGGCGTTGGGTGGTTGGGTTGGTTGGGTAGTAGATGAGGACGAGGGTTGAGGTTCGGAATGAGCGTCAGGGGTGATGTTTTGCGCTTGAGAGGTCTCTCCAGATTTGTTGGCATAGTACTGTTGATTCAATTGTCGTTCAATTTCCGCCTTTTCCTCTTCACTCATCATGTTCGTCGCTGCCTTGGTCATGTCCTTCATGATCGTGATTTCCCCAATCTGTGCAACAGGCGCGTATGCATACACCGTGAGACAAGGAAGCATTTTATGAAGAAGGAACGCACGTAGTCAACGAAACGGTCACCACCAAAGATGTTCGCAAAGAAGCCAGCAGCATCCTCCATCTTGATCTCTGTCCCCTCCTTCTCCATCATCTTCTTCCCATTCTTGTCGTACACTGCCCGCAGGTTCTAGGGATCGATAACAGTAGTGGAGCTCGTCAACCATGATGCCTGCACTGCACGGATAGGAGAGTGGACGTACGGGGTCAGACAGGACCTGGTAGGCTTTGCTGCGCAAGCAGAGTGGATGAGTAACAGCACTTGGAGCTGGCTGAAAAAATATAGGAGTGTACCTGATCTCCTTGAATTTCTCCTCTGCCTCTGGAGAGGGGTTCTTGTCGGGGTGGTACTACATGGACGAAATATTCGTGGCCAGAAGAGTTCAGAAGAAGGGGCCACAGACCTTCATGGCGGCTTTACGGTAGCCCTTTTTAAGGGCAACGTCGTCTGCGTCGACTGAGACACCGAGCTAGAAGATAACGCATATAGCGAGTGCACTGTGGTGGCAGAGGATAGGACTTACGAGGTCATAGTATTCTGTCTCGACGGGAGCCATGTAGGGAGGATGTGGAAAGAGGGCAAAGTGCGAATGATGATGTCGGCGGGATAAGTCGAAAATAAAATAAAATAAAATAACAAAATACAGCTACATGCTCTACAAAAATAACTGCAAAGTGATACCTGGTCGGTCTGCTGGTACAAGATAAAAAAAAAATAGGGCTGGTCGATACAAAGGGGTCTACGGAGCATGCAAAGTTTCATGTTAACAATCACCGCGGCTGCTCGACGTCCCCTAAAGACTCGAATCTGACCGCCTTCCGCGTCACAACAGCCGTACTTTTCTTCTGGCCCGCGGCCACAGCCTCAATCGCCAACGTAGGCGACGACGCACTTCTCTTCCTTTCTCCCGGCAATAGCTTTGCCACCCGTAGTTTTATAGCCGCAAGTGCGGTACTTGCGCTCCCAGCCGGCTGTAGGCGCGGGGAAACCGATGACGCGCTCCTGCTGACAGCAGTGCCCGGAATCATGTGAAAAGACGTGGACGTGATTGTTGAAGACGAGGCTGAAGCAGCTGTGGGCAGAGGTAGTGTATGTAGGGTGGACGAGGGTTCAGACGCAGATGCTGACGAGGAGGCGAGGCTTGGTTTTTTGAGAGATGATCGGAGAGGTGTGGTGGGTCGGGAGGATGACGAGCGATGTGAATGTGATGGTGACCGCGAGTGCTGGCAGTGTGGGGGCGAATGGAGGTGGGGTGTACGGGAGACGTGCAGACCCATTGCAATCTGTTCTATCGTTGGACGCACAGATGCCGAGGGAGGCTCGCGGAAGGTGGTCGAAGAACGTGGAGATGTTTCCTCCGGGGTTGAATACATATGCATGGACTGTGAATGGGAGTGCGAGCGCCCATGACGTTTTGCATTGGGCTTAATTGAGCGTCTGACAGAGACAAGAATGCGAGAGGCAGAGCGGGGCTGGGGGGAATTGTGATCTGGCATGGCGCTGTGGGTTTGTTGGTGTAGGAGATTTAATACTCAAGGGTCGACGTGGGCTGGCGCCTGCCCCTGGCTCGGACTTTCCCGTCCCAATCGCCGCTGCCTTCATCCGTCACACCGACTTACCAAACCTTTGCTCTCCGGGATTCACGCCTGGATACCCAGCTGCTCATCCGTTTCCAGCTGACCTTCCGGACAACGCAACGCCACCAATGGGACTGTGGGTCGAGTGTAAAAATAGTGTTTCTATTGGTGCCGATACCAACATACAGCTGTACTAATATACATTTTCTACCCATGCACTTCCATTTCTTCCTCAATCTCCTCCTCTTCTTCCTCGTCGTCTTCATCATCCACCTCTTCTTCCTCGCTTTCACTCCCACTGTCACTCTCATTGAAGATCAGCGAAATATACTCATCACCCAGCTGTGCACTCTCCGCAGTCAACACCACCTTCTCCGTGCCATGCCCTCCGTCTCCACCACCACCTCCGTCCACTTCCATCTTTTTTGTCTCGGCTTCTTTCTCCCTACCGTCATTGGCGGTTCCGCTCCCACTGTCTTTCTTGGCCCATTTCGCATTGGCTTTGATCACGTGCGGCAACTTGCACCCCTTCGTCCTGCATTCTCCCGTCTCCTCAAACTCTGGACACTCCCTCACGTGGTTCTTGTCGCAGTCCACTCCCTTTTCGCAGTATCCTAGCACAGCAAAGTCCTTGCACACGCCTTCCTTCTTGCCTACGTTCACATGCGGGAATAGACATTTTTCTTTGGTGCAACGGCCGCGGTTCAGGAAGTGTACACATAGTGGCGTGCGCTCCGGTGTCGGATTATGCGAAAGGTTGCATGTGTCCGCCGTTTTCGGGCAGTCGCCTTGCATAAAGTTCCAGCAGATAGCAATTTTGTTCGGGTCATGTTGATATGGGCACGTTAATCCTCTTGAGCACGTTCCTGAATATCCGGTCAATACGCGATTGACTTGTGTGAAAACGGATCACACTTACCTGTCTTTGTAAACCTCGAGCAGGGCTTATCAATTTTGCGTATCGTAGCCTTCTTCGACCTACAACAAACCAAAAATATTCCCCAGAGACAGGGAAGAAAAAGAAAACCAGGATGTCAGTAGACCAAGATCTCTCCAAATACACCCAACAACAAAGCGCAGATGTATCCGGAGAACGCCTAAAACAGCCCACATAACGATATAAATAAAAAGGACAGACTGGGAATAAGGTCGGTTCGTGTTGTCCAACGTCATATTCCGGCTCGTTGGCCGTCCTTTCGGTTTGTACATTCTCGATCTTGGCATGAGGTGGCCACGAGGGCCTGTTCGCATGAATGCGCCCGGTACCGGTGGACCTGCTTTCTTTGCCTTCGTTTTCGGTTTCGCCACTAAGCAATGCATGAGCAATCAATCTCTTAATGAGCAAAGTGCACAGTGACTCACAGTCTTTCCGCACCAACGACCGCTTACTAGCTTCAAACGCCACACCACCAATAATAACCTCCTTCCTCCCACCTGCACTCGCAGCCGCAACACCACCCTTCACTTTCTCTTCACCACTCCCACTACCAGTATCCGATGCATTACCCGCGCTGTTCGGAGTCCCAGCAGCAGGTGCAGAAGTCGCAGCAGTCTCTTTTCCCTTCCCATTCCCGCTCGCACCCGCACCGTTGCCAGTAACAAGTCCAGGTCTCACATACTGCTTATGTGGACCGGTACCAACCACCCCACCTCTCCCTCTCCCTCTTCCTCTATACCCGCCACCACCATATCCACCATACCCAGCGTTGTAACCGTAACTCTGGGGCTTGCTGGTAGTATGTGATGACCCAGACGTGGAACCGTACTTATGTTGGTTGATAGTAGCTGTTAGCCGCAAAGCGTCAACACACACAAGGGAAAATGGAAGGATGAAACAACCGTACCTGTCAACCGCGCGATTTCGTTCCTCATTTGATCCTCTACTGACATTGCACCAGCACCACTCCCGCTCGCGGCCGCGCCAGAAGATGAGGACGCCATTACGAGACCAAAAAAAATGGGCCAAGTAAACGAACCAAGAAAAGATGGGCGGAGAAATTTCCAAGGGTCAAGCAAATATCACGGTAGGTATTAAGGAGCAAAACTGCCGGATGACAAAAAAAGGCCCTCTGAGAAGTCGTTTGGTGTCCTGAGTTCCTTATCAATCGAGAACAGGTATACGTATACGTCGTGAGTCACCTTGAGAGTCGTTGAAGTTTGTTGTTTAAGAAAAGACGTTGACTTAGTGAAGGGTTCTAACAAAGGTGTTAATCTACTTAAAGCACAAGGAAGTGGGGGCTTTGATTACTAACCTGCACCATAGAGATCCAAGGGTCACGAGACCCTTATCGGAACTGGCCTTCCACGACTTCCAAGAGTCGCACCATCATACTAGTTGCCCTCCTTGAAATGAAACTACACAAACAAAAGTACAACACTAATCCTACACTATGACAGTATCTACAGGTTACCTATAAGCCATCCACGTCCTCAATAATCCCCTTCCAACTCTTTGCAACACCAGCCATCACATTATCCACATCCGCTAGGTTTGCCTCTTTCCTAAATACCTCCATATACACCTCCGCCGGTCCTCCCGTTGTGCCAGTGGTGCCATTATCTGTAATATGTGTCCGGCGCGCCATATGCCAGTGTTGCGGATTTTGCCCTCTTGAGAATACCTCCGAAATTTCCGGGTTTCTAAGAACATTTGAGTGTGCGGTCAGAAAAGGCGTAAGGAACGTAGAGGAGAGGTGCAACAATACCTGTCTTGTAGTGCCTTTGCTTCGTATAATAGACCAGACTTCGACTGGAAGTTTTTGCTACCAAAGGTATATTTTCCTGTGGAGGCGATATGCACGTCTAGCGGTTGGAGAATTCTTGCCGCGGACGGTAATGAGTCACTCGTGCTAATGCAAGAAGGGTTTGAATCGCTTATCACCATATCGGCGAAAGGACCAAAGGGCTCACGACTTGAACATCTCTTCCTGCAGGACGTCCTCTACATCCTCAAAGACCTTCTCCGACTTGCTAGCCGCACAGTCAAGGTGTTGCTGGATATCAATCTCATCCTCCATTCGGTCACATATCAGAGCCAGCATCCACTGTCCCTTCTACAGTTACAAAGATATTCAGCATGCCACAAACATAAAGTGAAAAAAAACACATACGAGTAAGAAATATACCCTCTTCTGAGTTGTCATTAAAGCATCACTACTTTCCTGCACGTGAATCGTCTTCTTCAAAAAAACAGGCGGTGGTCTGGGTGTTACAACATCTGGCTCTCGTATCGTTTTCTTCTCTTCATCCTCTTCATCTTCACCCTCCTTCTGTTCAGCATCACCCTGCTCATTTAACGAAGTCTGTGGGGTTTCTTCAGCCACTCTCGAATCCTGTTGTCCGGCATAGGGCGGTAACATGTGCCCAACTGTTGTACCCGAAGAATCATACCTAATGGTGGAGGATCCTCCATCTCCCTTCAACGACATAGGAGGCGACACGTCGGACGAAATAGCATCGTCCAGTGCGTTCTGATCCACCTGCGTTTCTGCAACCGAGCGTTTATCCGTATCGTCTTGATCCAGGCTTTCTGTCGACGTATCTTTCCCGTCCTTGTTCTCTCCAGGTTCCGCGGAGTCTTTAATCTCACGCGGTCGTTCCATGCTCGCCCTCGGCGACGAACGCGAGGAGGACACAGCCGTACTCCCCGCGGACGAATTTTTCGAAGAATTCCGCCCGAAAGTCAACACCCCACCCCAATTCCATTTCCTTACATCCATCGCTTGCATATTTAAAAAGCCCCCACCTTTGCTGGAACCATCTTGGTTGCCAACAGAATCTTGATTGTCCTTGAGTCCTTCCGTGCCTTTGATGGTTGCCTGTGAGGATCCTAACAGGTCATCTTCGTGTATTGAAGGATCGCGTGGCGGAGGAATGAATGACATGAGGTATAGCGGTAACGATATCGGGTAGTCTTTTTCAAGGAATGCTGTTGACGGAGCAATGTTTAAGGGTGTGAGAAGGAGCGGGGTGAGTTCGCCTGTCGGTAATTCATGCTTTAGACCGTCTAGAATGGGAAGGAGGGCTTTGAAATACGGATGTAGCGCAACACCTGTAAAGTCACGCAGTTCAATCGTCCCAATCCATCACCAAAAGAGGGGATGATACTCACCAAGGTGTTGACCGAAATCACATCCATCTTCTAACGACCACGACCATGCCCATGGCGTCCAAAATCTCTCCAGCTGCAGAGCTAAAGCTTCTTGCCCAAGGTTATTCAGAGTTGCAGTAAAGGTGCCGTGGGTCAACTATCGAAAAGAACAAATGATTAGTGTCGAACTGTAACCCAAGCTCCTTCCAAAAATACTCACCTTGAATCGTTCATATCCCCTCATAATACCCTCCTTCAACGCTCCATCTTGCACAGAGCCGTCTTCGTAATCGTATACCAGAGCCTCACGTACATCTGCCCTTTTGTCCTTCTCCTTCTCCTTCCCTTTGTTCTTTGCTCTACCCTTCGACTTACTTGTGGTCTTATCCTGCACAAGACGGGGCGTTTTTGCCAGTTCGACGCACTGTGATCGAAGGCGACGGAACAAAAGGAAGTGAAGTGAAGGATATCATGGTGTCAACGTTCATTACGTTCTGCAGAAAAGCTGTTGGAGACACTGACAGCATGGATCCAGAAATTAGGTTCAGGAGAGACCATGATCATTCTCCTTGTTTGTGAATGAACGGTATCCAGTGGACTCTCCGCATTAAACATCCTGTATAACCGAGTGTCGGTCAGAAAGTCGAGATCCAGAATTCATCGATGCACACAAAGGACGAGAGAACGCACTCCGCAAAACTCACAAGTGCCTTCGCCAGCCCAATCTGTCTCAACATCCTATCCCTCGAGACGGCTCTCTCCTTGGAGGTGTAGAACAAGATATGGGCCTGTTCTTCTGCATCTTCGTCGTCGCTGTTCGCTGGACCGGTGCTGCTCAGAGACGGATTATAGATCGTCAAGTAGACAAGGTTGGGAGGGGTCCTGTTCATGTCACGATTCTACATGTCCATCTTGAGATTGTCCCTATGACTTCGGGCTTTTCCACGCTTTTGTTCTACTGGTCTCAGTTTATCATTTCGTCATACACCATGTCGTGTGTATTTGTGTGTATGTTGGTTAGGTATTAACGAGGAATCTATCATAGCACTGTTACAATAAAATGTGATATGTCCGTTTAGGGGGGTACTAAAGCTTAAGGCGACTTCCCCGCAGTCTCGCTCCCGAGGTCCTCTACTGCAGTCGTAAAAGTTTTCTGCCCAGTCTCGTTCGTGTTCTCCGAGGAGCCATTCGAATATGATGGCGATGCCAGATTGCTTCCCGAGTCCACCCAAGGATCCGATGCACTGGGTGATGACCTCCGCATACTCATGCCCCTCGATCTGATGTCGTTATACAGGGAATCATTCCATGTCATCTCCACCGGATTTGCAAAATCTACGTCTGCATCCAACGACGATGCCGGCGAGTTTCTGTTGGACGTAGGTCCGCCAAACAGTCCGCCGAATTGTCCATCCGCATCGTCTCCCTCCAGGGGTTCCATGTATACAGGGTCTGATTGAGCTTCCTCAAAGTCAGGAGGGTCATCGGAAGGCGCCAAAGAAGACGCGGATGCCCCCGATCGCATTGCCCATCGTCCATTCTCCCTTTCCAAGCAGTCCGAGAGATGAGTGGCTGGAGGACCCATACATGAAAGTTTGCTATCGTCGGGCGGTGTTGGTAATCCGTTATCGGCGTTGATGTCAACAGTAATGGGGACTTCTTGAACGGTGGCAGGGGGCGAGGTCTCCATGGTATTTCCGCGTTCCTCTGCTTTTGCTTTGTATTCAGCAATGCGTTCCTGGGTTTTACCTCCAAGGGGCTTGCTGGTCCGGCGTCGGTAAAAGAGAAGGTACGCGTCGGCGTTCTGTTGTTACCCAGTCAGCCTTGAGCCACCGAAAGTTAGTCAGGAATGTGGTACTCACAACTGCATCTTCAGGCTTCGCCGGTTTTACATAAGAATCGTCAAAGTGATACCATTTGCCATTACGGTGGTTCAGAGCGTACGCCCGATAATGACCGCCTCCGAGTCCACCAATATGCTCATCAACGCCGAACAGATCGTAAGTCAGCGGTTCATCAAGGCTCGTGAGGTTCAGTTCCTCGATTTTAACTCCTTGCGCCTGCAGCTTCTTCGCAATGGCCCTTTCTCCAACCATATTTTCCAGGTCTAGACCCTCTATCGGGAAATCAATGAATGCGTCAATCTTATCACGAAGCGTTCGGCTATTGCTGAACCTCTTCAAATGCACAACAAGGACATCCGGAGCCTTCCACAAATCAAACCTCTTCGTCGCCTGCTGATGCTTCTTGCAACGAGGGCAATACCACAGATCATCCTCTCCAAGCTTCTCCTCCTTCGTAAATTCATCCAGACAATCCTGCAACGATATCCCCCTGTTCTTCTTCTCCTTGGCAGCCCTCAGCGATTCTTCATACTCTGGATGGATGAAGTCTTCCCAAATATCCCAGCGTGCGTGCTCGAATCGATTGGAATGGTCGCCGAAGTAATACGCCTTCATATTCTCATCGAACTCGCAGTAGATTGCGTCGCCTTCGCGAAGCAAGCTTCCACGAGTGCCGAGCATCTCCTCCCGATGTTCCCATGACTCCCATTTACTTGTGATGTTGGCCCCATAGTTGGTTGTCCCGAACTCTTTGTGATTGGTGTGGAGGCGGAGGTTGAAGACACCCTTCTTGTAACCGATGACTTTGGGCTCGCCAGCCTCAACAAGTTCCAGGCTTTCTTCATCCACAACCATCCCTTTCTCGTCAACAATATCTACCTCCTCAGGAACATTCTGCACTGTCACCACATCACCGTTCTCCCCGATTTCTGTGATAGTATCAGGAGCACCGGGAGCACCCAACTGGGCCTGGATTTCTGGAATACCGGAGCTGTTGTCGTGTTCCCAGTCGTACAGATCACGAATATTGTTCGTGAAACGGACGAGACGTTCCATAACAGCATCGTAGATCACATTCACATCAGTGGCATCCCCGGGCTTAATGGCGACGACGGTGGGATAACCAAAGAGTGTAATACGGGACGAGTAAGAATTCCATTGACCTGTGCCCTTCTCATCGCAAAGGAACACAGGGAGGATCAACGGGTCCTCGGGCCGCCTCTTGAAAGTTCGCGATTGCTGAGCGTTGCAGGACAATTCGAAACAGACTATAATATCATGATCAGACATATCGCCAACCATTACGCTATCGTCCAAGTTCTTGTAAAATCTGTGGTTGAAGATCTCTAGGGTCAACAACTAAACGAGAATAACGTCAGGCCGTGTGATGAGATAAGATGAATACAGGCTCACGTTGTCTGGAATCGTGTTCATCCATCGACCTAGGAGATTCCTGAGGTCCCTGAATGACGCATCGCGATTAAGCTCGACTGGCACCTGTTCAAAGGGTCATTATGTGTTGACGTTTTGAGGGCGAGTGCGAACCTTGAGGTGAGGTAGAGAGGGGTCATTGGGAACATAAAAGATGGTGTGTGCCCACTTCTTCTCGATCGGGATTGGAAGTGTCAAGTACATGAAGGGGTCGAAAGTGATCGAGACCTAGAAGGCTACATTTAGCAGAGACAAAAGTAATTAAAGCAGTGACAATACCTTTTCACATTCGGGGCAGACAAGTGTGCTCTGATACTGTCCTTGGAAAAGGTCGACAATCACACTATCGTTACGCAGGAGGTAGCCGTCCCAGGACTTCTTAGCTAGCTGAACCAGTTCGAGATCTCCTCCCCCTTCCCAGTCGGGCTTCTCCACGTAGGGCTTTTTGAGGATGCGATTCAAGTCTTCATGTAAACCATCTAATAAGAACGCGACAAGTTCCTGCGAGTCATGTTGCTGATAACCGCTAAATTGCGGTGCAAACTTTTGAAGTGCTTGTTTGAATTCGCGGGGAGAGTAAGATGTAGAAGGCCCACTAGTAGCCCAAATGCGCCGGAGGAGAGCGCCGAAGGCTTCTGCTATGGCTCCACCCATTCCAAGCGGATTGTCGGCGTTGAGTTCATCCTCGAACACACCACCTACATGACAGTTAAGTCGTAATACATCGTGCTGATAGAATGAGACGCACTGAGGAAGTAGTCCGTGAGTTCTTTAGTGTGTGCAAGGCACTGCAAGGCTGAGTTCATGAAGCAGGTGTTACCCATATTGGATAGTCCGAGTGTACCGGGCTCCAAAGTCCGCATGTTCCGCGAATTGAGGAGAGGAACAGCTGGGGAGGCTTTAGAAGGGGGAGATTTGAGGGGAGAGGAGTCAGTGCTCCGGTTCTTTGATGAAGATGGTGTGTTACCCATTCTGTTGAAGAAGCCATCGCTGGAATTGAAAACGGGCAGAGTGACAGTTGGGAGTTGAGGCTGTATTCCCCTCAAGTCGAGGATCCAGCCTTCAGGTGGCTTGAATTCTACGACAAATCCGTCCCCTGATTCCAACCCTTCCTCCTCCAGAGTCCTGGCACTCTCCTCTATGATCTTGCCTTTGGCAAGCCATACTCGTTCAGATGGAAACTCGTAATGATCCCAACCTTCATCATTGGATTCGACTCGCCAGATACGATACGGGGTTGTGGTCTGCTCCGGCGTTTTCACAGCTTCAGCCAACTTGGTACACAACATTGCCATGTTTTCTCCAGACGAGATGGTGATCCATTGGCAAGGGGAATGACCGGCACGCAAAGCTCGACGTGGTTTGGCGAGAGGAAGGACCTTGAAACGAGGAGGATGGAGCTCTAGGGTGGGTTCTTTCATAGCACCTCTCGGAATTACGAGCCTGGCGAGGGTGCGTGACGGTTTTCCATACCTTCATCGAGTATTAGCAAAAGAAGCAACATGCCAGATGATTTGTAGGACAAACCAGATGGTGAAGCAGCGCCACACATCGTAGGGAACGAACTCAACGTCCTCACCCTCCAGAAGACCCTTCTTGAGGTTCCCTTCAGAATCGACGAGAGGGGCATTATCCACTGGTCCCAGTTCCTCCTCTGTGACAGCACCTTCCTTGTCCTCCTCTCCGGTACAAGCCTTCCTCCAGCGCTTCCACCAACTCTGTGAGACGAGGAACCACGTTTCACCGATCTCCATCTGCTTCTTCTTTTTCCCCTCCACAAACGCCAGCTTCTCTACAAGCGTCATGCCATGTGCAGCGTCCCCTTCCTGTGGTTGCTGAGGTACCGCAAGGGTTGTGGGGATAGAATATTCTCCTTGAGATGCCATGTATGCATCGATGTCTTGGTTCTGATCTGCGAGAGATAATGTAGACATCTGATCCGCCTGGGTATTCTGGGACGTGGCGTCTTGGGCAGGCGCCTCCGAGACTGCACGCTTCACGGATGCAGAAGATTTGTCCGAGTGCATTGATTGGCTGCGCTGACGTTTTCTGCTTGGTTGGGCTGGGTTGTCGTTGGATGTGGGAGAGGGAGAGCTGGCCGGGGAAGGGAGTTGGTTCATGTTGTACGATGAAAGGACAACCTAGACAACCTGAGCCAGTTTGTGTAGAGCAAAGGACAGTTTATAGCCAGCCTTCAGTCAAGAGGAGCAGACGCGTACAAGCTCATTCTGTCACCGTCACACTCCCTTGCCTCACGTCACACTCATTAACGGTGCGGTCTATCTATTCGCACAAGTCCAGGCCGGTCCCATCGTTGCCCTTCTTTCTCCCAAACCACAATGTCCATCCACAGTATGCATGTATGCGCTTACATACCCATCTATATGCTCATACAATTACAGGCAAGCATTTCCTGAATAAATCAGAGACCCTTGTCGTCGACTCCCTCAAAGGCCTCTGCGCCATCAATCCCCAACTCGCGCTTGATGTTGAGAACAAGAGTATGCGGGAATATGCCTTGCGCAGTAATATAACTGATGTCTATCGGATCAGCCGTCTTTATTGCGAAACAGGATCGTTCCAAAGTCGCCCTCATGTGCGGCGGAGGTTCTGGCCACGAGCCTGCCCATGCCGCTTTTGTAGGTGGGCAACCCGCAACTTTCTATCTCGAGTCACTTTATGAGCTAATATCCAGGCGAGGGCATGCTCACAAGTGCGTCGTACCCTAATGATAGATAGCTTCTGCTTAAGTGGTCCAGGCGCGGTATGTGGAAACGTCTTTGCTTCTCCCAATGCCAGCCAAGTCCTTCGTGGCATAGACTTGATTAACAATGAAAAAGGGTGCGGAGAAATGTTGCCATTGGATACCATTGTACTGATGTTACAATAGGACCGTGATTATTGTCAAGTGCATTTGTCCTTTTTCCGCGATGTATATAAGCCCCTAATTACCTCCGACAGGAATTACACTGGCGATGTTCTCAACTTTGGCCTCGCCAAGGAGCAGTACGCTGCTCTTCACCCAGACAAGGCGGATCGCGTCAAATTCGTCGTAGTTGGCGATGACGTCGCCGTCGGTAGAGCCCAGGGCAGGATCGTTGGCCGTCGGTAGTACCGTATTAAGTTTCATGGAAGGTCTCCTCCCCTAACCTCTCCTGAACAGAGGGCTTGCTGGGACGGTGTTAGTTTACAAGATCGCTGGTGCTCTTGCCAACCGTGGTGCTTCCCTTGATGAAGTGCATCGAATGGCAGAGTGGATTTCTCAACACATCGCCACCATCGGCGTCAGCCTCGGCCATGTCCATGTGCGTTCAATTACAAATTCCCATCCCGAAATGGCACTAGGCCTCACATTCTCTTTGGTTTATTGATAGGTCCCCGGAACGGCTGCCCTCCAGTCTAACTTGGGCCCTTCCGAGGTCGAGATCGGAATGGGAATTCATAACGAGAGTGGCCATCAGACTGTTTCTCCAATCCCGCCACTGTCAGAGCTGATTCCGAGGTTGATCGACATGATGACATCAACTTCAGACCCAGACCGTTCCTTTATCCCATTCACAGGCAAAGATAATCTCGTCTTGCTCGTCAATAGTCTTGGTGGTTTGAGCGAACTTGAACTTGGAGCAGTTGTAGCTGAATCACGCAATGCTCTTAATGCTCGAGGATTCACGATTTCGCGCGTCCTATCCGGTAGCTTCATGGTAAAATGTTCGTTTCAGGGCTCAGATTCACTTCTCAAAATTTCCACAGAGCAGCCTGAACATGCCCGGGTTCTCGCTGACACTCCTTTTGTTACCCCGTGAAGGGGATACCTCTGCTCCTCCTGCACAACTGATCTTATCCCTCTTGGACGATAAACCCAACGTTCCTGGCTGGCGATGGTCTTCCAGTGAGCCTCCCGCAGAAACCGCTCAAATTATCGAGCGAACCGCTGCAAACGAACAGCAGAGCAAACCTCGAATTTTGAAAGCGCACAATCCCGATGCATTTGTTCAAAGTATTCAACAAATAGCTAACGCCCTGATCAAAGCCGAGCCCGAGATAACAAGAATGGACTTGATCGCTGGTGACGGCGATTGTGGACTTACGCTGAAGGTACGAATAGCTCAACTATCAGTTGTCGACATCTTCTGACAGTTCCGCAGGCAGGTGCTGAAGGTGCGCTTCTGCTTTGCAATCCAGCCCTCGACTGAGTTTGTCTATTGCCTAGCTGTGCTGAAGAAAGTCAATGAAGGAGTCATCAATGGTGGTGACGTCGCAGGGTCTGTCTTCGCGGTATCCCAGATTTCAGAAGAGGTTATGGGTGGAACCAGCGGCGCATTATACTCGTATGCACTCCTCGTGTACCTATGTGACTTGCACTCATTCCCCGCAGTATTTTCTTCTCTGGGCTTTCCCAGGCCCTGCAAAATTCGGCAGAGGAGAAAGTGACTCCTCACACTTGGGCAGAAGCCTTGAAAGCAGCTTTGCACAAGTTGTACACCTACACCCGTGCTCGTCCCCCTTCCCGTACACTCGTCGACCCTCTTGCAGCCTTCATCGATACCATTTCCTCGGGTGATGGCAAGAACTTTGCAGATGCCGTCCACGCTGCAAGTGAGGCTGCTGAAGCGACCAAGAATTTAGAAGCTAAAGCTGGGAGAAGTGCATATGTTGAAGGTGATAGACTTAAACAAGAACAGATTCCCGATCCGGGTGCGTGGGGTGTCAAGACGATTTTCGAGAATATCGCCGCTTGAGACTCTGGGAAACTAGTTCTGTTGTACCTATAGCAGGGAAGATGACAAGGAATGAAGTCAAAGGGATTGATGAGTTTGAATTCCTACTTAAAATGATGGTCAGTTTCAGAAAATGGATATGTACCTCCAGATGTCTCCCTAATGGAGTTTATGAAAACCCATATCTGGTTCATCTCTCGTATTCCCATTATCACTCAGTTCGACCGTCATATATAGGCAGTTGAATGCAAGTGATAAGCAATAGGCACAGGTATCAATGGTGGACTCGGGGCTCAAACATCCAAATACTCCTCAGATGTCCACCACCTCATCTTCTTCCCTCTGATAGTGCTAAATTTAGTGTTTATAGTGATCGGGGCACCAAGCCCGCTTGCCACACCTACCACATTGCTTACTGGATCACCAGGCTCCGAGAGCCGGGAGTACTACATATCCGTTCAAATCTGTAAAATCATGGAAGCTTCTGGTGAACAGGACCCCGGATCATCCCTGCGTATTTCCCGAAATCCGGACAACCTTCTCCAAATTTAGGGAAGCCAAATGCCTGTTTTCTTACAAAAACACACGTATCCTTGACAGAAAGTATGGGAATCTTTTCCGGTTCGGATTAAGGAAGAACCAAAATGTGGAGTTTGGGATGTAAAAGCTGAGAGGATAACACGGGGTCCTCGGGTATCAAAGTTCACAGGATTTTGATGAAGTCTGAAGCTCCCTGGTAGAGGTTTTGGAGTCTGAATGCTCAGGAGTGTTCTTATGTCCAATAAACTCAAGGCTACGGGTGTTGTGTGTCCTTTGTTCCATATGTGCTTCTTTGGAATTGGACCTGGTCCCTGATCATGTCTTTGTGGAATACTGATAGCCATCTGATACACTTAAGGGTCACAACTTGAGGTTTTGGCTCAACCTCTGAGCGTACCTGAACTTGCGGAATAGCTCACGCATGCACATTCGAGATGTTTCCGTGGTGCTGGACTCCCCATGGGCATGAACCTATGATGCATTACGCCTTGTGCACCCGGTAAAACAAAGTTGTGATGATGTTCAGATATAGAATGTTTCTGAGAACCCTGGTGATTGATAGGAGGCGAGGATGGGCATGGACATTGAAGTGGGTACTCAGCGCATAATATTGGAACACCATGAATCACTGCTCAAAAAAAAAGACACACATGTTATAACCAAGTGATAAACGATCTCGGGACCATGTGGCGTCTCGCTGCGCCCTATTGACACGCGTGCATGGGCGTGTCACCAAGGTCTAAGTATTTAACGGTATCTACCAGTATCTACCCCACCTATGAACCACCGACGCCGAAATGGGTTCATTTTTATGTTGGAGATCTGTTACCCAATTCTCAGTTCTGCGAGCAATCATGCGGGCGTGCACATGGTACACTGGTATATTGAATGTCCCCGAGTTACGTACTGGGGGGAGAACCACCTGGAATTCGAACCTTGGCGATCAGTTCGAATAACTGCTGGTCGTTTGGTTCGGGAAAGCTCGGATGAGCGTTATGGTATCAGCATCTGCCCACATGCTCCAGCATGCACCCTGAGTTTAAACCTAGCCAGCGAACCTTCTATGAAGTGGGCGGGAAAGCGGACGAGCCTGGAGAAGCTTAAGCGGCCATCATACCTGTTTGTACTACTGGGAATTTTGGAGAGCGGCAATGAGCGAACTAAATGGCGACGCAATGTAGTGTATTGTCGAAGCTGTGCATCGCATACAACGTAAGGTTCACATGGCAAGCTGCCAGGTAGGCCAGGCAACTTTCCACGTGTGAGCGAAGTTGGTTTTTAAAATCAGGAAGTATCGATGTTTCAAAACCACAAGGTCGTACAGATTGCAAGACGTGTCAGGAGAGTTTCATGAAATAAAGAGAAAATCAAATGATATATTGAGGGCGTAAATGGGCGGTTATTGCGCGTATGGCTAAGTTTTTAATATTACCAGAGACAATCAAAGATACAGGGTTGTTGCACCACAGGAATGGTCTCGTGAGAGAGAATACATTTCCACGAGAGCGGGGCGGAAATGAGGTCGCTGTGGATGGTGGGGTATATGCTCAAACCTTCTCCTTGATTTCTGAGGAGTCCTTGTGGGAGCTCCCATGTTCGCCAGAGACAGCATTGCTGACAGCATTACGGCGACGCCATTGGTGAGATTGCCAGGGATAGACCTCTAGGTACATCTCGTCGATCTGTTCAAGAGAGAGGCCCTTCGTCTATAAATTGTGGTCAGTGGTATCGACTAAACCTAACAAAACTCGGATCAACTAACCTCAGGAACACAGAACCAAGTGAAGAGAAGGCAGCAGGCGCATGTTGAGCCCCAAATGAAGAATACCCTGACTTCTAGACCAGCAGAACCAGCCTGTTTGTTCACAAGGTATGGAGCTAATGAGCGATGTGAGGAAGACTGCCAACAAATGAAAGAAGAATGTCACTGACTGGCATAACCGATGCCAAAGTTCCACAACCAGTTGCTGGCAACGGACAGTGACATGGCCTTGGCACGAACTTGGAGAGGGAAGATTTCACCAGTGATAACCCACGCGATAGGGCCCCAGGTGGATGCGAAGAAGGCCTAGAAGAAAAACACGTCAGTAATTGTTTCGCAAGAACAGTCAAAACACCTCACAATGTAGATGCAGACGAAGGCGATAAGAACACGCTGGCCGGCAAGGTTGTTGACAGATACGGTGACACCAACGATCGCAACGATGAATTCACAGATGGCCATACCGGCGGCACCAATGAGGAGCAGCCTGCGGCGACCAAAGCGTTCGACACCCCAGATACCAGGGAGAGTCATGAAAACGTTCACGATGTTCGTCGCAACTGTGACGAGGAAACCATTGCTAATGCCCGAATTGAGGAAGAAGGTTGTGCCATAGTAGAAGATGAAGTTGACTGTGAAGGTAAAACGACTGAGCTATTTTTGGTAGTCGGGACTTAGGACGTCGTACTTACTGCCGGTGAGCTGTTGCCAGGCCTGAATGAAGATACCAGTAAGGGTACGGAAGAAAATCTTGTTATTGGTGAGTTTGAAGCAGTCGATGTAGGAGCTGGTGCCAAGGGCTTTCTCAGTTTCGAGGTGGGCCCTGACTTCGTCAAGTTCAAGTTCAATTTCAGGAGCGCCTTTGGGATAACCGGTGAGACGGGTCATGGAGGTTGCGGCGTCAGCATCACGACCGCGTTTGATGAGCCAACGGGGGGACTAAGCAGAACGGAGTTAGGCCGCGACAGAGAAGATCAATAGTTCAAATTACCTCGGGCAGGAAGAGCATTCCACTGGCCAGGACAAAAGACCAGATGAATTGAATGGTAACGGGGATCTGCCATGAATCGTTCCCTGGTCTGTCCTTGGTGGCATTATTGATGACGGCGGCAAGCAGTAGACCAATTGTGATGGCCCATTGATAGAGAGAAACAACGGCACCACGAATCCACTTAGGAGAGCTGTGATGGGGGTTGCGATCAGTGATAAGAGAGCCATTCAAATGTCAAACATCCTCACCATTCCGATTGGTACATAGGGATCAAGCAAGAAACTAAACCGACACCAAGACCAGCAAATACACGGCCAACAACCTGAAAATCGTTGAATGAAGGAAGTCAATGAGATTGATGAAACTCACAAAGAGAGGAATGCCCTTGGCGCCAGCTTGCATGGCGACACCAACACAGAAAATAACATTGGCAAAAATGATACCCTGTGTATAATTAAGTCTGTGCCACTGTAATCTGGAAGTAAAGCACGTACCCATTTACGGCCAATATAGTCACCAGCAGGAGCACCCAAAAGGGCACCGAAGAAGGTGCCAGCGGAGAGGATGGAAACCACCAGGGATTCTTGCGAAGAGGTAATAAAATATTTACCGTCCGCACCTAGTTGGCCGAATGTGCGGAGCCATGGTACCATTTCTTTCACACCACTGATGACACCAGTATCGTAACCGAAGAGGATACCACCAAAGGCACTGAATGCTACAAGGACATGAGTTGAATAAGGGTGAAATAAAACATAAAGCATACGCACCCGTCATGGCGATACCTGCCCACTTGCTCTAAAAAGGCATCAGCGACCTAGATGGAGTGAGCAACCATGGATGGGGTACAAACCTTGGGCGCATTAGCACCAAGACCTTCACCTCCACCGACGGGACCTCCGGGCATATTGGTAGTCTGGAGATATGGGATGCAGGAAGGAAGTAATGGAAAGGCGGAAACGGTGGGAGTTTCAGTGAGAAGCGGGTGGGTTTAAATAGCAAACATCGATGTCAGTTTGAATAGGTTTGAATGGAACGAAAGCCAGCTCAAAAGCGAACCATGTAGTGTTGGCCTCTAGTGCCCCCCACACGCCGAGATCCAATCGGCGATCACCCCATTTCCGCTTTTGGTGAAATAGGCTCCAGCTTGGGGATGATCTGGATGATCCCACCTACGCTCTTGTTCCGCACTTCCCCTTTCTCCGCGTCCCTTACTTCGAAGGTTTGATCCATTGTCATTTGACCAGCAGAATGTCTTATTCTTTATCTGACCTCAGCATACCATCGGTACTTACTCAATGCATGCTGCATGCGAATATATGGTATGCATTTTCTCGTCCTTAGGCGGAGAGATCACCATCACTCAATGCAAAATGTGACAGAACGTGGCATCCTCCTTCCCGCTGCTCCGCAAGAAGTAAGATCACTCCCACACGACTACACTGTTAGCGAGGGAATCGATGCGAAGATACTGCCCTTTTCGTTGGTCTGTGCTGGTCGATGTGGACCTTGTCTTATTTCCTGTGCTGGTCGATGTGGACCTTGTCTTATTTCTGAAACACGATGAATTTCTCCTCTCCGTCGATCCTTTGGTTCTGTCGGAACTCCTTTTCTTTGTGAGCCTCCCGCTATCCAGCTCACCACATGGGACAGGTTATGGATACATCGATGGCTATTACCAAGCGAGAGCCTCTCCAAGGACATCACCTGCCTGTGGGGCCAAGACGAACAATCCGGACATGCCCCACCTATGGCAGACAACCGCTAAATCCACACCATGCGCAACATGCTGCATCTTGGTATTCTGGGCAAAAATGATGGCATACCTCGCAAGTTTCTGGAAAAATCAGGCGCATTTATCAAATCCAGGAAAGCCCATTGCAGGACGCCCAT
Organism: Podaxis rugospora; assembly: GCA_018524415.1. Classification (NCBI taxonomy): domain Eukaryota; kingdom Fungi; phylum Basidiomycota; class Agaricomycetes; order Agaricales; family Agaricaceae; genus Podaxis; species Podaxis rugospora. The sequence goes on along the minus strand of JAEUWL010000461.1, from coordinate 11,728 downwards.
GCTCGAGGATACCCCGCTGGATACCATCAGAACAAAGGAACTCGAAAAAGAGGATCGGGACCTAGGTTTGCCTCCGAGTCTTCATCCCACTTAACTATTGTATGCCTGTTTCTGTCCCTTTTCTTTATTATAAAAATATCTCAGGTCCAGTACGATTTAAATACTTGTTGGACCTGGGGTAACAATCTCCGCTTACATTATGGCGAAGACTAGTTATATTCGTACCTGGTAACAATCTGTTCCCCATGGTCAGTTACATGTTTGACTATCGTGTAGCATGGTACCGAAGGCTGGGGTGAGGTTTTGGTTGTGTGTATCCGATGCGTCCGTATCACGTGTTTCACACCGACAATACTACTTACCCATGTCATTTGTAGGACCGGCAAAGGATCCGTGCAGCGCACGGGGGCATGTGTTGCTAATGCATTAAGATGTGCAAGTGTGCGCACCATACATAACTGAGCAAATATGACATTCTCGTTGGTGTTAGTCACACTGTCACTACTGCACGTGATTAGTGACGCCCCCCCTCTCAAACGTGACGGATATTGAGAACCTTCCAGTACACTTCTCCAGTCCTTCCTCACCTATTTTACCAAAAGTGCACGCAAATCATACTCCATGGGCCAGACCACATCTACTCCAACTCATGATCGGCCATCGGTAGTATCCACAGGATGTCCCATGCATCAGGAGAATGCGTCAGCAATAGCAGAACCTCCAGTAGCAAAATGTCCCGTTGACCATACGCAGACACCGCAACTGAAAGGCGCACAATGCCCCGTCGAGCACGACAAGTCTCAATCCCGAAAGGCTGCTCAATGCCCTGTTGACCATGGTAAACTGAACCCACTGAATCACATGCCTGACCTTGCGAACGCTCGGCAGCCTGGCCAAGCTATGGATCTCCCAACAACACGGTCCGAATCCTCGATTCCAAGGGACGATAAAGAGAAGTGGGAGTACCCTTCACCTCAGCAATTTTACAATGCACTTGTGAGAAAGGGATGGGAGACACCGGAAGAGCATGTCGAGGTTATGGTTGAGATACACAACTTCTTGAATGAAGAAGCTTGGCAGGAAGTGTTAAAATGGGAAAAGCGACAGTACGAGTAAGTTATTCTCAGAATCTTCTTCAGATTTGTTTTCAACAATAGCTTCTACTGTATTGTTCAGTGGTGATGATGTCCAGTTGGCAAAATTTAAAGGACGCCCAGGAGAGTTATCCCCGAAAGCGCGACTCTATATGCTGGCCGGATGGCTTCTTCCGTCTCGTTTCGGGTATATTTACAATACCTATCGTCTGGATCATGATACTAACACCACTACATTACAGGAGCGAACCACCTTTTGATCGTCACGACTGGATCGTTCGCCGACCAAAGACTGGTGAAGAGGTTCGCTACGTCATTGACTATTACTCAGCTCCACCTGAACCGGACGGTTCGCCTGTATTCTCGCTTGATGTCCGCCCAGCTCTTGACAGCTTTGCGAGCTTGAAGGAACGGATAGTTGTTGCGACTGAGGAAGCCTGGGCTGCCTTGCGTGAGAAGGAGAAAGCGTCAAGCCGGTCCTCTGGAACCGATGATGCTCGCCACCATCACTGAATCTTTTCACCGAGACGACTTGGGTGAAATTTACCCCCTCTCTCCTCATACACATAGATATATCATTTCTTATTAGTATTATTATCTACTCCCCCGTTCTGGAGTTTTGATGTAATAGGTTCACGCGGAACACATTTACGATTGCTGAATGTGTCGTCTAGAGATAGGAGAGTTATGTTTCCTGTCTATGATACAACAAACTCTGTCGCATGCCAAGCCCGAGCTAAGGCTGCTCAACATTCCAACCAATAAGGCGTTTTTGTAGGAGTTTGGACGATGACAATCACCTGGGCTACGAGTACGTGCGCTATGGCTTCAAAGCACCTCGGCAGTGAGGACCCGGTCCAGGTGTAGAGAACGCACGGGGCTGATTAACCACTGTCAAACTGTCAAGGTCGCAATGAAGGCCGGCGTTGCAAGACCGCTGAGTATTGCCACAAGAATGATCTCAAGATTTAACAATGGGCGTAAGGAAGACATGTGCTAAACATGCTCAACGGAAATTTTCGTTTGTCTATGACTCCGTTTATTAAACTTCACGGGCGGAGAGTGACCCATCATGGTGTTAATGCGTTACTCTCATTATGAAGAAGCGGTGTTTCATGGCTTACTTGGTGGATTGGAGTCAACTCGATTTGGTGTAAGTGGCTAGAATGACTTGAGAGAACGTTGAAAGAGGGGCTTGGATATCCACGCCCAGCGTCCAGGATACGCTGTGCAGGTGAGGTTTTGTTTCTGATGGAGTATTGTAGCTTCACATCGGTGACGTTTGTGTCCAGTTCGCTTCTGTGATCACAGAAGAATATACATCTGGGTTGTGAATCAGGTTACGAGATTCAAATTCGAGTGAGGCAGCTGTGAGCACGTGATGCAAAAATCTTCCTAGTAGGACCTGATCGGGACAAGTCGAAAAGTCTGCAAACGCCAGTATGCTTCCCAGAAATCTCCAGGCTCTCGTCGTCCGCAATGCTGTCCGCGCACGTCCATTTGTCGCGCGTTCTGCAGCGTTCCCACCGCCATTCCGGATAATTGCCACCTCCTTCAATACTGCTGGCTTCCATTCGTCATCGCGGCGGCGGAATGAGCTTCCCAAGTCCCCTTTCCAAACCTTCGTCGAGGTTCTCAAAGAGGAGCTGAAGAAGAACAGGGAGCTCCAAGAAAATGTTAAACAGTTGCAGGGTGATGTCGACAAGTTCCAGGACTCAGAGGCCATGAAAAAAGCTCGTGCAGCGTATGAGCGTGCTCGGGTGTGTGTTGTGTCATACCTGTTTGTGCCAGCTGCTGAGTTTTCTCTGAACACAGTTAACTTCGAGTATTAAAGAGAACCCCCGTTTACGAGCGGCAGCTGAAGAGCTCAAGAAAACCGGTGTTAAAGTCGGTGATGCTGTTTCTGAGGCTCTCAAGACCATGGAGGAGAGCGAAATTATGCGTGCCGTACGTCTGTCACGCCTTGCCATATCGTTGTTCGACTTATTCATTTGAACAGATTGCACGTGCGACCAACGCTGTGTCTACCACCATTGACAAAACTACCGAGCCCATTCGAAACACCGCTGCGTATAAGACACTCGCAGAGACTCTTGTTGATGCTCTTGATGATTCGGGGAGTGCAAAGCATGCCGGATTTGAAGAGAAGGAAGCTCGCCGACTGCGGAGACAAAAGCGTCTTGCTAAGGCTGGCAAAGAGAGGGGCATTGGGCGTGGTCGTGTGAAGGAGGATCCCGAGTCAGTCATCTGCATCTCACATCCTATATTCCACCTTATCCAATTCATAGAGCTGGCCAATCTCTTGTTCTACATAAGGATTCGCCACGACAAGAGGCTTGGAACCGTCTCAAAGAATCCAACCCTCTGCTCCGTTCCTTTGTCTCGATGCGCCAGGCTTACGATGAGTCGGAACATCCCCTCGTTTCGTCAGTACGGTCTGTGACACAAACCATTGGCTCATGGTTCGATGAAAACGAGACGGCTCAAGTGCAACGACTGATGAAGGCACTCGACCCAACATTCAATCGTGAGAGCTTTGAACGAGAGTTGAGAGAGTATATTGTCCCTGAGGTGGTGGACGCGTACTTGTCGGCCGACCAGGAAGCTCTCAAAGCCTGGTGCGGCGAAGCCGTGAGTGATTTTACGCACAATGGCCGTCCTTGCCCTAAATTTTCCAAATTAATTCAGACCTACAATGTCCTTTGGGCGACTATGGAGCACTATCTCCGCCAGGGCCTGATCAGCGATAGTAAGGTACTTGACATCCGTCAGGTCGATGTGAGTTCGGTCTCTCACAAACTTGTCTGCGATATCTAACAGAAAGCGTTAGGTCTCGGATGCCAAAATTTTAGAGAATAATGTCCCCGTTTTTCTCGTCACTTTTGTGACGCAGGAAGTTCTTATGTTCCGCAATGCAAAAACGGGAGAAATCGCCGTTGGAGCTGATAACAAGGTGGAACAATGCGTATATGTGGCTGCTATCACCCGTGTAGAGGAGGAGCTCGATAATGAACTCACGGGCGGGTGGAAAGTCATTGAGGTGTGTGATTTTCATGGCTTTCTATATCGGGAAGCTAACATCTACATTTAGATGGGCCGCCGTAGTGGCAGAGCATACCTCTAAGTCGATAAGTGTATTCCTGTTCGTAGACCTCATGCTTTCTCGTGTTATTCGATATATCCCCACCCACTGCTCATTCCTCATGATTAACTTAGTTACGTATATATTTTTAACGTCCTGCATGGCTTATTGGAACGCAATACTTAGTCGTAATCGAGTAGATGAGTTTCCAGCTTGATACCATCGAGAAATCCCATTTAGATCATAATATCTAGTTCACCAAGTGTTGCTCTCAGAATCGACTCGACGCCCAGAGATGGCCATTTTTGAGTTTGGAACACTCGCAGACGCGTATCACGTGCTGTCATTGATTTCGCGTTCTTCTCACGATTGGAAGCGGAATAAATCACAACCATAGCACCTCTACGCAGGGTGCTATAAGACCGATCATCCCTCCAGCTGCCTCCCCACAATGTCGAAATCCCAGTCCGGACTGGGAAATGTTAAACGCGAATGGTCGAATGCTTCCATTTCCGCTGCTTCTTGTTCCTCTGAACTCCTAGAGTGGGAGCCCACCCCACCCAAGAAAGGGGAACCAGTCCAAGGCGAGAAGGTGGAGCCAAGTGAACGAATGAAAATCCTCGAGGAGATATTCCGGTCGATGGAGCCCAAGAGGCCGACACCGCGCACTGCTGTGCCGCGGCCGCTGGCGCAATCTACTGTGACAAATAGGACAAACGGGAAACGACCAAGTCTAGAGTCGGCTGGACCCGCTTCTGTGCCCAAGAAGAAACCGAGACAGTTACCGCCATCGTGGCGAGACGATGCATTGTCAAACTCCAGTCTCTCAAGTAAGAATTCTACCAGTTCGATTAAAAGTTCGAGTGGGAACAGCGTTCGAAATGGGAGCGCCAACGCGGTTGATGGAGATCCTAAGGAACATGATGTGTCGGTTCCTAGCTCGAATGCGACTTCGAAATCGTCGACGTCGTCCAAGGTCGATCAAGTGGCGAAATTATTCTTGAGTCAAGAGCAGATGCATATACTGAAGCTCGTGCAGGAGGGGCACAGTCTTTTCTATACAGGAAGTGCCGGTGTGTCTATTTTTGGCAACTCGTGGTTCGCTATATTCACTATGGCCCACAGGTACAGGAAAGTCGGTGCTTCTGCGGGAAATCATTAAGACTATGAAGAAGGTACATTCAAGGAACCCGGAAGCTGTTGCCATTACTGCGTCTACAGGTTCATTTTTTGTGACGTTTCCGGCTTGATATGACCTCATGTTATCTATCAGGTATCGCCGCATGCAACATTGGCGGCATCACCATACATTCGTTCGCTGGTATTGGTCTAGGGAATGAGCCTGCCGAGGTGCTTATCGACAAAGTCAAGAAAAATAGGAAGGCTCTGATGCGATGGCTAAAGGCTAAGGTCCTGATTATTGACGAAGGTGCGCCCTGCTTCTGTGGAATGTGGGAATAAGAATCTTGAGCTTGCTTCTTCAGTGTCCATGGTTGATGGAGACTTGTTTGACAAATTAGCTAGAATTGGAGGCGCCGTGAGGAAGCGACCTTCGGAACCATTTGGTGGCATTCAGGTGAGTGGAGATCGTATTGACACACCTAGGGCTTTAGGCTCACTGACCGCACACAGCTTGTCGTCACTGGTGACTTTTTCCAGCTTCCTCCAGTCAACAAGGCAGGCGCACAAGTGAAATTCGCATTTGAAGCCGAGTATTGGAATGCGACAATTAAAAGGATGTTTAACCTTACAAAGGTCTTCCGACAGAAAGACCAAGGTGCGCAAGTTGGCCGCTAATGTCCGAACCAGACAAAAGCTGATGGGTATCTTTATCAGAATTCGTTGAGATGTTGAACGAAATGCGGTTTGGACGGTTGAGCCCCAAGTCGATAGCCAAATTCAAGAGCCTCTCGAGGAACATTGTTTACGAAGATGGGTTGGGTCCTACGGAACTGTATGTCCACTGGATCAGTCATAGTTGTCCCTGGCCTTGACCATTTGCTCAGATTCCCCCGTCGCGAGGATGTTGAGAGGTCAAATGAGCAGCGAATGCAACGGCTTCTTACCGAGGAAGTCAAATTCCTCGCCGCAGACGGTGGCGTCCTAACAGATCCTGAACAACGGAGCAAGATGCTTTCAAACTTTATGGCGCCGAAGGAACTTCGTCTTCGAGTGGATGCACAAGTTATGCTCATCAAGAATGTGGACGAGCAGTTAGTCAACGGTACCATGGGTCGCGTAATGGACTTCATCGACCCAGTTAGCTACGCTAACGAAACGGGCTATGATACTGCCAATGGGGCAGGTGTCACCGGGGCGGTACCCAAGAAACCGCCCTCTGGAACTAGATACCCCTGGGTAGAATTCTCTCTGGCTAACAAGGAAAAGAGACGTGTGCTAGTAACGCCGGAGACATGGAAAGTCGAACTCCCGAACGGAGAAGTCCAAGTCAGCAGAACTCAGGTGCTTCCTCGTGCATTTGTCTCTCAGACTGCAGTCAACTGACGGACTTGCGTGTAGTTCCCGCTTATTCTTGCTTGGGCGATGAGTATCCACAAATCACAAGGCCAAACCTTAGACCGTGTCAAGGTTGATCTTAATCGAGTTTTCGAGAAAGGTCTGCGGAGGCTTTCGTCTTTGTTTTTTATCTTCAAATTTCTGACGATCTGACGACTAGGTCAAGCATATGTCGCGCTGTCTCGTGCAACGTCACTAGATGGTTTGCAGGTGCTGAATTTCAATCCGAGCAAGGTATGAAGCCTCCCATTTTCATCGAGAAAGGTAAAGAATGTTGAATGCATTTCTAGGTCAACGCGCATGAAAAAGTCGCGAAATGGTGTCTGACCTTGGAAACGATTGCTGACAACTCGTGAAACACACTACATACGCGGAACAATGAAGAGCAACACTAACGACGCTTTAACAGCGCTCAACAGCGCTGGGACATCACAGTTGTAACATGCGATACTACTTGCATTGACTTGTACTCGTAGTTATTGTATGTTTCTGGGAAATTCTTCCTGTTTGGAGTTGATAGGGACCTCTTGCCAGCTCTGTCCGAGAATAGAACAAGGCGGCACTGCAAACAAGCATCCACAGTGTTTATTGTGTACAATACAAACAAAGCACAGCCACCTACCTGGCCGAACTGTGTATGGTTTCGGGGAATGGGTTGCCAGACGCCTAACCATTTGGGAACAATGGAGGTAATCATCTTTTGTTTGCCCCAGAATATCCCGACACACTTATAAGCAGCGCTCTGGCTCACAGGAATGGTGCGATCTGGATCTGCCACCACCTTGGCCTTTATACTCCATCTACTTCCAACTAACACCTGTCGTCACTCTTTTGACTATTGGCTCTTTAACACTGCACCAACTCCAAGACTATCTCTCTTCCTCGTTGCTGCTTGCCCCTCTTTTGTCTCCTTTAAATAGAACAACTCCCAGCCTAGCATTCGCAGGGATCCTTCACCACACATATTAGAGGAGCTGAGCCTCAAACCCAACCGCTCAACCTTCTATCCCGTCTTCCACTGCGCAGCTTCTTCAACCAGATCACAACTTGTGCACTCCCTACTCTATCCACCATGTCTATCATCGCTCGCGACCCCCACTTCTCTTGGTCTTCTCCCTTGGCCAACGACGATGTAAGCGAAGGGTGAGTACATTCCTCGATAATCATTGACCCAGCTTCTGAATTCAGCCCTTTTTTTTACTCTCTTAGATCTGCCTATACCCAGGGTACCCATGTTTCGCACACCAAGCAACTCGAGCGTCGCCTCGTCAATATTTGGAAAACTTTGACACGCTCAACGAGGAAACAGGAGCGGGTGTCTGTCTACGCCAAAGACTTTGTCTTCGTTACTGCAATTGCCTCCCGCAGGAGAAGCATCATGGCACTCCAAGCTTCGCAAGTACAGCCGCCCTCACAGCCTATCTCTCATGCTAGGGCTCGCGGCCATCATACCTTCTGAAGGGCCGATCGCAACTCTGGGCCATTTAAGCCCGTTGCTCTAGTGCGGAGCCCCCAATCAATGATCTATTGGCGGCGGCAACGCTATGCACTTGGTCACGCTAGAATGATGAGACTTCACTACACTTGATCAGCTTCCGACGAATTCCGCGACGCCCTCAGTAGACACATATCACGGACACTTTCACTTATCATTCTTGGGATTTTGCTGTTTCATTATTGACGAGCTGCGGACTGTTCTGTTGTACACTGCATTAGGATTACCTTAGTGTGTTTTTATAATACCTCCAGTAGTTACTGGAGAGAACCCACTACTACTATTTGACCATTTTAATATTGTATCTCACACATTTTGTAGCCGTTGGAATTAGATTTGCAGTGCAAAGAGTCGGTCACTCCGACATTACCTGAAATTTAAATCTTAGGACTTACCCCCTCCACCCTCCACCCGTCCTCTTCATGTTTGGGACACCTTTAGCCCACATTCTGTTTTACGGACCTTTCAAGGCGCCGGAGGATGTCAGCAGTCTCGAGGTTCGGTCTTTGAAATTCTTGGTGAGGTGACTTTATCACAGGTGCAGATGACGGGTGATAAAGTACAGCCTATGCATTTCTTCGCAAAAATCTCCCAAACGCCGTGAAGACCTTTTGTCTTGGGCAGGATTGCCTTAGCGGTGAGTGGAAAACCAGAAACTACCTCTCGACTAGGCTGCAAGCATTCCCGCAAGGAATCCAACTGCGTAATCTATCTCTGATCTTGAGCCCCCAGTCAACAAAACGAAGGATTTTCCCAGTCGCCGTTGATAGAGATTTAGGACCAACCTCCATCACAATAGAAATTGTACCCAACCAAGACCACTCCACGGCTCTGTCCGACCTGTCGAAAGATAACCTTATTCTTCCATCTTTGGAATGACGGAGAAGTCCACCGTACCACAGACACCTCGCCAGTGGTGTCAGAACAACTCAAATGACTCCCCCTTAAGTCCGTTCAAAGGGTATATAGTTCGCAACAGCGTGCCTGCAGCCATCTAACCACTCGCCTCACCATCTTGGAGAAAGGAACACGCCGACTCAGAGGTTGCGGACGAGAGGGAAGCTTTTCTGCATCCACAAACCTGCTAACGTTGGGAAATCGACGATTCTACGGGTGGGCTTGACAGACTCGTGTTTATTTCAAATCAAGGATACCTGGTCCATATCGAAGGAATTGCATCGAAAACCTCCGAACTTCTTGAACGAGCACTGACACATGAACGACTTCGATTTCTCGGTGCAAGATCGTTCGTTCACCGTGAGCAGGAGTCGCTCCGTGGTCCACAACCACTGCCCTCTCGGAGAAGGACGCCGGAAAGAGCTTCTTCAGTGTCATGGAAATCATCCTGCAACATCTTTTGTTTCTCCCCTTCAGATGATTTCGAGCCAACCGGATACCCAATGTTTACTGTACGAAGAAATCTGAGTAGTGCCCATTCTCGTCCAGATCATCCGTGCGTACCATCTCCGCCTCTGCCTTCCCTTCCTCCGCGTAATACCTAGACCCTGGTCCTGGCGGTGGTTGGCAGTGCGAGATAATACAGGATGCTTTCCGTCGAATACCGGCACCAGAGGATGGCTCCGATGATCGGAATAATATCAATGTTAGACTGAACACTCATATTCTGAACTTGCTCTGGAGGAACCCAAGACCAAAGGCGGATTCCTAGACCAAGCCGTTTGTCCCACCCACCCGTCTGCGCTGGATAGCCGCGTGCTCTATCCTACAACTACCTCCAGTAGGCTTGAATGTAGTGCATTCTCGGAGGCAGAGATGGCGACAAGTAGAGGTGAACACGAAGATGTGCGTATGTCGACAGGTAATCAGGGCCAGTACCCTACTGCTCGGATTTCTTCGCAGCGCATATACAACACATCTCTTGTAGGAGTTCATGCCCTGAACCACGTAACTCTGAACGGACGCGCGCCCCATTTAACAGCCGCTATCATGAAATATAAGACAATAACCGTTCAGGGCAGGATCGGATGGCGTACCAGTTCCCCCATACTCCGGGAAGAAGCAAGGCTGTATTGTCACAAGTCCCAAGGACGTAATGCTCTTTCTTCGGGTCTCCTAAGCATTCGCCGTAACAAATTGCAAAGACCTCCTGGTGCAAGCTGGTATCGAGGGGACGGATGATTTTAGGGCGCCAGCTACTAGATCCGGTGGAGAATTAGGTCACCGAGAGAGAGATAGGGCTCACGAACATACCCTTCCAACGAATGCCTCAACGTCCTCCTCAAAACGCCCGTGGTACATCACGAAGTGTGCCGACGAGGTCCCAGTTGATGCAGGAAAGACGTCGCAGTATATCGCTCGCTAGATCCACTCTCAACACCAACGCGAACAAATGCTTAGTTGCTCTTGAAGGAGTTTTCTTCTCTATTCCTGTGGACCCGGGCCACTGGATCAACATGTCGGCACTGCACTCGCCTGGGATACAAGTCAGCTGTCTGGTTTGATCCCATTAATATCACGTACCCTTTGTTAGCACTCGCAAATGGTAAACGGCAGAGGGTATCAACGCATGCGGAATAAAATCGATTGTAGATATCTTGTGTCTCAATACAAAACTCCTGGGTCGATCTTGTGGCATCGCACAGGAAGTCGGCAAACGATACGTGGTAAAACAATAAGCAGCCGAGCACTCCACTATCGGACGCCTGTACTTCAAGGACAGAATTGAGGGCTGCGCAGGCGGCTACCGGAGACAGGTTGAGCGTTGGGCAGTAGACCGGGAGATCTTCAACGAGGTCCTTTCCACAATGAAGATGGACAAAAAGTAGTGGTAAAAGTGTATTGGGAAGGAATTCCTTTGGGATTTGCTCCATTATGAGAATGTAGAACTGATCCAAGTTCGACAAGAGCATTAGCCAGATGCCAAGCGTTGCCGGCTTTCCTCACTTCCAGTATCGACTGCAGGTGTTGCTCGGGTCCCAGCACTCCAGGGGTTTCGAGCAATTTGTCTGATGACACTCGCCGCATGCACAAACAAACCATTCCATTGGCAAACCAGCTGGTGAATATCCTCCTCAGATGGCCAAGTAATCGCCTCTGGCAGGTTATACCTTGCCCGGATCATTCTGAATCCATCTCGTAAGTATGCTTCAATATCTTGGCGAGCACTGCGAGACACAGGGAGTGTCAACCGCCAGCTAATTTCGGTGATCCATTCCAATGAGAGAGCGGACACGATGTGGGGTTCTGGGCCGCTAAAGAAAGCCCAAAGGAAGGGTGTACTTCGTTGAAGAACGGGTGTAGCAATGGTCTCGATGATGACGCATTGGGCGTCCTGGCCGTCGCACTCGTCAAGACCGTCTACTATAATGGCATTTTCACTGATCCCATGATCCTGACAGCTCAACTGCTCAAAGGGTTTTACGAGCAACTCCCAAAATTATACGCCAATCGATTTTTGGAGGACAAGGGGATCGCGCACGATTATCGCGTCGACAAGGTTGCGGTAACCCTCGGATTTTGTAGCAAGTTGATGTTAGAACTCAATATTCAGACAATACCAGTGTATACTGATCAATGTTG
>JAEUWL010000462.1:0-246762 GCA_018524415.1 Podaxis rugospora | reverse complement strand
AAACTATAGTGAAACTACAGTGAATTTCAAAGTGAGGAGTGTCTGTATGGCATCCGGACAACCAGGGATAGCGAAACAATCAAACTAACGGAAGGACTGGGTTTTGGGAGGAATGATTAATGATGAGACAGGAGGATGAAATGTGTATGAAGAAATTGGTTAGTGGGCCCTTGAATGGAGACTGGCGGAGGGGTAATCTGGAGGAATGAGCTCACAAGAGGGTGTCCGATTGGATCGGAGGGTGAACCGACTGGTCTGGGCCTACTGAAGATGCCTTATAACTAGGACTCGAAAGCTTAATGGACAAGAATTGGGGTCCGTAACAGTAAGATAGACATCAGCAGCAGTCGAAATATGCCCATCTTCGAACACCAGTCTGTGATGGCAATTAAGTACTCCTGTGATTTGGTCTTGCATGTCTTGAGGGATATATTGGTATTTATCTTCAAGGACAGTTTTTGTTGACTGTAGGAATGTATGCCAGAGCAAATATATGTCTGCTGCTGATGCATTGTTTGCTTCAAGGCATGTCAACACTTTGAGGGCTGGTGTTCTAATACTAATCAATTGTGACAGGTAGGCCATAAATCTCACACTTGTAGGTGATGCCTGTGAGCCAAAATACATAGCAAGAGCATCCTAGTCCCTTTAGTCAAAAAACTGAATATGGCATTGAAAGATACTGTTTTACGCACATCAAGCTTAAATGTGCCACATCCAATTACCTGTCAGATTGCTGGGATATTTCATTGGACTGATTCAGCTGCCTGGATCACTAAACCAAAGCATGTTTTCCCAATCACAACAAGACCTCTCCCAATTCCAAGTTCCTTTCAAGCATGATCAAGTTCTGCAGTCCCTATGTGTGACTTATGGAATTTTGTAATGATCTGATGAATAGTTGTGATAGTCTACAAATTATTGTAAGTGGTTTGAATAAGTGGTTGGTTGGGATTGGAGAGGGGATATGCACCAGTTGAAAGTAATCAATCGAGATAATTTCTTTGAGAGTATTGCTGAAGTGGTGGCAAATATTGGGAATATTGAAAATATGTGGAAATTGCATGACAAGAAGGTTCTGTGATGCATGCATGTTTCCTGTACTATTACATACAACTGCACAAAACTGAGAGGAACCTATTTCATTGATACTCTGAAAATGTTTCTTAGATTTATGACATTAAATTAAGTGCCATGAATGTTGTACCTCCATCATCAAGTTTGTAATCCATTGTCCTGTGTGTGACTCGGCTGTTGCCTCTTGACCATCAACAAAGTATACACAACCATCTTCTGTTGAGACATGAACTGTCCAAAATGCCACTCCTGCTCTTGAGGTTCCCCTGTTGCATGAGATTGTCAAGTTTTTCTGGGTATGTAAATAGTCTAGCTGTTGCACGCGAATTCCTTCAACTTCACTGACAATTTGTTTGACTTCAAGTTCTTTGCGAGTTGCAGGTTTATATGTTGGATCAACTGCTGTCCAGAGCTCTTTCCAGTCATCAGAGGAAACAAGTGAAGTTGGAAGTCCAGCTCCACAAATGAGCTTGAGGACTGCTAGGTCAAGATTGCTATGATGATCTTTCTGTACCTTCTTCCTTCCTTTCTCAACAAATGGAATGATTGATGAAGTGGAGCCTTGAGTGTCTGGTAGAGGTGTTGCGGAAAGAGTCATTGGAGTTATGATAGTATTCATACAGTCTTTGTGAGTTTTGCTTTTGTTGAGGAATGACTGTGATGCCACTTTTGCTTTTGCTTTCTTCCATAGCTCTGGAGAAAGCTTTCGACATGAGCATGAGTGTCAAAGAGTACATGATAGACTACAGTTTGTCCAGATGTAAGTACACCTGTCTCCAGCACATTGATACAATAGCCACATTCAAAGTTGCCTGTAGCTGTAGCTGTAGCTGTAGCGAGGTCTGTAGCATGCTTACTAAGATAAATTTGTAATCAGCATTTTGGAACTCAGCTGATAGCTGATGTCTGGTTGAGTGTCCCTCGGAGGTTTCCGAAGCCCTAGCTTAGGGGTCCAGTTTTGCTCTTATATACCTTGGTTTTATTAAAAAGAATCATCAACGTAAATCCAAACAAAAAAGTCTTGCTGGGGATACCATGGATTTTGAATGTGAAAGGATCATATTGGGTGTGAAACACAATTATCATGTATTTAAAACCCATGATACCCTCCAAGGGGACACCTTTCATCTGGATCTGTCTCCAGTGAATATATTGGATAGATATATTCCTAGATGTGGTACAAAGTACCACGTGATAGGATAAGTCGGGCATAGTACATGCTGAAGGGGCTCTGTTTGTCCCCTCGCTCAAACCACTCTTTTTTTTGTCCCACCCTCTGTCTCCCTTAGTGTTTGGGCACACCCACTTGACACCTCCAGCTCGTCTACTGGCTTCCATTTGCTCTCATCCCCTCTGAATGACTCCAGTTTCAATTTCTCTTCCCAACCTAAGGAATCACATGATCCCACCTTCCTTTCAAAGCCAAAAAACTAGCCCCTCACAACTCAGTAGTCATACATTTACTCTGGACTAAAACTACCAGTATAGCAAAGATTACCATTTTACATACACCCTTGTTTTGAAACCTTTCATACTTTCAATTTAACATGTTCTCACCAAAAAAAAAAGATGGGCAAAGATTTAATTTATTTCTCTGCTAACTGCCACTGCTTCAGCCTATGCTAAGACTCCGGAAATCCCCGAGGGACAATCAACCAGACATCAGCTGTCAGCTGAGTTCCAAAATGCTGATTACAAATTTATCTTAGTAAGTGTGCTACAGACCTTGCTACAGCTACAGCTACAGCTATAGGCAACTTTGAACGCAGCTAATGGCTTTGTTGGCTCATCTTCCTAATAGCACTGTTGTAGTAACTTGTCTAGTAGGGTATTCTTTGGCCTCCCACCCAACATATAGTCCTTTCGCTTCTTTGATGTCACATCAATTAAGTGGACACCACCTAATTCTAACCCATCATCTCCATCCACAGTGCCCTCATTGACATTGGTATCTCTCTCCATTCCTTTTATCTGGCTTTGCAATAAAGATAGGACAGGTATACCACTCTCACTTTTCTGCTGTTTACAAGGAGGGTGGCTGCTGTCTTTCACTCGTGGCTGATGTGGGGATACCACAGTGTTCTTTTGCTTGTTGGACTTCAAGAGTAGTGCAGGCATCGTTGATAATTGGGTATTTGAGGAAAAGAATTTTGTCACTTTGGGTATAAATGCCTCATATTGCAGTAATGCAGCTGTAGCACTACTGAGGATGGTTGGTAGTAACTGAGGTGGTTTCATACTAACAAAGGTTGGTTCCTGTGCTTTGGCGTCAGCATTACTGATTGTTAAAGCTTTATGATCATGAGAGCTTACCACCGATTTTAGATAAGTAACAATTCAGACCAGGATATATATCTGCTTGATTAATGCATCCCCAGCTAGAACCAGCGACACACTGAAAGGAAAGAAGTGATGCTTGAGGGCATTGTGGCAAAGGGTGGAACAGGAAAATGTGTTGGTTTGGATGGTACACTCCATGGCTTTCTTGCTGGTCACCTTACTAATACCATGATGTGTTAACTACCAGGCCAAAACCTCCATCAATTCCTTGGGTATCCCATTTGCCATCGAATCCCCAACCCATATACATCCTTCACCCACACTGACTACCAATGAGATCCAGTGATTGCCCACATCATCTCCTTCCATTGATGGAAGCAAGAACTCTCCTACATTGTTTAGACTGATACATACATATGCCACCACAGATATCACTGTTTGTGCAGATAATTGCTCCCCCAAGTCTCGAAGACATCATAGGGGCTGTGAAGCGAGGTACGTCTCTTTTGCATAGTGATATGTTTGGATAAGTTTGGTGATATTGAATATAGTGAGAATTGACACTGCTTCATTGCCATTGGAATGAAGGTGGTCATAAAGGAGGATTCCTATCTATTCCATATGAATATCAGATAGCCATCACATTAAGCAATACCATCCCAATGAATCAACCTCGAATCCCATACACACAGGTAGGTGAACATCCCATGGAATAGCATGCAATACACCTGAAATTTCAGCATTTTGTTGGCACTCCAGGAATGTAATTGCAGCAACCCATTTCTTCCAGCTTGTATCTGCTGCATGGAAAACCACCCAAACATCCAGCACCCAAAATGGCATCCAAAGCCCCACCCCTGGCAGCAAAAAGGATATGCAACCTCAATTTTCAGCATTCGGAATGTGATCCTGGGCTGCTTTCAGTGATACCAGCATAGGTACCTGTAACAAGAGTAATAAACGCGCTGAACGTGCATTGTTTATTGAGGTTGGGGTTGACAAAAAAAAAGTTGGATCAGATGGGTTTAGCACAATCTGGTTTTCCATTTTGGGGAGCACATGCTTGACGAGATCGATGACATTTAGTGTAGAAGCAGGCAATAAAACATCTTCAGCCCATGTTGGAATACCCATTCTGATAGAACAGGCTGCTGCCATGAGTTGTCTATCTTAAACTCACTATGTATAAACTCCAACCCCCACCAAAAATATGACATGTGACCCTGTTATTTACTGCAAAATGGACAATGTTCTGACATGAAGTAAGTTACCGGTAATTTACAGGTCACGTGGTAGTTATTTACTGATAAAAAAGGGAGTTGGTAAAAAACACCTAGTTTTTTCCACAGCCCTACATGCCCAGTCAGACTTGAGATCATTTTGGTGTCACATGTCTATAATTACCATATTAGCATATCACAGTCACATGTTTTGAACCTGAGATCAATTTTGAGTTGAAATAGGATATCAAGTGGTTCTTACCTGAGCAGTATCTCAGTTTGAGAGTCATGGGTTGATCTCGACTTCAGATTAGGCCTTCAAGTTGTATGAGATCGGCTCAACTCTTGTATGAGACTGAATATATTTAAATTATTCTCACAGAATGTCCTCACATTAACAACTAGTAAGATGGGTATACTCTGACAATGCTCAAATGAATTTCATGATTATCAAGCTTATATTGAGGTTGTTTGGAGTATACAAAAAATATATATTGGTTAATCATTGCACTAATCAGTTGAATCCTCCCAGTCATTATCCTCCTGCTCATTATTCTCTGGGTCTCCCTCCATTTCATCACCATCATCATTGGTGCCTCCACTGTTATGGGGATTGAGGCCAGTAGCTGACTTCCTCAATTTGGCAAGCTTCTCAGGCATCCCGAAATTCTTGACGTTGTTATTCATGACCTCTGTAATATATCTGGAAAGATAGAAGAATCAGTATATGACTTGCAAACTCAGGAGGTGACTCACATATCAAATCTTTTGGCTGACATCTTTCATGCATTGAAAAGGTCCATGTCGATAACCCACCAATAATCCTTGCCTTCTGCCTGAGCAATTTGATATGCATTTTGCTGGTATAAGATTAAGTTGATGACATTTACCTAAAGATGTAGAACTTACCAGAAGCATCATTCGAACACAGAGCTGATATGTAAGCTTGAGATTAGCAGACTTGAGGATGTGGAGGGCAGTTCGAGTGAGCTGGACCATGTCCTGCTTCAGGAGCAGGTCACTATTCTTGCTGGCTTTACTGCCCATTGATTGTTCAATCTTGAATTGGGAATTAATATCTTATGAACCATTAATAATGGTCACATACCTTTTGCTTGACACTATAGCAGCATTGGTTAAGCTTTGTCTGAATGTGCGCCATGATAACCTGCTTCTTTGAGTTGTCAGTTCGCATGCTGGTGTGATAATTGATGTGTGGCGTCTTCTGAATCATGTTCTGTACCCATGTGTTAGCACAAAATTAATGAACATACAAAAAAGGTTACCCATAAGACATCCTGGGGTCCAGGTTCACATATGTGCATGTTCCCATCTTTTTTGTCCATGTAACAAGCAAGATTGGCATCCATGATAAGGATGAAAGACTGCTTATCAATGAAATCCTATCAGACAATGTGAGAGATGCATTATACAATGAGAGAAAAAGACTATTTACCTTTAACAATGGTGGAATGGTGAAGGCCTTTGAACTAGGCATCTGGACACTTTCCATTTGATCTCACATACCAAGAACAACTGCACTAAGCCATATCTGGTACTCAGTAGCTGTCATCTAAATGAAAATTTAACCCAGGTAAAAATGGTGAAGAGGAGACATACCTGAATTATCGCACTCAGCTCATCCTGCGAGCTCTTCTGTAACTTGGAAGAATGCCCAGCATCATGTGCAAACTGATTGATATTTTCACCTGGGCATTTGTGAGTACTGGTGGGCACACTCCTTGCAACAAGGGCTAAACTGGCCAGTATAGCAGGTGATGAAGACCTGCTAAGGTCAAGTGAAGACCCAACTGGAATACTTGTCTCCCTTGGATCAGACAGTGGCAGGTCAGGATGAACAGGTGAGCTGGGAATGTCATGGTGGAAGATGGGCATGCTGTAGGACAAGAACAGTACCAAGGCGTGAGTTGACAGGGTTGGTTGAAACTCGGAGGCAAAAATATGGAACCAAGTGGCAAAGTGGCACCATTATGTGTTCTTCTCCAAACCAAAACTTTGAACAAGTCCACAAGATGGCATCCCAGAGGACATTGGTGGACCACAGTAGTAAGCTAAATACTGTCCTGAGGAATAGTAATTTATTATTTTAGTATTTGAGGCAAAAAAGGGTTCAAAAGACTTATGATGTTGAGCATGTTCAGAATATCTCACCTATGACAAAATCATCAAGCTGAAGACCAAGTCAAATCACCTTGTGTCGGTCATACATCAACATGCATTGCAGCAACTTGGGGTGGTCGACACTGCTAGCACTTCCCAACCAAAAGAATCTGCACCTGAGACGACTTACTTGTCAGCTGCATCATTCTGGGATTCAATGGGCATGGAAGTGACTTATGAAGAATCACCATTCGAGAATTTAACAATGCACAAAGGTGGCATTTATGATGAAAATAACACCCAGATATTCATGTCTGCAGGAGTGAGCGTGGATGACAGTGAGACATATGAGCACATTATGGACCTCCTCAATGGAAAAAAACCTATCTTGTTGGATCCCATTGAAGATTCCTGGGATAGCATAGATCTTGGCAGCTTTGGTAAGTTCAGTTTAGAACTTGGTTGGAGATATGAGCTGAGATACAGATTAGATGATTCAGATGAACAAGACAAATCTTACTTCAAAGAACAGGATCCATATTGGTTCCCATATGACAACAGGACAACATTTTTCCTTGACTTACTGGATAATCTGCCTCAGTTGCGTCTCTCAGACAATCACATGAAAGCTGTCCTGTAGGTAATGAAAGAATGTGGAACACTGAACATACCATCCTTTTATCACCTTCGGAAGGTACAGGAAAGGCTATGTACTGGGTTTCTCGAAACCCAGAAGCACAAGTCTGTTGGTGGAAGTGAGTTCTTCATCATTGATCCTGTCAAATCTGTTCGTTTGGTGAGTGAACCCAGTTTCTCATTATGAAATTCAACACTTACACCAATTATGCTGCTCAAAATCAGGACTGGGCAAATCCCTATGTGTGGAAACATCTGCACATTTACCCTGAGGTCACGTCCATGGTATCAGAGTTCTGGCAAGCCAGGAAATACATGAATGAAGTTCCTGATGAACATCAGACACCAATGTGGGCAGACTGGTCACAAAGATATAGCTGACATTACTATGTGAAAGAAATTGCACAGCTTCAAACAGGAGAGTTCATCTTGCCATTGCAATGGGTGGTATATTGTGGTGAAGAACATGCTCAAGCCGTTTTCCTGCACAAAGTTAGACTAGGAGAATATGAACTTCATGATCCTGGGAAACATTACATACCCTGTACAGAAATGTCAAGGAATTTCTTCGATCTGAAGTCTAAGCACCCACAACTGACTCTCCATGGTAAGTGTTAAGCTACACATCCAGGCAAGGACCAGTGCTCACTCACATTGCAGAGAATCTGTGCTTGGTGGCGTTAGGCATTAGTCTAGCTTCGATGCCATACCCTGTTCATGCAATTGCAGATGGCCGGCTAGTGTTCTGCATCTGCCTGGTCCCTTGGACTGACGATGTATCTGGAAACTGAAGTAAGCAGCACATTGTGCATATGAATGTGTACTTCACAAATGTGAACATACCTCACATTGTCCAGAACCAAGAGTACTACATCCATTTTGCATCTACTTTCCCTGAGGCATCTGCATTGGACCAGTTAGATGTATTTTTGAAGAATATGTGAGTATTTTCTCTGATCATGCAATGAACTGTCAATGACTCAAGCAGGCAAGGAGAAAAATGGCATGACACTTATGATTGTCAACTGAGCCAAGAGATTATCTTTAAGCTCTATGCACACCTCTTCACAGGTGATAATCCTATGCAAGCTGAAGCTGCTTCAAACACAGGCTCCAACTTGTGCATGTGGTGCTGTGCAGACAAGTCGGGAGGAACGAAGCTGGAGAGAGAAACAGATGACAGCTACCATACGCTGTATCAGATAATTGATCAGCTTCTGTAACGTTTATGGATGCATTAATCAGCTCACCAGTCAGCAGAGCCTCATCTTCCACAAGGGACAATCGACATGGTTACAGCACAGTTAAGAGCGGCTGCAACCAGCATACAGAAGGCTGTTGATTCAGTCATCACTAAGACTGGTGTGAAGGACCATATTGCTGCTTTCTGGATTCCAAAGTTGATAGAGAGAGCCAACAATGAACAATACAATCGCATTGAATTTGAAGCAACATGGGACCCGCATCTCAATGAGAAGATGTCCAAATGGCAACAGAAGGTTGTATGTGATACTATCAAGGTGGAAATCCAACAAGACATGATGCACTAGCTAATAACTCAGCCTCCAGAGTGCTTTGCCCAACTTCCACAGGATTCCAGTGAATTCAATCAGTCTCCACATTGGCAAATTCCATAACTTGTTAATTTAGAGCTCTGATTCAACTTACGAGGTGGTGATCACTTCAATATCTTATTTGACCTTCCAGGTAAGCTTGAGCATTGCCATCTTCAGAGTATTACAATTCAGGTCCTCCAGGCTTTGATCCGCACTTGGACACACTATGTGAGATACTGCACACAATCTTACTCGGGATCGACAAGTACCTGTAGTACAAAACAACAAACAAGTGGACCCAGCACAAGAATCAAGATTTTGCTAGCCAACTGCATAACCTCTCACTCGAAGGACTCTTGATCCCTTCATTCCACCCCAAATATATCATGCAATTTAAAAACTCACTCATTGGACATCAGTTCAAGGCACTTCAACAGTTGGGTGTATTCTGTCTTGAAGCATATTCAGACAGTGCCTCAGAAAAAAGAGAGACAATTATACGCGCTGTGGAAAGCCAATGGTGAACTTGGTGCACTCCTCTGGTTCCCCAAAATCCAAGATATGGAGCAATATCTGGTATTTAATTCACCCTGCATTTAAAACTCATGGTTGATTTGGAATATAGGCCGACCTTGATATCGCGATTGAAAATGTCTTGGACTCATGGGGTGCCTTCGACCCCAGCCACATTATGTATAAATACAAGCTATATATTCTGAAACACCTGAAGTGGGATATAGCTCGATTCAGACCCCTGATTATGTACACTACAGAGATTTTTGAATCATGGAACAGTGTATTTCGCACCTGCAGTGTCCTCTCCAACCACTATTCACCAAGCCAGGACATAGTGCTGACTCTTGCAAGCATGGAAAGAGTCAAACACTATGTCAGTGGTGGATGGTGGAAATTTGAAGGGGAGCATGTTCATGCGGGAAGCAGTGTTCATGAGTACTTCAAAAGTAATCAAAATCTCTGGCACTGGGTAGGCCTCAATGTAGACTCTGGTGAGCCACAAATACCAGGTATGATTTTGGGACACTATTATACACCCTGAGCTGACATAAATGTATAAGAGACAGCCAAACCAGTCCCAAAAGCATCACAAATTCCCCAAAAACTCGAGAAATACATCACTGATCTGCCAGGTGAAGTTAATGTGCATGAAGATATCCCCATGGAATCAATAAATGTCATTGACTGTGATTATTTAGTGACACAGTCCAATGATCGCTGCAAGTGTTTATCATGGGTCTTCTATCAGCCACACAAAGTAGGAATCTGTCTTTTCAATCGCTGACAATAATCTCATTTGATACAAAGGAATCAGCCATTTATTCAGGGAGAATTAGCAGGATCTTGTCGACATCACAGGAACCAATGACATCAGGCATTGTTTCAATAGATTGGTATGAAATCTTGTCAACCAGACACCTATGGCTCAATATACTGGTTTTAAAGAGAGCCAACTGCAATGATATCATGCCCGCTAAGGTTGGTTTTCTTCTCTGGAAGAATAACAGCTCACTGATTATGAATAAGGCTATTCTCTTTATCTTCAATGCCCAGTGTGATCCCACAAGTTGTCATCAAAGCCCCAAAACTCAATCAAATGATCCGCAATTCATCATTAACATGCACATCCTTCATAACACTCACCGAATTCGAGCCATATTGCCATGAGACCTCACACGGCCAATACCAATATACACTGACAAAGAGTGCCGACAAAAGCATGATGAATAGGTGAAAGCCCTTCGTATCATTGGGCCAGCTAAAAGGCAAGCAACAAAGGAGAAAGCGGCAGCAACCCATCTCAGGAATAAGCAGGCCACTCAAATGGCCACCAATCCTGTTCCATTAAATAATGTGTAAAAGTTGATTGATATGTGACTATTACTTGAGTATGGAATGGCAATTCTCAACTTGAGAGTGATGAAACATATCATTGATTCTGAATTTGTATCAGTTGACAGTTCGGCCCCTGATCGTAAAATACACTACACAGCCAGAGAAGTCACACGTTGCCACAACGTGTTGATGGCCAATCGTGGTTGTTGCGAAACGAACGTGTATCCATAATGAGAATGGTGGTCACGAAATAGTTATGTAGTCAAATGCACACACATGTAACACACATCAAACACATCACAAAAACATGTGAGATGACCCTGTATATCCCAAAACAGGAAGATTGATAGGGACCTGTCCTCCACTTGTGGTTTATTGGGCTGGACTGATACCACCAGTTGTTGAGAATTGGGAAATCAATTATATATTATCATGATATCAGACAAAACACTTTAGAATTATTTATCTCGGGAAGTATACGTGAATGGATGTTGAGGCTGGTAATAATCCCCTCGAATATAAGGCAAGGGGTGGTTGTGAACTGGTGTGAAAGGCAAGGATGACAATGAAGCCCGAAGTGGAGTGCTTGACATGGCACAAGTCTGAGAATGTGGGTCAATGACTGTGCTCCCATTCCTATTTCTACATGATGCTTGGGGCAGAATGCATGTAGAACTTGGACCTGGTGAAGGTGACGCTGATGAATGCAAACTGCGCATGGAGATTTGGATATCAGTGTGTGATCGGCTATTGTCATTAGTATGGTCATCCTCGAAAGGACTGGGGGAACCATCAAAAGTTGGCTGGTGAATATCACAACTTGCAGAGCTGGAAGATGTGGAATCAAACCAGGGTGCAGGGTTTGATGAACTGGAGGCAAGACTTGAGGAGTTGAATTCCAAAAATATAGAGGCATGATCGGATGTGTTGAAAGAGATTGATGAGTGGCTGGCCGTATCACGAGATATCGTGTCATCAATGTATCTGTAAAATGTGAAGGAAGTTCAAAGCAATGTGTGATATTCATGCTTACACTTTCCACTGGTCAGTTTTTAAGTTAGTTCCAAGCTCTTGGATTTTCTGCTGTAAAAAAGCATCAAATCACGGCCAAAAACTCTCCGCATGGGGAATGTTATGCTTCTGTTTGCGGCGCCGTTTGCGACCATGCTGACTGTCTTCATTTTCAGTATCATTGTTATCATCTCCATTGTCCTCCTCATCAGCAGACTTGGCAAGGCTGGTGTTCTCCTGGATGAATCGACGCTAACCCAGGGATAGATAATGAATGAGTGAGTAATCTTTAAAATAAGGGGAAAAATTGTTTTCACCAGTAATGCAATGCATGCAACAAAGCTTGTGGAGACCTCGATGGTAGGTTGCAAGCTGTATTTACAAATAGTCATGCATGCAAACTCGCACAGCTCTGTGGGGTTTGAATGTACACTCTCAATGAGCTTAGTCATGCAAACTGTGAGTGTAACATGCAAGTAAGAGAATCAAAACTTCATACACATCAGTGATACTGATTATGGATATGGCAGCAGGTAGTCCGTATATGTTGGGTAAGCACCTTCTCGCGATCTGGTGTTCCAAATACATCTGAAAGTCCATAACTTTCTTTCTTGTTCTGCAAGTTGGCCTGAAACAAGTGAATGCTGTGAAAATTGGGTGCAGAGTGAGAAAGAAAATGTACCTTCACGTTAACATCCAAACTTGAGTATGAAGTAATTGATGTGCTAATAATTGCGTCCTTTGCAACAAGCAAGATATTGTCCTGAAATCGCATGAGTCAGGATCCCAAACATCATAAGAACCATACCTTCTGTAATATGCTTGGGACCCACTTCTGAGAGTGCATGAGCTTCTTCTTCAACTCTTCGAGAACTGTCACTGAGCTTCTGTCAGTTGAACATAAGTGGTCAAGAGTGTTTTGCAGCTGGCATGCTTGGGCATATGAAGCAAGCCTGATGAGAAGGTCACCTTGATCCAGATTTTTGCCAAACTCCAATAGATGAGCATTACATGAGGATTGACATCAATGCTGGCTCACCTCTACAACTGTATGGAGATCACAACCTTGAGCCACAGTCAGCTTGTGGAGAGAAATGAGCTTGTCAGCCCAAGCAGATGGTGGAGGAAGCATGGTGAATGAAAAAGAATGAAATCAACAAACATGTTGAACTTGAACATGGCAACCGGAGTCAATTGACCAAAACAGGCAATGTCACCAAAGGAGGCACCAAAAGAGACGCAAACCACTGGAAAAGATAAGATGCTCTTGCATAAAGTCATATTGTAAAATGTCGTTTGTTATGGTTATGATAAGTTATCCCACATTTAATACTCTGCCTAGGGAGCTTGGTATTCTACTTATATCAACACTAGAGCTAGAAACAGTGAGATGTGGCGCAGCACTGTTCTGCTGTAACTCTTTTCGAGCACCAATTTCAACCAGAACTCCTCATTGAATGTTGCCCTCAATTTCAGTGGTGGTTGGTTTCTGAAAATGAAGTTGAAATGGATATAAACAGTGAGTGCTTTGCATCTGAGATAGATTTAGTACAAGGTCTGTCTGGTCAGTGTGGAGGATCTCCCAGGAAAATTCATTATGTCGTTCCTGCTCCTGGTATACTGGACGTGAGTGAGCTGGCTGACAGTTCCTCCCACTACAGTTATGCTGGACATTAACAGTGCATTAAATGTCCTAGGGTAAGATTAGACTTGAACTTATTGAAGATTGAGATAATAGCACACTGAATGGCTAAGGATTATGTGACATGGTAACGAGTGGGATAGACCAGGTGCCTGGGAAGTGAGTGGGGATAGGTGAGGCATTTCATAATGAGTAGAAAGCCCTATAACCTCATAGACTTGAAGGAGGAAGAGTGATGGACACCCAGTCACTTCGGAGTCAGATCCAACTATTTGAAGCATTTCCACCACTCGACATACTCTTGATTCCGCAGCAGAACCACCTGTGATAACAAATCCACCCAATTTGCATAAGCTTCCATCCTTGAGAATAGATGTCTCGCAGGATCAATACTGATGGCCAATTTTACTGAGTTTGTGTGAAACATATCGTGAACATTGGGTGTCATCCCAAACCATATGTCCTTGGCCTTTCTTTTGAATCGTTACTTGATCTGTAATGTGCACATAAGATGTTAGATCACTCAGTGTTTGGCTGTAAAATTTTCAACATACATTTCGGACCCTTCTGATGACTTCTAGGAAACCCGTATGCTTCCTGAATTGTTTCATCAAACTGGACCAAGTTGCGAGGACCTTGTCCAGCCATCTTCCATTCCTTCACTGGAGGTCCAGGCCCTATCGACATTTTGCTAGTGAGAAGATAACCGCCACTCAGAATATGTTGTACATGATTCATTGATGCAAAACCCCTCGCAATATCACGAGAAGGTGCCTGACGGTTGCTTGTAACACTAAGCGATCGGATGAGTGCATTAAATGACTCAAATGCTTCAGTAGCAAAAAGTATGGCTGGTCCAAATCGACGAATGTGATCAACGAGGTGAAGTAAGATGTGGAACTTTGGTTTGTTAAACCATCTGGGTGTCCACTGCACAACGCTAAGCAGGAATCGTAGAATAAGTGTATCCAGATTCTCCTAACACTCGGTTAGATTAGTAGATGTAGATTTCAGATGTTTTATTTACTTACGAGATAGGTTTCAGTATCTTCAATGACTGGTTGCCATATGACTGGCATTAGTTGACCAAGAGCGAGCCATGTCTGATAACAAGGTAATGGCACCAGGTCGTAAAGAACGAAAGGTGCAACTTGAGCTATGACACGGAAGTCTCTTCCTGTCAAGGAACTGGCATAGTCAACAAGTGTCTTTCTGGAAATCGGGGGGATTTGTAGACCGGCTACATCTACTGATGTCAATTGAGTTTTCAACAGTGTTTTGGCATTGTCTCTGAGCCATGAGACTGCATCGCGCCAGAAATACTTTACAAAACCAAGCAAAATAACATGTAGAATCTCGACAGGGGTGTCCTGATGTGGATCAAGATCTGCAGGCTGCACTTAGGATGAAAATATAGAGAAAAAGAATCAAGCGCACACTTGCCTCTCTGGAGTCACCAGATCGGACTTGTCATATTGGTTGGTAAGTGAGAAATGTATTCGTTAATGCGTTCCTGTCGTTCATGATTTCCTGGAGGGAGGCGCTTTGTGAAGTTGAAAATGCGTTCAAGAAAGTGTTCTTGATATGGATCCTTCAACCCATGCTGAGTCTTCAGGTTACGGGCACGTGTTTTTCCACCAATCTCGATTGCTGTTGCAAAGCTTTCCTCAAGCTTTCGGATAGTATCTGTTTTCTGTCGAAGTTCACCAATCTATGCAACCCATGAAAACATATTGAAAAGGGTACATATAAGCCCACGCTAGAAATTTATCTTACCGTCATGAAACACTTAATCCGGTCTATAGTTTGTGATGCTGTTTCGGCAGTATGCTTCTGCTGTATCCCCGACCTTTGGGACTCATTCGTTCTATGAGATACATCCGAGCCATCACTCATATCACTGGTGACAGTCTCCCCTTGTCCATGCGCACCTGCCCCTGTGGTCGCTGAGTCCTTTGTATCATGACCCTTTACAAGACAACATCGACAGAAAAACTTTCCATGAAGGCTGATATAGCATGAAAGTTCACTCTGCATAGGGTTATCTCCGAGTATGGCTAGGACACATGGAATGACCAAAACTGGTTCATCGGAGAGACAGTCCTGAGCCCAGACGCCTTTTTGCTGTCCATCATTAACCTGTCATAAATCTCATAAGATAGCACTTAGTCTAAGGACTTTTTTGTTTAACTTACTTGTTGAGTGATGCCGTCCAACATCTCTGCAGGCGACACAATGTTCGATGTGCAGATGAAGTGGATATGATATTCCAAATGTGCTTGATTATGGGGAAGGCCGGCAGGAGTAAAAAGAAAGCTATTATGTTTATTCTACCTCTTCGACATATTTCCTGACGTGTCGTCACAGTATAGCCAGATAGGGAATGCCTCAACATGGTGACCACACGCCAGCATCCGCCATCGATTCCCTTTTAAAGGATCTGTATGTGTCCATGGCTCGGCGACGCCAGAATTCAAGTGCTTGACAATACCTGCGCTCTGTTTAGCACGAGAATATACATCAGCGAATATACCTACCTAGGAGTTTCCATGGGTCCAGAATGCCTTCGTGGTGCATGAAGTTCTCGCAAAGATATGGGAATGATGCAATAAATTTCGTTTGCTCTACTTGCTGCATTCGGTGCTCAAGGATGTACCACCCCATCTGGCCATCATTATCGACACCTGTCACCATCTCCCATACATCAGCAAAGATCATCCCATCCCGACGAAACCACCGAACAGGCATGCATAGACTGTCATCAAGTAAAAGAGCTGGCTCAAAGACGTAGAAGTCCTGAGAACCAAGTCGGACCATTGGCGTGGCGATATCAGGGTCTAGTTCGTGACGCCACCATGAAAATTGACAAGCTTCACTGAGGTTATATCTTTTCTCCTCAGGAAGAACACGGAGATGTGGGCGGACAAGGGGGTTGCAAATCTCCTGTGTGAGCGAACAAGAGAGTGAGGAAGTTGATATGAAATGAGCAAGTCATCAGCACTATACCTGTGCAATCATTTCACAGATGTCATTTGCATAGTAGACGTGACCAAGGGCACCCTCATAGCGAATTGTCTTAATCCCGTACTGTGCTTGTAAACGTTCTTCAGTAGCCTTTAGGACTGTTGGCGAAGGAACCTGAGGAACTCCGAGTAATTGATGTGACCAGGATATCTTGGACATCTGAGAATCACTGAAAGGAGTGCGAGGAAGATGGTGCATAATATCTAAGACACAAGACTTCACTGATCACAATCAATATGGGGGTGCAGAATATACTGACGTGACAATAAGCACAAACCTGACGATCTGGCCAAGGATACCACACAGGATTTTCAGATTCCTGGTGCTCCTGTGTCAATCTTTGCCGTTCAGACCCGTATGAAGTAAGTGGGGCTGCAACTAGTGATCAGTAATTGATAGTCACAAGTTAACGGGAACTCACCTTGCTCGTTCGACTCAAGATCTGGTAGGGAATCATTATCACATTGTTCACTGGAACTATCGGAGTAGGTATCAACTTCTGGCCCATTGAGAAGCCAATCTGCGAGAGACTGCGAAATACGATCGTGTTCGGCTTGTTCCGACGGAAGCTCAAGTTCACCTTCAAGCTGTGAGAGATCAATCCTCATTGAGTCACTGAGGTCTGGCGAGATAGAAATATCTTCGATGATGGAGGCTGGTCGAACGAACTGCGGGTCTGTGGCAACGGCAGCATCTGAGGTCACCCCAAGTTCAGCTAATGCTCGCATCAACGGACCACCACCGATTGCCTGGGGTCGTGTTTCCGAGGAACTTCTTTCTTCATACAAGGCCGGTGCCTCATGTAGAGCGTGATTCTGAAGGCTGATTTGGTGCTTGGTAGATTTTTCATGTCGAAGGGCATGTCGGAGAGGCTGGATTCGGCCATCATCGCAGACCGCACACTTCCAGAAGGTGCAATCATTGTACTTCACCTCTTCCCATACTACAGATAACATTATTCAACAGTGGACGAACGAAAAAAAGCGCGGCGTACCAGAAGGATTCTTAAACATGACAGCAGAGACCTTTTGATTATCATGTCACTTTGATTATCGCGTCTGATAGACCTTATTAGGAACCCCATCCATTGATGGAAATCAGTGAATACATGTTCAAAACGGAAAAAATGGTTGCATTATGATGTGGTGTCAACAGGAGATATCACAAACACGGTGCCACGACGAAATGGACACGCGTCCTGAGGACGCGTGACGGTCACGTTTGCCACACGCAACAATTCCATGATCAGGCGACGAAGCGGTTACGAGTTCCGTTTCCCCGTGATCGTTTCAAATCGAACCTCTGGCCGTGTAGTTCCGAGAGAAGATAACCCTCATTTTGTGAGATCAAACTAAGATCATGTCCCTGACTATCAAATTTCTCACTCCGTCGCATGGGCGTGTAGTGAGCCAAGGGTGAAGGGTTGTCACGTGGGCGTACAGAATGAATAGGAAACATATCCTGCTCGAGAGCTGATAGACTCCAAATTATCTTCACCAATTCATCGTCTTCAGGCACCTCCATTTATGCAACAACACCAGCACCAAGTCATTAATGGCATTGACACAGACATCATCATCCAGAGATACAGCGACCGAACCATGGTCCTCGTCACTCAGCTGGGCAAAATTGGCAATCTGGTGCTTCCTCTCCGCATCGACAATACACATTGGTCCTGACGACTGTTGTCAAAAGATACAAGCAAGTATTCCGCCTACAACGAGTCTTCCACCGCAGCCGTCTGTTCCTGGACAGCTGCCGTCGCCATCACCTGCAATCCAACTCACGAATCTTCTTGGGAGTGCACCGTCAGAACACATCCAGACACTACATTCATTATATGCCTCGCAAATCGCCACACTCGTGTGGTTGTCCGAGCCGTCATCAGCTGCTGACCTGGGGAGGAAAAGTGTAGTGGTTGGTTTGGCTCTGAAGAAGCTTGAGAGTGGCAAGGACGGGCCGACTGAAAACGAGAAAGCTGTTTTTCATGAAATCATGGGACTAGTTCAGGGCATGTTAAAGCAATACTCGGGAGCGTGATATTTATGCTTTCTTAGTGTTGAAACGTTGAATGACTGCATTTCCCGAAGGGAGGGGAACTATATACATACGTCACTTCTTGAGCTCGGAAGGGGGCCACTCTTCTCCAGCTTGGAGGGCACGCAGTTTTTCTGCACGCTCACGCTGGTATTTATCCCATTTCCATTGAATGAGCTCCGTTAGACGCTGATCTGGCGGAAGGGCGGTGCGGGGGTGGGTTTCGTGCAAGTGGTATGCGAGGATTCCGGTGAAGAGACCCAAGAGGGGGTCGATGTACCTGACGGAAAGGGTTAGACGGAGGAGAGGAGTGGGATGGAAAGAACTTGCCTGTGTAGAAGAGGGGGAGATGGAGGCATGGTATGGTTGACGTATGCTGCCCTGGAGAACAAGTGATGGATGTCAGAAGATCAGGGTGTGCAAGGAAATTTTGAACCAGTCGCGTCCACAAACACCCTCTGATCGGTCCTCTCTTCCATTCCACTCCGTATCCTCCCAATTTGTCCTCTGTTAATCTTCCTCGCCTATGTCCCCTGCCGCTCTTGAACGTCAGATTCGTCCCATCTACGGTCAGCTTCCCCCGTCCGTTTCCCCCCGCATGAGTCCTCGAATATTCAAATATATGCCTTAGATGCCCTCGACACTGGTTCTAACAAGTCTGCAATTGTCACCTGCAACAAGCTTCTCAAAAAGTATCCTCAAAATGAACTAATCAAGGTTCCTTCTGCTTCCTCTCCCAAGTGGCGCCAGCACTCAATCGAAATTCTCCAGGCACTAAAGGCACTCGCGCTGGTGCGATCACAAAAAGTGGAAGAATCCCTCGTCCTTTGCGATGAGGTCTTGGAGGCAAAGCCCACCAACGATGCGACGCTTACTGCTATGATGCACGTTCTGCGCGGCCTGGGAAGACGTATGTATCAATTACTCCGTTAGCCGATGCCTCGACTAAAGCAATATACAGACAAAGACATGGTCAAGATGTTTGAAGAGGCCTACAAGCAGCAGCCTCTTAATGAAGAGCTTGGAGCCCAAACCTTCTTTGCCAATGTTCGTGCAGGGCAATGGAAGTCGGCACAACTCGTAAGCACCCTCGGAATCATACCCAAGCACCCTATGACCAAATTGAGCCTCAAGGTCGCCACCCGTATGAACAGGCAATTCCAGGATGATCGATACCTCTACTGGACTGTGATCAGCACCGTTCTTCAGGTGCGGGCCTTTGGCAGAAATGATCCTATGTAATATTTGACGAGCATGCCAGGCCGAAGAACCCGGCACTCCACCAGAAATGCGTAATATTCTCTACAAACTTGCACAGCGCCTTGTCATTTCCTCACCAACACCGTCGTACATCAATGCTGAGCGTTTCCACCTCCACCTTTCCGTCCTATTAAAACTTGACCTCGTTGACGACGCCCACAAGCTGCTCGATAGCCAAGTCGGAAAAGCTATATGTGCGACTAACCTGTCCTGCAACGAACTCCGAAGAAAGGTGTGGAAGCTAAAGGGATTAGTAAAAGAGGAGGGAGAGTTGGCCAAGCATCTTATTATGGAGAAAAAGTACGCAATTTGCTGGACTTCGTGATTGCCACCGGCTTGAACCATTTTACAGTGACCGTAACTGGCTAGAGTTCCTTTCTCTTCTGGATGCCACTTTCGCCGATCTCACTGGTGGGGAGGAAAAACCCTCAGAAGAGGCTGTCAATGCTGTTCGGGCAAATATTCAAGAAACCCTAGATTTACTTCTGCAGGTCGTGGAGAAGGATGGCCCTAAAGATCGTTCCGGTCTTCTCGCCCTCCTCGAGCTCGAGAAACGTGCTCGTGCCCATGGTCTTGCCGATGGTATGTCTTAACCATACATCTTTCGTGAGTGTAGCTCATAGATTGAACAGACAAGGCAAGACTTGTTAGTCTTCTCAAGAATTACTTTGAGAAGATTGGCGACAAAGCATGTTGTTACGAAGACCTTAAGCCATATGTCGAACTTGAAGGCGATGAATTGGTTCAATGGACAAGCTTCCTAGACGCCGTTCCCACCTCCTTTGTTCGTGAGCCTTGTATTCATGCACGAAACCTAGCTAACACTGGTTCCGAAAGTCGACAGAGAAGGAACTGCGACGCCTCATCAATGTGTATAAACTGCAGCGTTACAACCTATCGGCTTCGGAAATCACTCTTGACGCAGAAACTGCTCGTGCAACACTCTACACTGAGAAGTACCTTGCGGCCTTGAATCTCGGCTCTGACCTTCCAAGTACGGAGCTTCAACCTGCGGATGATCTCGTTCTTCTCGCTGCGAGCAGTTATGTCAGCCTATGGAAATTGACGAGGGATGATGGATACTTGTATACTGCGACGGCGCTTTTGGAGTATGCGTTGACGAAGAGCAAACAATCGTTCTTGGCAAGATTGATGCTGATCCGCATTTACCGCCTGCTCGGTATGTAACTCTTTGATGGAGGGGATCTGTGAATTAATATGTCGACAGCTGCTCCTGCATTGGCCCTTGAGCACTATCGTGCCCTACGTGTCAAACAGGTGAAGAATGATACTCTTTCACATTTTGTCCTGTCCCGCTCGTCGACGTTCTCCCTGGCCGCGACCGGTGACCTCACTTTTGCGACTGAATGCTTGGAGGCGACGCAGATCTATCTGAGTAATGCCCAGGAGGTGTGTTGATTCCGATTTACAACGGCGGGTGCTAATTAATGGTGGCTTCTAGACCGGTGATTTCATTATCCGCGCTTTCACAGCAGAGAAGTACTCCCAGGTATAGTACCCAACCGAGGCTTCCCAAGAAGTGTCCTTTTACTGACTTGTGGCTCAGATACCAGAATTCATCACCTTTGAAGACCGATTAGAAAACTCCTTGCAACGCGATGTCGTAAAGATGGAACATCTACGAATGCGTCTCGCACACGAAAACATTAACTCTGATATCATCGATATGGAACTCATCGAGTTGAAATTCATCTTTGACCGAGGTAGGCCCAAATAACAAATTTTTGGGAAACGTCACATTGAGACCGTTCAGTTCATCATGATAACCGGGACACCGCCATCCTGCCTAACTACCAACCGAGGTCTTCACCTGATTTTAACAAACAGACTCTCCTCTTTGACACTTTCGAAGGAGTAAGCGGTTGCCTTAGAAGTTGAGAAGGCTAATTGATGCTGATTCAAACTTAGTTCGGTTTCCTGCGTACTTTGCTGAAAGTTTACATCCGTGCCTTGCAACAAGGCAGTGACCTCGATGACACAGTGGAGGAGAAGCTGTTGATTGGGGACCGGCCTAAACAGCGTGTGGACCTTCCTTCTGGCGTTACCCTAAGGGATCGTTTGGTCGAACGGTCAGAAGAGGATCTCAAGGAAGCAAGTATCTGGTTATCGTACGGCCACGCGCAAGGCTAACCAAATTATACTACCGCAGCTTACTCAAGATGAAGTGTCGCTCGTCAAATTCGCCTCGGCACTCGCGGATTGGCTAGAAGTTTACCACAACTACACGCGTCCACCACCCGCTGTCGTTTTGGCTGAAGCCTCGAAACAGACTGAGCTCAAGACCGGGCACCCGTTGAAGGGCATTGAGGTTCCTCCGGTGAATGGCAATGGGTATAAGAAAGACGAGGAGCCTCCCGTGTTTGTTGAGCCCCCTGAAGCAGTCACTCGCTTCTTTGATGGTGAGTGCATCTGGTTGGATAATGGACACAGCGTTGTTCATGCGGGCGTCATTAGATATAAAGGCGAAGTTCAACGAAGTCAAGGATGCCAGCTCGCCGGTGGAGGCCCTTCATGTTGCCGCTATTGCACAGGAGGTAGGAGTATACTTTTGATTACGCCTGTCCCTGGGCTCATTTTTCATGAAGGCATTCCTCATTTTCGTCGTTGAGACTCTCAGATTCAAGAACCAGACAGTGGTGAAGCAGAACAAACTAAGCACTGTAAGGAACCCCCGGTCCGTGACATTCCATCTGCTGAACATGTGCACAGCTCGTTGCTAGCATCAAGAACGTTCGTATTAATGCCATCACTAACTTGAAAGACATCTCTGCGGACCTCATCAAGCGAAGCGAGAGTGAAGCCACTGCGGAGTCGCGCAAGGCATTCGTAGAAGAGTGTTCTGGTATCATCAATGCTGGCGTAAGTCCTTGCTTTAACTTACCATTCTCCAGTGGAAGCTAAAGGAGCACCGACATCACCCCGCAGATTGATCATGACTTCATTTTGAACGTCGCCAAGAAGGAAACTGATGCAAGGAAGAAGGTCCTTGAAGGGCTTGGAAAGGGTATCACTCGCATTTGCACGAATTATGCTGGTAATTAGAGAACTTGGATTAGAACTCACGCATGTGTACGATTTGTCTTTTGTCACAATAGTTAAATGTCACCCAACTCCTTTAAAAGTTTCTTCGCCGTCTGGCTGAATCCTGAAGAGAGCAGTTGTCAGAAAGCCCAGAACGCGTGATGTCACAGGCTCATTCAAGTCGCGTCCTGTAACGCGTTCCTGTAACGCCCAAACGAATCTCTTCCCTTGCTCCTGTATCCATCCACCACCACACATACATACCCAGTTTTCGGCCGTTCTCTCAACTCATTAGTCACGTATTATGTCTCAATGTAACTTCATTTTCCCCTGACTTTGCATCCTTGATCCTGATGACCCGATCCCATTGGTAGATGAGTCGTACTATGGTGGTGGAGGCGGCGGTTTCCTTCAAGGTGGCTCGCCTTACAGTCAGACAGGAAGTCCCGGAGGTGCTCAGGTGAATGAACTGTCAATGGATGAGATCACAAATTGACACTCGAATAGAGGAGTGAAGCTTCGATGTCACTACGGCCAATAACTGCTGCCCAATTCCTGAAAACAGAACAGCCGCATGGTGATGCACCATGGTCACTAGATAACATTGAGATTGGACATGTGCGGGCCTCGACCCTATGTGAAGAAGTTTTTGGCTCATGAATTGGTGCCAGGTTACGATGGTTGGGCAAGTGATCTCAATGCAGCAACAAACGACGAGTCATACTTATTTCATTGATGATGGGACTGGGCGTGTTGAGGCAAGGCACTGGGTGGGGACAACAGGGAATACAGAAGGAGAAATGGAGAAGTGGAGCGGTATTGAGTAAGTAGGTCCTGTTACGTCTTTTGCTTGATGCCGACGCGTTTTTGTAGAGAGGGGATGTATGTCCGGCTAAGTGGGTTCTTGAAGTCGTTTGGGAACAAGAAGTACATCAATGCCTCGTATATGAGACCCGTCACGGACTTCAACGAGATTTACTTTCATATGCTGGAATGTATCACGGTGACGTTGACGTTGGAACGCGGTGCTGTGAGTGTGCTAGTATTGGTTGAGATGTGCAGGGCACTGATGCCATGTGTAGCCACGCAATTTTGGAACTGGACAACAAAAGGCGCTTGGTGCTGGTTCTTCGGCATACCAGCTCAACAATAATCCCATGGACACTCGGGATGAATATTCCCAACTGCCTCCTCTACAGCAACGAATTGTCAGATTCCTCGCTTCACGAGATGACCAAGATGGCGTTCATCTTGGAGTGATTGCTCGAGGGATCAAACAGGATAATGAGACTCTGGGCGCTCAAGAGTTTAGGTTTGTGACCCCTCGTCTTGGTCTTTACGACACTAACGATAGGATTCTACTAAATCCAGTGCAGCGCTGGACGCCCTCTTGGACGGCGGCCATCTATTTTACACCATTGATGAGAGTCATTTCGCCCTTTCTCGCTAGATCTACCTTATTGTGCAATGCAGGATGAAAGCTCTGTACAATATATCTCTGTGCTGTGTGTACTTACTTAATGACGTGCACTTCCCTGCCTCGCGGCATTTGACACGAGTTTGTACCATACTCTCCAGTCGATGACATCGTTCCCCCCAACCCCTGGTCTAACTCTCAATCTGGAATCACCATACAGGGTTCGTGATTTCATACTACTGCTAGTCCCTTACTGCATAGCCCTCCAGTCTGCCAGCCACCCCGCCAATCATGGTCTTCGTCACGCGACCATCAGGCAAGTTCTGAACGCGGTTCATGTCAGGAACCATTTCGAAATTGACGGTCGGGAAACTGAATTTGTGAGCCCTCGTGCCTCTCATTCTTGCCCGAACACAGCCCTCCAAACACCGAGCTGAAGGCTAACTACTAGTTCTTAGATTGCTGTGATCGCAAATGTTTATGATGTAGGTTACAGAGGGGGGAAGCTGGATTACGGACTGGATGATGGCACAGGAAGAATTAAGGCATATCAATGGGACATCGATGGCCAGGATGCAGAACGCGAACTTGCGGAATATGAGTCGCAGTGCGTGATTCTCCTTTTTATTCCTTTGACTTCCGCTAATGGAGACACATACTGGTTTCTCTGTTGCCAGGAACTTTTCGTATGTCAGAGCCATTGGAAAGATCTCAGAGTATAACGGATTATATTCCATCCACCTCACGAAGATCAACGTCGTGGAAGATCCTCATGAGATATATCACCATCTTCTGGGCGTTATCGTGGAGTCGCTTGTGTTTCAGCGCGGCCCTCCTGTTAGTTTCGCTCTCCTAGATGTGTTGATTGTCACTAATGTTTTGTGGAAAGAGTCGCGCTTTGATGGCATCCGTGTCGCAAGGACATGTGAAAAATCAGCATCCTGAAGCGCTTTCAATGCACACTCTACAGAATGACCTTCCCGACATTCCCCATCCCAACAGCACTCACCAACCTATGGACGCCATTCCACAACCTACCCCCTCTCCTAAGTCGGATGACCCTCAGACCCCTGAGCAAATACCGAGAGCCACGTCTCGCGTCCAGCAATCATCGGAGTCCCCCCCAGAGTCCCCGCTGCGATCTTCTCCCATGGAAATAGACGATTCATCGCATAGAAGGAACTATCGTATTGGTGGCGATTTCTCGTTAGCCGGACCGAGCCGCAAGCCCGGATTTTCCCCTTCTCCAGTTCCAAAGCGATATAGGGAACCCTCGCGTCCATCCCTAGCTTCAAACAGATTGCTTAGGAATTCCAATAGACCGTCGACAGCGTCGACGGCTATTGTTACTCAATACCAAGCCTCACCAGAGTTCATTTCTCCCACTAGTTCGCCAAAATCATCTACCACCCCCCGGAATGCTAGATCACGCAGGGAACCCGGAAACTCTTCTTCTGAGATGCCGCAGGTCGCGAAACCAACCGACAGGATGGTGCCTCGAAGGCGCGATCCTTATTCTCATCTATCAAATCTACAAAGGGATATTATCTTGACTATTCAGAACATGCAAAACTCGTCATCGGTAACGGGGGACGATTGGGAGGGGGCTTCCATCACAATACTCGTTCAGACAATTGCAAGACGGCGTCCCAGCCTGACAGAGGATGAATTCGGGTGAGTTGTATTTGTGTTCGAGTGAATTGATGGTGATCCCGAGCGGTCGCAGGGGTGCATTCACCTCCTTGATTGACGAAGGTTATATATACAGCACCATTGATGAAAGCCATTTTGCTTGTACATGATTCATCGCTCGGATCTAGTCTCTGAGCCGTACTACTTCTCCGTTACTCAACATATCTCTTCCTCCTCGAGAACCGAGGTTTGAGATTTCACTGGGGTCTCGCGGTAGTAACTGTGATTTATATGGGGCCACGACTCTCGCCAGCGTAAGCTTCCTCAAGGTATAAGTTACGCATTTTCTTGCCAAGAGTTGGTGAGCAAACTGTCTAGATACGTTGGGATACCGATAACCACTCTTTGGTGTGCCTTACAAGGTGGACTCAAGGTTCGTGCCGCGCTAAGTACTTGATCTCCTTGAACAGTGTGACATGGGTCTGCATCAATGACTACGAGGGAGAACCGTGGTCCGATTAATTGACCCTTGTAACCACAAAGACAGAAGACCGAGAGTGGATATTGCTGCTCACAAACGTCAAGGGACTTCTTAGGCTACAGGAGCAATTGTACGAAGCCGGGGCTCGGGATTTGTTGCTGCTCGATGTTCCGCCCCTGCACCGCAGCCCGGCTAGCAAGGATGTTGTTCGCCTCGCCTTCTTGTGTTAATCCTCATGAGAGGGTTCGGTCATAAGCGAGTCGACCGTTGAACGAAACACTTGGGGTTGAGATGAAGATTTTTGCAACGCTACATGAAGAGGTTGCAGCCCTCCCGTAACCTGTTCCCCCACCCAGAGAAAACCTTCAACGAACCGCCAGACGATCCCGTGCTATACGGCCTTGGTGTCCAGGATGGCGCCTCGATCACACTTATCTTGCCTCTAGAGTTCATGGTTTTGTCGCAGCTGACTTTTATCGAGCGACCGAATCACAGAAGAGTTAAAGAAACCTGGATTGGGGTACTGTGCGCATGTATCACAGAATATAAGCGTTACCAAGCATGCAGGTCTTTCCTTGACCCTTGGCGCTTGTTCCTTTGAATCATCCTTGAGTGCTTGAGTCGTCATTGTTGCGACTCTATCCTTCGCTACACTGCCCTCTGTACCCACAACAAACAATTGGCATACCGGTATTACGGATCTATCGCGGCTGGTAGCGAGCCGCGACTGTCACTCAAGCTCTCAGTTTTGGGACAACGTCGCCATTTTCGGGTGGCGACACCTCCAATGACCGACGGGTTCAAGATCTACAAGCTCGGTCCCCACTGGCATGGTTTCCGCGAAATTACCCTTCTCATGATATTGCAAGTTCTTTATTCCACATGCCCACCTTGACGCTACTCCTGATTAGCGAGTCTCAGCGGCGATTCTTGTACTAACACTGGATACCATTGACAGCAAACCAAAGTAAAACCTGACGCAGGAAAATCCACTTGGAACTGAATTTCCAGGTATGACTTGGGCTGAGGCAGACAAACCTAACTGGGTCGGACATCTGATAACAAAATACTGCCCTCATCCTCGGTTTGACCCAGCCAAGGAGGAGCAATCGCAAGAGTATCGTGACCATGCTCCTCTGGTCTACAATTGCGCGAGGGTCGATGGTGTCCATCGCCAAATTCAGAGTTTCTTCCTACCCAAGGTCGGAAAGAAACCCGAGTGGGCGCCCTGGAATGCTGATAATACACCTTTTTGTAAGAAGCTTAACGTTCCAAACTTTTCGACCAGGAATATTCTGTGTACTGAGCAAAAACTCCACAATAACTTGGATCGGAATCAATGACTGTGCGTACGCCCAATCATGACGTTTCAACCTCTCCCTCTCTCACGGTGAATGGATCCAGGAATACTATCGATAATTCTCAGAATATCCAGGACCTATTCGAGCTGCAAGAACAGTTGTATATCGCAGGCGCTCGCAACTTCTTGTTCATTGATGTTCCGCCAGTGCATCAAGGTCCATTGGGTATGTCTTAATCACCCTAAGTCTCACGTCAATTTTACCCGGGCTCCACGTCTATTTGTACCTCGTATTGAAAACTATCAGGAGTCGAGGGACAACTGGAACGCATTGGTTCCCACAGCCACTGAGAACTTCACGGCAGCACGCGAGGATATCACTACTTTGTTTTTCTCTTCCACCAAGGCTTTTGAAAAACCGTTTGACAGTCCTACCCTTTATGGATTTGACCCAGCAGACATTCGGAGGGCCAATGTGGGTAGATCATGTTCATCCAAAGGCCCGGGTTCGTGAATGAATTTGCGGAATTTATAAATACTTTGCCAGCGAGGGATACGTGATGGTGGGGCTAAATAGATCGTATGTATGAAAGTATACTGTGCATGAAGAGGCATTAAATATATACCACAGCCGTTTTTATGTCTTGGATATTATGAGGCAGCATGGGATAGTCACACCGGATATCCCAAAAGAGGAAGTCACAACTTCCCATCAATGCCCCTGCTGTGGTGACCTCACCTCATCCGTGGTTCGTGGTGGAGGTAGTTGTGGCTCCTTGTTTTCCGCACATTAATCTTACCAGCGACGCCCATTCACATCACGATAACACTCCTATTGCCTGGATATCCGAAGAATTCTTCTATGTCCTGGTTCTCTTCTTGGTTGCCGGCACTACCAACTCTGAACCTCAATCTCGCCTTACCCACTAGCATTCAAGGACGTTTTCTCTCGTTTATATTAAAGAAGACCCTCGGACACTTCTTCAAGCCCGGACAACTCGATCCTCGTCAAATTGACTCTCAGATTGGCTCGGGATTCGTGCAGGTGAATGACCTTGAGCTCGACAATGGGGTACGTGAAGTCGTTGCTTACCGCACATGATAGCTTAATCTCATCGCCAGGCAATTAATACTCTTCTTTCGGGTCTGCCATTTGCTTTCTCCTCCGGAAATCTTTCTTCAGCTACCGTTCGGATACCATGGCCCAACCCCCTCACATCGACTCTTGGCTTTTCCCTGAACTCCCTGCATTTGACTTTCGAAATCTCCCCAGCCCCAGCAACCCCTTTTCCCGACATAGACTTAGCTTCTTCCGTAGCTTCTGTCGCTGAGACATTCATCCACGAGGAGTTGACTCCGCGTGAGGAAGCTTCACTCATGGATTCGCTTCACTCCGACTTTCGTGGTGCTGTTTCGAGTGCTGACAAGGATAGCGTGCCGGGAGGTTTGGATCCATTTGACGTTGGAAACGAGGATGAACCGCGTCATGAGATGGAACCTGGTGGTATATCGTTATTTGCCACTCTCATCGAACGTCTCTTGTCCAGATTTGAGTTCGACGCTCAGGATATCCGAATTACAATCCGACACCCAGATAATGTCAGCGTTACGTTGACGTTGTCAGAGATCAAATACAACTCCAATATTCAGCAACCAGAAGCTCCATCACCGTCGGGAGGCGGACAGACTCCGAGTGTCACCCGTTTTCTGACTGTGAACGGCATTACAGTACACATGAAGGATCTGCGAACGAATATCGTGCACCAGCCGGAATTTGTGACAATGGTGTCTCACTCCCCGACATTATCTACAAAACCGAGTTCACCACATCGCATCTACCAGTCGGGGTCTGCCAATTCTTCTTCGTCGTCCCTTGACGAGGAAACCACAATGGCGATGTCTCAATCCCTCGCAAGTCTTCCACCCCGAGCGCCGTCTCCTTCTCAGTCTATGAGTAGCAGCATGTATCAGAGCGCACTGTCCATTGTCAACGAAGAAGATGAATCTACGCGCTCGAAAACGATCCACCCGCCCCCTTCCGTGATCAACCATCCTGATGATGTCCCACCACCACCTGCATCCATGGAAGAAGTCGTGTTCTCTTCTGGTTCCTTCCCTATCACTGTCAAAGTGATGACCGCACCACCCTCGAGTAATAGTAGAGG
Source organism: Podaxis rugospora (assembly GCA_018524415.1). Classification (NCBI taxonomy): domain Eukaryota; kingdom Fungi; phylum Basidiomycota; class Agaricomycetes; order Agaricales; family Agaricaceae; genus Podaxis; species Podaxis rugospora. The sequence goes on along the minus strand of JAEUWL010000462.1, from coordinate 217,010 downwards.
ACCTGATGATGAAAGAGACAAGGTCACCTTTTCTTTGCAGACCGGTCTCTTGTCTAGTGTGCTTCGATCCTGGCATATTGCAGGGCTTCTGCGCCTCACAAATGCAGTTGTCTCCAGAATGCCTAAACCAGGACCCCGATCTTCGACACCCACCACCACAGCAATTAGTGCGAGCCTTGCCCTTTTTGACGTAGAAGGCTCCCTGGATCTTCGTGGCATCGTGCTTCACTTATTGCCTTTGCATTCGATCACAAGTGTTGATGATCATCAACACTTCCTCCTCCATCCTTTAGTTCCTCCGTCCTTGCCATTCGGTTATTTGCGCATGCATGTGGAAGGGATTACAGCTTCTCTAGCGCTCCCTTCACAGCTAAAGGTTACCCCGAAGCCGAGCATACAAGTGAGGTCGCGTCCTGATAATCGCCTGTTGATGAAATGTGCCTTCTCCATTCACAACGTGTCCGTTTTCGCGTTCCGCTCTCGCAACGATGATGCGGTTTCCGCATTTCCTGTTCTCTTCACGGATCCGCATCTCGTGAGTCAATACTCCCTTCCACACACCCATCCAAGTGAGGTAGATAGGACCCTTAATAAACCCTTGCCCGATTTTGACGTCCTCGATTGGACAGCTCGAGATCAGCAGAAGAGGGGAGGGGCGCGACTTTCACATTGGCGTTGCAAACCTAAGTCACGACAACACGCTCGCCGATATCCTCAAGATCAACCCAATATTGCTTCTCCACCAACCCATGCAGAAGACTTGCCTGGTCGTACCTCGGACGAGCACGCCTTTTCAATTACTTTGGAGAAGATTCGAAAGCGCAAACAATCGGCAGAGTTAGCGGTTGAAGGCAAGGTCGCACCATTGCATATTCTCGTGGATCTGGACGCTATCATCGGTGATGATACAGTAATGAACTTCGTGCAAGAAGTCTCCCGTGGCCTCAAGTCTAGTGAGGGTTCAACGCCCGAGGATGCAGATCGTCTGGACCCGTCTGAAATGGACGATACACCGCCTGCGTCACCTCGGGCAAGGGAAAGGAGGCGACTAGAGCGTATGGTTCTGGATGATTTGGATTTGGAATACGACTACGAGGGTGCACGTACGAGAGCACAGCATGGGAGTCTTCCAAGAAAGGTGGGTTTGTCCATTTGTTCCACTAAGCACGGCATAACTAAGTGTATCTCCACCAGCAATCTCAACCCAAAGATGAAATACTTCTATCCTTAAACCTGGTGGCTATCCGTCTGGAACTGCGGGTACCACCGCCGCGCGACATTCCTCGCTCCGGAGCTCTCGTTATTGATTTCCACGATGTTGAACTAAGGGACGGCCTCAGGAAAGTTGACAATCGCCCTCGCTTTGCAACATCCTTAGATGAACCTCCAACCTCGATGCCAGCCGACAGCCAGCCCATCTTCAAAGTGGAATGCAGAAGGATTTTGATTGCCCATTCTCTTGTTGGTCAATCCCTCGCTACGACTCTCCTATCCATTGGAGCCTTAAGTGACGGAGACGGATCAGAGTCCGCTGATCATCATGCGCCTTTGCAGCCACGAATCTCAGTGATCAAGTCTCAGGCCAGTTCGGGCGTGATCACCGCGTTGAATGTCGAGGTCCCTTCTGCTCATATAGTGGTATCAAAGGAGATGCTGGATGGTCTGCAGTACTTTATTGACGATGCGTCTCAGTTGTTTGAGCGGTTCTCACAACGTACGACTGAAGCAGGAGTGGAAGGAAGGGAGAGTGCAGACACTAGCTTGATAGGAAGTCGCTTTTTCGCCAAATCGAGAAGTAATAGTGGAAGTGCTCTGATGAACAGCGCCTCTTCCGGCAGTAGTGAGACTGTCGTGAAGGTAGCGATTTCGGAAGGTATGACATCAAAAGAGTATTTGAGTCCTTTACTTATGTCTGGATACAGCATTTCTTCGAGCATGGGTTCCGAGAACAGATACCGAGCCGACATCCGTTCGACCTTTCGACCTCTTTGCCTCAGAGTTGAGTGTGCTTATGGAACTCAAACCAGAGGGAAAGGTTTGTGTGCAGTTTCTCTGCGGCTTCCCCTATTTATGCGTCACGTATAGGAAGAGACCGTTATCACGCTTGGCGTTTTGGACGCTAAAGTACTCAATGTATTCCAGACTGGGAAGACTGAAACACTACTGGGGTTGACCGCCCCCAGGAGCCTGGTACGGATAGCTTGGTACTATGATCCTATTGCTTGTTATTCAATCATATATCCCCAGACATCCACTCCTCGACCGCTCATCAAACTTCGGTTCATTTCATTAACAACGCCTGATACTACAGCCAAAGAGACAAAACTGAAGCTTACGCTATGCGATTTCACTTGCAATGTGTTCCCCGATGTTAATTGGGCTAAAGATCTTGGTCTCTTTGTCAAATCGCCTCCTGGCGTAAGTCTCGAAGTCTTATGACGTCATTTTCATTTCCTAATGCTGGTTTAGACATTCGAGTCTGTCATTCCAAGTGAGCGAACGAGCATTATCCTCAAGATCATGGATGGGTCAATCAGAGCATATGCGCCTACGAAGCCCGGGGCCATTGTGTTATACGTCGGAGATACGGACTTGACAACAGATATAACAGGAAACTCATTAGAGTCCACTGTGACTTTGGGGATACAATATTTGTCTCTCCTCGCCATAGACGACTTGAGTACTCAGGGAGGCGAAAGCGCTGGTCTGCACGATATCAAAGGCGTTTCTTATTGGAAAGTGAGTAGTGTGGAGAATATGAGTCGCCGTTGCTAATTTCCCTCAGTCTTTCGGATACGCACTTATCGCAGAGGTGGCTGAGACAAATGCCGTTGTCACTGTAACTAAGAATCCCCCTGTTCACGTCGAAGTGAGTATATCTTTTTTTTCTCGTTGCAATATGAATGTTGATGGCAGTTGAAGCTTCTCGTAGACGGTATTCAACTCCATCTCCACCTAGCTGCCGACACGCTTGCTTCCCTATCGACTCTGATTAATGACATCGCATCTGCGTTCAATCCAGCAAGAGAGGAGTAAGTGCTGAGGTGTGGACACTGGCAGGGAAGACTGATTAGTACGTAGGGTTCCCCTGGAGTCGAGGGAACCAGTCGTCCTTTCTGAGATGAGTGCTTCACGGAACCTCATGGGTGGGCAAATCTCAACCTGCAAAATAATGAGTTGGCTCATGCCTTTCTACAGCATCTGTTGAAGACATTGGATTTCAACGCCCGCCAGAGATAGGCCCAGCTCCCGATATGATCTATGATGACCTCCCTACGAACCCGGATTACTTGGACGAATCTTTTGGCGCAGCAGCAGGATTGCGAGAATTCTCGGATGACGAGCTAGACGATCTTGATGACGATGATGGTGGTGGATCTATGGTCCAGAACACTGCATTCGCGGAGGTGGAACCGGGAGGTGACTCGAACCACAATGGAGAGACCATCAAGGTCTATTCCGAGGGTATTAACGTGATTGAGGAGTACTACGACAACCTTCCAGCTGAGTTGTCGGAGTCTCCAGTAGAGTGCGTTCCCTTCTTGTCCTGTAGGTCTTATAACTCACGTACGGTCCACTCAGCGGAATGGAAAGCAAACTGAAGGTCCGCATCCGAGCGGGCGATGTAGCCTTGTTTTTGTACGATGGATATGACTGGATGCGGACGCGAAAAGTCATTGAAGAAGAAGTGAAGGAGATGCGCCGTCGTTTGGCCAAGATACGTCAACTTGTCGCCAATGGTCAGGTGCAAGAATCTGATATGGGGGAGACAAATGCCGTCTTGTTTAATTCCGTCTATATTGGCATCGACCAAGAAGTCGATATGACGGAGCCTGGAGCTCTGCTGGCGGCTATTGACGAAGAACTCAAGGACGACGTGGAGACGACTACGCAGAGTTCATGGCAGTCATTAAGACCTACAGGGGCTCCCGTTGCTGGGGGAGGGAAACAAAGAGCCCGAGGGACGCGGGTGCACGGCAAGAAGCTTACACGTTCGAAGGGGCCAAGCATGGAGTTCAAACTGATGGGATTGAACGCGGACATGGATCAATTCTATCCCGACGAGATTCTCGTTTCAAAGACGCTTGCGACTGTCCGAGATGTTGAGATTCTGGATCATATCAAAACATCCACCTGGAAGAAGTTTTTGACAGCTCTGCGTTCGGATTCCAGAGGAAACATTAGAGAAACAGATTCGGAAATGGTCAGGATCGAGTTACGAGGCGTCCGGCCCACTCCTGGTCATCCCTCAGAAGAGTCCCGCTTACGGGTGAGTCCTGTGTGTGGCAAGTTGTATCACATACCCAATGCTATTCAAGGCAAAAATTCTTCCTCTACGTCTTTATGTCGACCAAGATGCGGTGGACTTCTTGAAGAGGTTTTTCAGTTTCAAGGACCCGCATGGGGCTCCTGTAACCAAAGCGTCGCCGCCCGAAGCCTATATCCGTATGCCAGATCCATTAACAACTTTACTGCAAACAATAATAACTTATGAACAGAACTTGCGGAAATTTTCCCTATTGACCTGAAATTGGATTACAAACCACGACGAGTGGACTATAGAGCACTTCGGGAGGGACGCACCATTGAACTGATGAACTTTTTCCACTTTGATGGTGCCGAAATGACTTTGCGTCACATTACACTTGCAGGAGTAAGTGCTGCCATTCTTCTCTAGTTAAAATGTTGCTGAAGCTTCCTCTCAGGTCACAGGATGGCCTCGGTTGTTTGAGATGCTTAATGATCTTTGGACGCCAGACGTCAAGGCTACACAGCTCGTGGATGTGATATCTGGTGTCGCTCCGATCCGTTCAATGGTGAACGTTGGTTCTGGTGTCGCAGATCTCGTTCTGCTCCCGATCTCGCAATACAAGAAAGATGGTCGGATTGTTCGTGGCATGCAAAAAGGCGCCACTGCCTTCGTTAAATCCACTGCAATCGAAGCCATCAAGATGGGTGCACGCATTGCCACAGGAACCCAAGTCATATTGGAACAAGCGGAGAGTGTACTGGGCGGACAGTTCACAGATTCATACACGACGGAGACACTTCAAGTACCAACACTTGATGACAGTGGACGTTTGAGCCTCGACATAGACGAAGAAGAGGATGATAGCTCGGACTTGATTTCGAAGTATGCCGAGCAGCCTATGGATATTCGGGAAGGCTTTCAGTCTGCGTACCGGAGCTTACGACGTAACCTTAATTCCGCTGCTCAAACGATATTGGCCGTTCCTATGGAAGTCTACGAACGATCTGGTAATGAGGTAAGCTGTCCACTAGTCAACCACGATGATCGAGGTGCTAAGGCTTCATGAGGGTCCCGTGCGTTCTGTGATTCGTGCTGTCCCGATCGCTGTCCTGAAACCAATGATCGGGGCGAGTGAAGCTATCAGCAAAACTTTGCTTGGTCTCCATAATACACTGGACCCTAATGTCCGCCGAGAGAACGAGGCCAAGTATAAGCATCGGTGACACTTAAAAGTGTGGTTGATAATCGCCTTCTCTCTTGGTTTTCTGCTTTTGGTACAGTCGTCTCCTGTATTATAAATGCAATGTATATGTTACACAACTAGTAACGAGAACCTAATGTCTGTCATAAATGTATCAATGGTGCTTTCTTCAGACAACCAAGAGGCTCACCCACCTGCTCAGTCAATCTCCATACCCATTGATCGACCGTCTCCCTGTACCAGTGCACTTCTCGCCTTCGAAGGGACCTTGATCTTTTCTCTCACCTTTGTTGTCTCCCCCTCAACTACCATAGGCTCATGTAACTTGACGGATACCTTGGCCTTTTCCAAGGTCCTCTGACGGTGCGCTCTTTGTTTGGCTTTAGCCACGGCCATCCTGCAACAGTCGCTATGAGTATTATGGATGCTTGAATTAACCAAGTGCGAATGCACCTGTTTTTAAAGAAGGCCCTCTCTCTCCGTGCTTTGATCTCGCCCACCCGCTTCATGGCCATGATCGTCGTCTGTACCAAATCACGGTCATAACGAACGGGAATGTTCCGCCGTTTCTCAAAGTCAATTGTTGAGTCCTACCATTTGGTTAGTTATAGACAAACTACATGGTGATAGAGCACGCACGATCGTCATCTCTTTTCCGGCTGCTTTCCTAAACGCCTTTGTCCACCGCACCTTTCGGGGATTTCGCTTCATCCTTATCGAGGGTTAACAACCACAACTGAGAAGAAATAGCGAGGCGCATACTTGAAGTTTTTGTGACATCTGAGATGTTTATTATTCAGTTCAAAGTCCAAAGGTGATCATCTTCCACTTACTTCGATGTGCAGAAACGGAAAACTTTTGCGTCATTTCGGACGAAAGCCGTTCCTAGTCGTTCTATAAGTATAGTTAGCTCTAATTTCAGCTGGAAATACCTACCATGGCCAGGGTATACGTTTGTTGAGCAGAAATAGCACTTCTCAATGCGCATTGCGGGAGGGGGGTTAAAATACTGGACAGATAGCTAAGGTAGAGGCAATCCATACCCAACCGATGTGACCATCAGTGACAGGGTTGTTGTCATGTTTTTTTTTTCACGCGATTCACAACTGGAAGAGTGATTGTCCCCGCAGCATGCAATCTTCCCTCCATGAGGGTGGGAGCATCCGGTGCCCACGGTATCTCCTCGCAGCCCATGCTGACTGGCAAACTTGTTTGCCAGTCCGGCCGTGTTCATATGCATCTGTAAATCGATGCAACGTCGAGCAAACCTAGCATATGTTTAATACATGTATAGAATGAATTTATGAACACATACCTTCGTATAGCATCGATGTAGACTGTTACAAGTGAAGCAAGAACATTCTTTTTCGAGGGTTTCCTCCCGGGTATCCGGATCCAGGCGCATTTTTTTCAGCCTATTCCAGTCATAATCAAGTGTCCAACTTATGGACCTCTTTAGTACACTCTTACTGTCGAGTTCCATCAGACTGAGTATGGCTTCCTCGTCAGATGTGCTGCTCGGACTGATCTTTGCCAGTTGCCCTCTCTTGACTCTTGGAAAGCCGTCGTCGCCAACATCTCACAGCGGCCAGGCAACCTGGTCATGACCGATGTCATTGGTGTCATGAAAGCCGTTGAAAATCCGCTTGCAGATCCGGTACCAATATGTTCAACGAAGTCGCGGTCTCTGAAGACTACAAGAAACTGCAAACATTGATATCCTCCATGTCAAACGTCCCTATCCAGGCTGTCGATGACCAGACCTCTCTTGCGTCCCTAGGAATTGATCCAATAACTGCCATACAGGTACCCAACAAGCGCAGGCAGGCTAAGATGAAGATTACCACTCCAGATATCCCCAGCTGTCGAACCTTCGTAGATTTAGCGAAGAAAATCCAGACTTGTATTGAGAAGCTCTCCCCACTGCCCACTAGTCAGCAATCCCTATCTCTTCCTCCGGCAGAAATTAAGGCCATTGATTCTCGCTTTGATGAAACGCCCCCAATCGAAAGGATCCTCCCGATGACCCCTGGTCAAAAAGCTTTTCCTAGCGGCTTGGCAAAAACGCGAACGCAGGAAATATCAACATGCCTTTATGTTCCAGTTACCTGGGGATGCAGACAAGGTCTGACTCAAAGTAGTGTGGATCCTACTCCAACGCCATCCCCTCTTGCAACCTATCTGTGCAAACACTCCCAATGCTGATGATCCGCGCATCGTCGTATTCAAAAACGAAGTACGTGGCCAGAGGAAGTCGCCGAAGATGACATGTTCTACTACTCTAGCGCCATCGAGGTTAGGCAACTTGTAGAGAATCCAATTCCCTCCAGGCCCCCACAAGCACGGGGGATCCGGTATTAAAAGAATGAAGTTTGTCTTCTCTTCCATCTGCACCACTTCCAATACGATGCTTGCTCCTTGTCCGTCTTGGTGGAGGAGATATCCTCCATCTATAAAACGCAGTCCAGCAACCTGTCACAGGATCTTCTCACCTGCCTCACGTACACCAAGGCGGATGACGAACAACTTGCAACATAAGATCATTACTGGAAGAGAGTCTTCCCTGTTCAATAAGTTAATCCAACCCTATTCCCGAATCTCAACCCGCGCCCAGTCCCTAAAGCGAACGGTGTGCATCGTCAAGTCTGCCAATGAGGTCGTTTCCTTGTACGAGAAACGCGCCGCAGAATTGCATGTATAACTGCATGGCATGTTGGGTGCGTTTGCAGAGCACTTATACACGCGTCAATGATGCATGTTTTGGGGTGTGGCACAATGGAAGGATAGGCTCTGTCGATAATATTGAGCATTTCGCAATCCTTTGCGTTAATATTCTCCCGTTGTATGTCCCGGATGCTCGAGGTGACATCTGTTTCGTAGCTGGGCGCATTCACGAGGCTTTGGGTCGACGGGCCGGTATTCATCGAGCAAACAGACTTCTCGAGGTACGACGCGCTGTTAGGGATCCATAAACCGCTGACGAACATCTTTCTCAACGTGTTCAAATTGACTCCGCCCGGGCAGAAGGGTGGATTATTAGAGCCAGTGAATGTGAGTTTATGCATCTCTAAGGCTTAGGGACTGACTGTGGCACATGTCTAGTTGTCATTCGACCTGCCTATCATCAAAGACGACGAACCCCAGCCGGTCCTTGACTATCTGCCACTCACGAACCTGGTACAGGTGTGGATATTAAGACTTGCTGGAAGGTGCAATGCTGACATATCCAGGACGGCCTCTCGCTTGGTGTTGCTATCATGCCTGGACGCAACGTTATTCGTGACGCCCTTGATGCATTGGCAAGCGTCCTTAAGTTGGAGCAGGCGGAGGAGATTATCGGAGAGTTTTCCCTGCTGCAGGCCCTCAACCTCGTATAAATAGGCACAAGGTACCAATTGGAATGGAATACATTACAGTAAAGGTTAAGTTTACTTTCGTTCATGCCCCGTACGAGCAACTTGTAGACATTCCCCCTCAAAGTCAGTCAACCAGACTACCTTGACCCCTGCATCTTTCAGTTTCTGTGCGCCCTCGCACTTCACGAAGTCGTCCGGTTCGCTTACGCCAATGTAACATCTGGGTATCTTCGCCGCAATGATAGCATCCGAACAGGGTGCTAGGCCCGATGTTCGGATTGAGCATGGTTCTAGGGTGGTATAGATATCGGAATGGGTGAGGATGGTTTCGACCGTTAAGTCACCTGAGCGAGCGGCTGGGAACAGGGAATGGAGCTGGTCCACAGTGAGAGCCCTTGCTTTGGCTAGAGCATTGGCCTCGGCATGGGTATTTCCGGGAAGTTCTCTAGAAAACCCGGTCGAGAGTACGACGGGTTCTCCTGAAGTAGGAGGCCATTTGGCCGCAATTACGCACCCGACGCAAAAGGCGGTTGGAGTGGGCACACACTTGCGCGCCTCGTCAAGAGCCAGGCGCAGGAAACGTAGATGTTGTCCTGCCGTTCAAGATATCATTGAGCAACGATGATTACAAGTAATGAAGGCGGACAGACCCTGAGGCTCTGACATTGCACCTGAATTGAATCAGCGTTAGTGGCGATTAGATACTTGTCACCAGCAGCACTGCTTTTGGTAACTTTTGCTTACGTATGCAGAAGTGGGCTACAAACTTCGGGGTCCTGAATTGTGGTTGAGGTGTTTGACCCTCAACCTTACCACTTGCACTCATCCCATCATGTCCTCGCCCCAGCCAGAGGAACTCCGTGAGAACCAGGTCGAAGACAATGACGACCCTATGCAAGGTTCTGGTCAGGAGGAGGAAGAGGGAGATGGTGACGAGATGATGCCCAATGTGACAGACGATAGCTCGGAGGAAGGAGAGGACGATGAGGAGGAAGCTCGCAGAATCAGAGAGGGATTTATTGTTGACGAGGATGAAGAAGAAGAGGAGGACGAGGAGGAGGAGCGTCGTAGACGGCGAAAGAAGCGCAAGAAGCATCACCGTAGACGTGAGTTTCGGTTCATACGTTGGCCCTTCAGTGACTCAATTTGCAACAGGTGAGGACGAGGACGAGGAGCTGGAGGAGGATGACTTGGAACTGCTTGCCGAAAATACTGGTGGTACATTCAGGAAGAACCGTCTAACGCGACTACGGCGCGGCCGCGTCTCCGAATCACCACCGACTGCTTCCTCCAGGCGAAGAAACGTTGTAGAATCCTCTGATGAAGATCTTGATAATGACGACAATCTTCCTCAAGTACAAGATATCCAGAAAATCTGGGATGATGAACGAGGCAGAGATGACGAGGAGGAGTATGGTGATATGGACCTTGATGACTTCATCGAGTATGATGAAGAAGGTGGAGGAGCTATGGATGAGGCGTCTCGTGCAGAGCGTAGGCGTGAGCAACAGGAGCTACAAAGGCGTAAACGGGCGTTCGGCAGTCGACCAGAACTCGCGGGTATTGATGCCAAGTAAGTTCGAGTTCTTAACCTTGATAGTAGCCTGACTAATAAAATTAGTGCTTGGGACGAAATCCATGACGTGTTCGGCGATGGTCATGATTATGATTGGGCTCTGGTTGGAGAGGACGAACCTGAGCCGGAGGAGGAACGTTTCAAACAGGATACGAAATACCAAGATGTATGTGACTCCTCTCGGTCGTTTATGTTTTGCTGAATTAGCCCTTTGCAGGTGTTTGAACCGTCAGAAATTCGTAAACGTATGTTAACGGATGACGACGATCTCATTCGTGTGCAAGATATTCCTGAACGCATGCAGCTTGCGACGTCCTCACTTTCTGAAAATACCACCCTTTCCACCCATACGCCAATGACAGAAACTGACCTTGATGGTGCTGCTATGTGGGTCACCCAACGCATATCGGCACGCAAAAATCGGGAGTACTTCAGTGTTGATGGTCAATTCCAGCATCTGAGGGGCGCCCTTGTCATGGCCGTCACATTTGCGTTGCGCTATCTTTTCGTCGAGGAGTTTGAAGTGCCCCACATCTGGGCGCACAAACGGGATTATCTCTGCCATTTCGATGTTTCCGACATTCGGACACGCAAGGAACTTTTGTCCTTAACCGAATTGTGGCGTATATATGCCCTGGGACAAAAGTATAGGTCACTACTGGAGAGAAAACGGGCCTTAGCCACACTTTACGAGCGCTTGCAGGTACATGATGAATTTTACGAAAAGGAAATTCTGCCCAGAGTGGACAGCGTTGAACTTGTAGCAGACGCTACGGAGTGGCTCCTCTTGAAGTACAAGGAGAAGAAGCATGATGGACTTGACTCTCGCCCGCGCGAAGATGAAGAGGGTGACATCAAGAAGCCGAAGATGCCCAGTCGTATCTCGGCATACGAGGTTGCAAAAAAGAGCGTCATTTCGAGGTTGGCTGAAGTAGGTCTTTCGCACCTTGCAACGTGGTAGCTATCTAATTTTGCACCAGGGTTTTGGGTTGGAATCGTATCAAATAGTGGCGAACTTCATGGCTTCAGAGCGCGTACACTTCGTTCAAGATCAGGAGCTCAATCCTACCATCTATGCCGAACAGTTTGCGGATCCTGATCCGATGAAAGCCCAGACGCCGGAAGAATTACTCCGTCGTGCTCGGTTGATACTGTCAACTGAACTTGGGAAAGATCCTCTTTTGAGAGACTACGTTCGTAAGCTCTTCAAGGAGGAAGCTCAGATCACCGTTGAGCCAACCGAAAGGGGGATTGTAAAGATCGACCAAAACCATCCTTACAATGTATGTTTTCTGACTTCTGGGAGTTTCTCTGTTGTGCTAATATTTTTATCAGAACTTCAAATACCTTCTTCGGAAACCTCTCAGGGAAATGCTAGAAACCGCTCAATTCCTGCACATCCTTGCAGCGGAAGCTGAACATCTCGTGACAGTCTCAATCTTTCTCCCCAACGAACCGAAGGCAGAACTTGAACAGAAGCTTAACAATGCGTTCAGTTCTGACAACTTTAGTGAGGCTGCAAGGGCATGGAATGTCGAAAGGAGTCGTGTAGTTCAAGATGTCATCGAGCAGCACCTCATGCCCCTTGGTGCAAAGTGGGTGAGAGAGTATCTCCGGGAAGAAGTGGAGGACTTCCTTGCCCAAAGCTGCGCAGCTAAACTACGCAAGGTAAGCCGGCCATTATCCTTTCATGTCCATATCACCTAATTATCATCTAGCGCATCAACTCTGCTCCCTATATCACTCCTGGGATGAAGCCTGGTGATACGTCTTCTGTCCTTGCTATCTCTTGGGGTAAGGGTGACCCTCAGAAGGATGCTATTTCTATCGTTTTTCTCGACGAGGCCGGTCGTATGCGTGAACACACCAAGATCGACAACCTCCATGACTCTGACAACCTCGACGAGTTCATCGATTTGCTCAAACGCCGGAAGCCCGAAGTCGTCGTTATTGGCGGTTTCAGTATGGCGACACTGAAACTCAGTCAACGCGTGAAGGAAGTTCTCCAGGGAAAACATCAACAAACCACCGGTAATGAGTCTGGTTGGCCAACTGAACACTTCGATATACCTGTCATCTACGTCCACGACGATGTCGCGCGCATATACCAACACAGTAGTCGTGCCGCTGAAGAATTCGGTGGGCTTTCTTCAACCGCTAAATATTGTGTCGGTCTTGCCCGGTATGCCCAGAGTCCTCTGAATGAGTTTGCGGCTTTGGGGCGTGACATTACAGCAATCACCTTCGAGGAAGACGATCAACACCTTGTAGGTGCCAGTTCTGAATCGACTGTGTACTTTACTGATATCTTAAACCAGGTTCCTGTAGAGAAGCTGTTGGTGGTCTTTGAGCGTGCTCTTGTGGATATCACCAACAAAGTGGGCGTCGACATCAATCGTGCAGTCACCGATAGCTATTACCAACACTTGCTTCCATTCGTTTGCGGTCTGGGTCCCAGAAAGGCCCAGAGTTTGGTGAAGAAGATTGGTGCTCTTGTATGTGTTGCTCCTTCCAGATGAATGATAGTGACTCACCAGATTATTTAGGGTGGAACGCTGGTCAATCGTGATCAATTCATCAAAGCGGGTTTACTTACGACCAAGATTTTCTTGAACGCTTCTGCCTTTTTACGGATTGCTCGTGAAGATAATGAAATGCGTACCCTCAAGAATCGTCGCGACGATGACGATGCCCCAGATCCCCTAGACGATACCCGAATACACCCTGAAGATTACGAGTTGGCTAGAAAGATGGCTACTGATGCTCTCGAACTCGACGAGGAGGATATCCATGATGAGCACCCCTCACATGTTGTTACTCTCATCATGAACGACCCGGATAATGAGAAGAAACTGATGGAACTCAATCTCGACGAGTTTGCTATCAGCCTCTATCAGGCCAATTACGATCAAAAGCGACATACTCTCAACGTTATTCGGGACGAACTTCTCAGACCATACGCGGAACAACGTGATCCATTCCTTCTGCCACAAGATATGGAAATCATCACAATGCTCAGCGGTGAAACCGAACGAACCCTGAGACATGGACTCATGGTTTCTGCGGTGGTATATCGTACTGCTCGCCACGTGGCATTCGTCCGCCTTGACTCAGGCGTCGAGGGTGTCATCAGCTCGAAGACCCTCCCCGACAGCAACGCTCAAATCGAGACTTTCATTCGGAAAGGGCAAACGGTCTCCGGCATCATCATCCATAGGAACATGCAATTAGATCAAGACACGTTCAACATAGAACTTTCATGTCAACGACAACTTCTTGAGGAACGAGATGATGAAATTCGCAAAGTTAGACCGGATATCTACTACGATACTGTTCGGGAGGCCAAGGACAAGGAGATGTTGAATAGAAAGAAGAGGGCCGAAACTGATCGCAGCCGGCGAGTCATCAAACACCCCAACTTCCATAACTTCAAAGCCGCACAAGCCGAGGCATTTTTGGAGAAACAGCAGCGTGGGGACGTCGTCATCCGACCGTCCTCCAAGGGTATCGACCACCTTGCTGTGACATGGAAGGTAGACGATGGGCTATATCAACACATTGGTTTGTTATTTCCGTTTCTACTTTTGTATCCTGATCATTAACGAGATCGCGCAGATGTAACAGACTCCAATGCCGATCCGACCGGTCAGACAACTGGTCAGCTCATTGTGGACGCAACACATACATATGCCGATCTTGATGAATTGATCGTCAATCATGTACAAGCGATGGCTCGCCGTGTTGAAGAGTTGATGGCACACGAAAAATTCAAGCAGGGGCCGGAGGATGAACTACGTGAGTATCTTTTTGCATCTGAAATTTGTTTGGGCTCCTAACATCTCTCTAGATCTCTTCCTCAAGAATTCCTTGGCAGCTAATCCGGCGAAGAGCATGTATGGTTTCACCCTTAACCGGAAGAAGCCTGGGCACTTCAATCTCTGTTTCCTCGCCAACAAGAACTCCACTGTCCAAACTTGGGTACGTCTCGCAGGCTGATCTCATTATATCGTGCTTCGCTAACTTATCCTCAGCCCGTTCGCGTTGCTCCAGAAGCTTACTACTTGTTTGATGCTGCTGCTGTCGGCGTCCCTGAGTTATGTGACGCATTTAAAGTTAGGTGAGTGATTTGTGGAAGACAGGCTAGGGCATGAAGTTCACACGTCGCATCACGCAGACACTTGCACGAGTCCCAGAATGTCGCCAATGTGAGTGGAGGCAAGACACCATTTGCTGGTGGCCGTACACCTGCCCGTCCAGGTGGAGCGACTCCTGGGCATGCATCCATCCGACATGTTGGTCGTACGCCAAATCCTTACGGTGGGGCTCAGACCCCCTATGGTGCTGGCCCCCCACCTCCTGTACCTCCTCCTTATGGCCCTCCACAGGCCTATGGCTATCAGACACCGTCACATCGACCACCGCCTGGTTATCCTCAGCCACCGGCAAACATCCCTCCTTCAATGAATCCGGCACGTGCACACATGCTGCAGCAAACTTCCGGCCCTTCATGGGGTCAAAATCCTGGCTGGGGATAATAACCTTTTGGCCTGCTCTTTTTTGTTAGGCTTTCTTTTCATTTTCGCAGTCATATTTGGATAATGTATCATATAAAGATTCGGGTTCTAATATGCATTACTATCATACTTTTTGTTGCAAAATTTAACCAGGAACATTGCCGAGGGATCTTTTGAGTTGCTCAAAATTAATTCTGCAAGCAATGCAATGTTGTAACAGAGTACAATTACATGTTAGCCTTAATATCATGTACAAAAACTGTTTTGGTTGACTCCCCGTGCCATCCACGGTTGCTACTAGCACTGACAAGAAACCTACATCCCGGATCGACGACTGGAGTAATTTGAAATTCGACGGGTCTGAGTGGGGGTGACGTCACAGCAGAATTAAAGAAATACGCACGCATTTGGGAGACATATCCCCCATGATGTCCAGGAATGATCTTGAACTGTACCCCACCTCTGGGTCTACCAGAATCGGGTTCTCCAGCCTCCGCGACATTCCATAACCGCAAGTTATCAAACGAAGCACTGGTGGAAGAAATTGACATGTAAGCATACCTATGAGGGGTGAGATGCCCGATGTGAAAGACGGAGACGTCGAAACACAACGGAGTCAAGATAAATAGGTGAACGGTGAAGGGGCGGAAAGGGGGAGAAATGAAGTGATGACAAGTTGAATGAATGATATCGGTGCGATACAATATGACAATGTATCATGAACGTGGTAACTCCGAAGCAAGAAAGAAGACTAACCAAGCGATGTGACGGCAATCTGGAAATGCGACGACACAGGATACCACTCCGGAACTGGTTGGATTCCGGAGAGTTTTGAGAAGACGGGGAGTGTTGGCAGGACCTGAGCACCCGAGGAGTCGTACATCCCAGACGTCAACTGTCCCATTACGTCTGCCAGCATAGATCTGGCCACCATCGGCGGACCAACATGCCTGTTTATGACAACGTCAAAAAGAAAAACTTTATTGAGAGCGCTATAAAGTGGATAAAGGGTAATCCACTTACAGATAGACACCATGGAGGTGTTTTTTCGCTAAGCCATAGTCGCCCAACACCCCTTCCTGGCGTATGTACTCTCCTATCCCAAAGGATGACTTGCCCGTCGATAGAAGCTGTTAGTAAGAGATCGGGTGAGAAAGTTGCATAGTTCAAAGGGTCCAGAAGGGGAGGAGCATTCTTAGGCGGAGCTACTGTCACCGCTGGACGTGGTGCTGGTGCAGGTGCGGGAACGGGTTGTGTGAAGTTCTGTTGTCCGGGCATGGCGATCTTGCTTTCGAAAGGTATCAAATCTGGTTTAGTCGGTTCTGCCTCCATCGTGTTGGCATCATCTGCATCGTCCCCGTCAAATAGAGGGTCGAATGAGGCATCAGATTTAGCGTCTGAGTCGGCCGTTGGGGGTGGGTTCTCGGGGTTCTCGGGTTTCACATTGGAAGCGTCGGGGAGAGATACGTCGTTGGTGAAAGTCTCAGAGGAAGCCATATTCGTTGAGTTGTACATGTTTTCGTGCGTTGAATCAACATGAGTCTGAGTTTCTTGAGTTGAGTCGCCCATGTACGGCTCCGTGCGTGCGAGACCCGGAGTTCCGGAATCTGTATAGCTGGAGCTTTGTGGCCGAAGAGCAATGGCAGCCAGCTGGGCTCCATGCGCCGTGAAGTTACGAACACCTTGTCCGGTGTTTAGGTCCCATTGCTACATGTATAGCTCCAATATCTGCTTAGTTGGGGTAGAGCTACGCAAAATGACTTACAATTGCTTCACCATCCCATCCTGCACTGAAAAATGACTTTTCGTCATAGTCAAGAGCAAGTCCTGAAACAGGACCCTTGTGCCCTTTCATGACATGGCACCGTCTCCCAGGATCATGCCGCACTGTGAAGAGGTTTATGTGCCCAGTCTGGAAGAACCTTCAGAACTAAGCCAAAACTCATCAGAAATCGAAGATAATACACGCACATCTGAACCTCCCAGTGCCCACAATGCATCTGAATGCATGGCCAAACTATAAACCGGGGCCAGACCTGTATCATCATCAACCACCGTCGCCCCATTCACCTTCTTCGGATTAGGCACCGTAGGGTTCTCCCACCAACAATACAGATGACCAGCTTTTATGAGGCCCTCGACAACGCCTGCGTGATGTCTCTGAGGTGCGGAAAGAAAAGTCTTGCCGTTGAGGGCGGTGAAGATGTCGTAGTCACGTATGTAGCCGTCCTCCGAGCCTGTTAGGAGATGCGACATGCACATGGAGGAAGCTAATGAATGCACAGGCCCGGGGTGTGGTAAGGCACATATTGCTTCAACTGTGAAGGATCTTGGTGGCGGGAGGTCGGGGTTGAGGGTGTATCTGAGAGCTTGGCGTCGTCGTGCGGCGGGGGATGGGGAACGTCTGCGTGTCGGTTGGGATGCTAGGAAATGTCCCCTTGAGACGTCAAACACAGACTCGGAAACTGAGTGGGCTTACGCGGAATAGCATGTTGTACAGAGATGTGATTGGAGTCGTGCTGTGAAATATTAGCATGGCCAGTCGTCGAGACTGTCGCGGTTGTACGAGATGGCGGGGCTGGTGTCTCTGGACCATCCACGTCCATGGAAATCCCCCCGCTACCAGGTTCCTCTTCTTCATCTTCCTCCTCCTCATCTTCTTCGTCCTCGTCTTCATCTTCCGAGGATTCCTAAAATTCCAGAGGTATGGTATATGACTTGTGCACGCAGACAAGAAACCCTGAAATACATACACACCTCTTCGCCATCCTCCGTCGCGTCTTCTTGCGCGTCGATCAGGCCATTCTCGTCTTCATAGTCCTCGCCTTCAAATTCGAGCTCTTCGAGACCGTCGTCGTCAGAGTCGCTCGCCATCTGGTCTTAGTGCTTAAGTCGCAAAGAGTATGGAATACAGATTCTAAATTGGGCGGGCCGAGAGATCCGTGACCCGAAAGGGGACCACGTGCACATAATTACACCTCTCTAGCTCTCCTACTCCAATTCTCATCCCTACAAATCATGGTTCTAGCAGACCTAGGGCGCAGGCTCAATGCTGCGCTATCGTCACTTAACAGAGCACCCGTTGTGGACGAAAAGGTACCTCACTGCGAATGCTACGCTGTAATGATTTGGAAGGCTGACGTATGACTGGGAATAGGTCCTTGACGGGATGCTCAAAGAAATTACGGCTGCCTTGCTCGAGACAGATGTGAATGTCAAGCTCGTTGCTTCGCTGCGAAACAAGGTGAAGCAGAAGGTGAAAGCCCTACTAGAGCAGAATGCTGGCGATAAAGCAAAGGAAATGAACCGGAAACACCTTATCCAAAAGGTGACCTTCCGCTCGTCTAATTTTCTCAAAGCCAACCTCATTTCCAATGCCATTGTAATCAGGCAGTATTCGATGAACTCGTATCTCTCGTTGATCCAGGTGTTGAGCCTTACAAACCTAAGAAAGGCCAATCCAATGTCATCATGCTTGTTGGTCTTCAAGTATGTTCCAACCCCTTGCACTCCCCCTTCTAGTTTCAATCCAAATAAAAACTACAGGGCAACGGAAAAACAACAACCTGCACAAAACTCGCAGTGCACTACCAAAAACGCGGCTTCAAATCCGCCATAGTCTGTGCAGACACCTTCCGTGCCGGAGCATTTGACCAAACCCGTCAATCCGCAACAAAAGCCAAAGTCGCCTACTTTGGCTCATACACCGAGACAGACCCAGTCTCCATCGCAGCTCAGGGTGTCGCGAAGTTCAAAAAGGAACGATTTGAGGTCATCATTGTCGATACCTCTGGACGGCACAAGCAAGAATCCGAGTTGTTCCAGGAGATGGTGCAGATTGGTGAGGCTGTGAAGCCAAATATGACGGTGTTGATTTTAGATGCGAGTATTGGGCAGGCTGCGGAGGCCCAGAGCAGGGCGTTCAAGGAGAGTGCGGACTTTGGTGCGATTATCGTTACAAAGATGGATGGCCACGCGAAGGGAGGAGGTGCGATTTCAGCGTACGCCACCCTCATTTACAATCACCATTTCACCTCTATCTCACATATTATTTATATCAGAGTCGCAGCAACACAGACACCCATCATCTTCCTTGGTGTTGGTGAACACTTGCATGACCTCGACCGCTTCTCTCCGCAACCCTTCATCTCAAAACTGCTGGGTCTCGGCGATATGCAAGGTCTGATGGAACACATGCAAGATCTCGCAACGCAAAATCCCGACAAGCAAAAGGAAATGGCCAAGAAACTTGAGGAGGGTAAACTTAGTATCCGCGATTGGCGCGAGCAGATTCAAAACGTCATGAACATGTATGTAGGTTTGTTGAGCCTCCCCACAGAATCTTATCGCTAACCTGTTCGGACCCGAATAACCTTCTTTCCTCACGGCCTGCCCCTTCCTAACGCAGGGGTCCAATCAGCAAAATTGCTTCCATGATTCCAGGATTACCTCAAGAACTCTTGCAGGGCTCGGACGAAGAAGGTTCGCAGCGGATGAAACGAATGATCTATATCACGGATAGTATGACAGCTGCTGAGCTGGATTCCGACGGATCGCCGTTCATGGAGCTAGGCAAAGATGGGAAACCCATTGGCCTTACATGGCGGGTGACACGCGTGGCGCGGGGAAGCGGTACGAGCGTCCGCGAAGTTGAAGAGCTGCTATGCCAATACCGTATGATGGCCAATATGGCAAAACAAGCCGGAGGGAAGAATGGCTGGTGAGTCTTGTGTAACAAATAATCAATCCTGTAGATGAAGCGCTTAAATGATGAATGTAGGCTCCAAGCCATGCAAAAGATGCAACAAGCCACCGGTGGCAAAGGACGGGGGCTGAACGGAATGCCCACCCCGGCTCAAATTCAGGCACTTCAGCGTGCAATGCCACCGGGAATGTTACAGCAGATGCAACGCCAACTACGGAATGGTGGCGGCATGCAGGAGATGATGAAAGCCATGATGCAAGGTCAAGGTGGGGACCAGCTCGACGTGGCAGAGATGCAGCGTACGTCAATCAAGTTTTAGCCAGGTACAGGATCTGGAAATTTTGATCTAATATTTGCGACAGGTATGATGGCGCAAATGGGCAACGGCCTGGGTGGACTGGGTGGGCTGGGAGGACTTGGTGGATTGGGCGGCATGCAAGGTATGGCAGATATGTTTAAAATGATGGGGATGGGTGGCGGACGATAAAGAGAAATACATGAATGCTGTGAGTACATCGAGTTTAGAAACGGAGACATACTCTGAGAGCATGGTGGAATTAACTCGCGGCAGAATGTGTCAACCCAGAGCTCCGTGTACATGTAAGATACTTTGTAATGATAACTATTAAGCTTTCGAGATTGGTAGGATTAACGGAACCTGAAGCCCGGAGGCAGGAGGTCATCTGATGGGTACCTTTCATGGTTTGGTCTGTTGCTTCCATCGCTTCTTGATGCTAGATGCTGCAGCCTTGTTGCCAAATATGAAAGTGGAGGTGTGCTTGTCGGCGCCCGTTGTCTTTGACACGAAAGAAGATTGTGCGAACAGGATCTAGGTTGTCATGTGGAAAGGGTCGTGAAGAAAGGGGAAAGTGAAGACGTACGGCCCAGAGTCCCCAAAGGCCGATGACCAGGGAACCGATAAAGACCATGGATGCGAGAGGACCGACTGATTTTGTGTTCCACGCTAGAAACGCGGATATATTAGCAATGAAGGTGAGCGGCCCGAGCAGGGGTTGATATGGCTGGGTGGCCTGTTGGGCTGGGGGACCGGGCTGGGGGGAACAAGGGACCTGGTGATGGCGAAAAAAAAAAAAAAAAAAAAAAAAAAAAGAGAGAGAGAGAGAGAGAGAGAGAGAGAGAGAGAAATAGAGATCAGAAACCTTTCAATCAGAGACTTTGTATAGGAGGATCGGGAGACGACGCTAACATTAAAGATGAGGGCCAGGGCGATCCCAAGCATCCAGATGCCGAATTGAAGGGCAAGGAAGGACTCGAGAGGAGTCAAGTTGACACGAGGATCTGAAGAAGCTGGTTCCGATATGAAGAGAAGAAGGCGAGGAGAGAGGGTCAGACATGCGGCCAGCAGCAACACTCTAGAAAATAAGGTAAGTTGGGTGACTAAAATAACACAAAAAAGGGAGATTCACATGGCAGCGGAAGCCCATGTCCATGCTGCCAGAGATTGAGCAGGAGAGGCGGGGAGAGGAGGGGAAATATTCTGTTGGTTGGGTTCAGACATGAGATCTTGAGAGAGAGAGAAAGAGAGGAGATGACGTCAGAAGTAGATCTGATGTGACCCAGGAGAGCGGAGAGCACAGGAATACGGAACATACGGAACATGGCCGATTTTGATTCAAAATAGCTTAGTCGATTCTAACTTTTGATTTTTCGTCCGTACATCTCTCATGCTTCTTCCTCCGACATATTACGCCCTCCTCAACGCCCTCTCAAGACTATGCCTTAGCCCTCAGCTTGTCTCTTTGTTTTCTTCTACCGAATGGCCGACGACAGTTCTTCACCTTATGCCTACGTCGGTGAAGACGATTCAGGCTACTTTCGCATAGTCCACGGCAGAAAGCTCAACGCCCTCAACTCTGTCTATCTCCTCCCCGTAGACGAAGACGCAGTCAAGGTACTGGCTCCTCACCACACCCCCTAACCGCCTTGCTCATCCCACTCCTCTCAGCGTTCCGAGCTTCATCATCGCATGCTCCAATTTGTATTCAGAGGGCGCAACTACTTGGGGCCTGTCAAGGAGGCCCTCCAATTTGGCCAACAACGCCGAAGTACGTCCCTGGTTGATTCCTTGCCGAGCTACACTTATCAAGTACAACTGTGTCCGTTCTAGTACTGGACCTGGGCACTGGCGGCGGTTCCTGGTACATCTACCGACCCTACGATTGATGTTTGCTTATGCTCACCGACATTTCCTTTGCCCAGGGCAATCACCATGGCTGATGAATTCCCTCGTGCAGAGGTCATTGGAATCGATCTTGCTCCCATCCAGCCAAGGTACGGTATCACCCCTGCATTTCCTCCGAACCGAACAATCCCCTGCCTGCGCATCCTCATGTTCGTACGGCCGGTGCGGATATCCTAACACGACCACCTCGTTTTTTTCGTTATAGAATGGTCCCATCCAATTGCACGTACGTATCTTTTCTTTTCTGGCTTCCATTCGCCTAATCGTCCTGTTCGGTCCCATCAACAAATTCACTTATCCGCCTCTCCAGATTCGAGCTCTGTGACCTTGATCTCCCGGTGCCCATTCCTTACCCAGACAATCATTTTGACTTTGTCCATGCTCGTTCAATGCATACCGGTGTGCGTTCCATGCACATTCATTCTATTCTGTTACCAAACTAACAACACTCCTGATCCTCGTGCTTCCAATACCACCCACCTGTTCGTCCACACCGATCCGCTCCAATCGCTCTTTTCTTTGTGATCTATGTTCTTGGCCTTTTCCGGCGAGAACCTCACAGATTCGGGATTATCCTCGTTTCCTCAGAGAAATCGCTCGTATTCTTCGCCCCGGTGGCCTCGTCCTCCTCATCGAGCCAAGCCTCCATCCCGTGTTTTCCAACGCCTCGGTCCCAGTCGCAGCACCCCAGCACCCCAATCCCACACCCTTGACTTCAGCGCCACAACAACCGTTAGCATCCATAAGCTCTGGTGCAAGTGCTAATCCCATAATCGCACAAACAACACCCGTCTCGACAGTCCCCTCTTCCACTGCAACTACTACCACCACCGGTAATACCGGTCCCAGATCTACCCCGCCTAACCCTGATACGGGCGAACAACGGGGATGGATTACCCTCTGGGAAACATATCGGGCGTGTTTGCGCCTCCAAGGAATCGACGTCACCGTCCCAGAACGTCTCCCTGAACTTCTTTCAGCCACCGGCCAGTTTGAGAAAATCGTGGTGCAGGACGGAAACATTCCTGTCGGCTTTTGGCCTCAAGGTGAGTTTCTTCTGATTGTCTTGCACGCCACTCAAAAATATGTGACTCACTGCCGGATACATCCTCTCGTCCCTGATCGTTCCTACGATGCACTTGTCCTTTTTCATGTCTCTTTTATTTTATTTTATTCTGATTTTCTCCCTCCATGGTCATCGGCACATTCTCCCAAGTGCAGACGAGAATCTTTTGACCGTCGGCCAACTACAGTGGATGGACTATGAACTCTTCCTTCCTGCTCTCAAACCCTTCTTTCTGGCCGTCGGTATCCCTCCCTCCCAGGCAGACCGAATCATCAGACTTGCCCAGCAGGATCTCTATTATCCATCTACTTGTCAATCGAGTCGGCTTCACATCGTGTATGCATCCAAGTCCCTGTAGTAGTCTGTGTCTCTTGTACATAATATAGACTTATTCCCTATCAAGATAATGTATCTTTAACCTACCTAGATTTTTTTTCCATAGCTCGTCCAAATGTCCGGTGCAATCTCTGATTTAATGTCATTGCTATCTGCATTATTCACACAGTACTTACGCATCACCAAGGCCCCAATCGTCCCTTGAAGGAGAACAGAAATCGGGACAATAACACAACAAAACCGCATTCGCTCAAGATATAGAAGACAAGCGATTGCAATACCTCTATTCCTCGAATAAGTACACACAAAGGAACGGCCGACGCCCAACTTTCTACCAACAAAACAAGAACAGCAAAGTATCAGCCGCAACCACGTCAGTACACATGTGGAGAGCAAGAGATACAACAACAGCATCAATCGCAAGCATCAAAGAGCACAAAGGGTGGCATGGCGGAAGAAGTTAACGAATGGACGGGTCATAACAAAGGCCCAAAAGGAATAAAGCAACGGGTTTTCGCAGAGAGAGACCGCTCACTGCTGTTGCTGTTGCTGTTCCTTGCTAGCAAACTCCTGGAGGACTGCGAGAGCCTCTTGGACCTTGGCATTCATCGCTTCCTCGGATTCAAGCAAGGCAAGGAGCTCGTTGTTGTCCATCTCGAGAAGCATACCGGTAATTTTGCCGGCAAGCTCAGGTTGAGAACTGAAAGATGGATCAGAACCAAGAATCTCAAGAAAATATGCCAACTCACGTTGCAATCCTCATGTAGATAACCTCACCGAGCATTTGCTTCTGCTCCATGGGGGAGACGGCAGCCAACTGCTCAGCAGTAATGGTGGGCAGGTTAGATTGTTGAGCGGTAGGAGCGGCAGCAGGCTGGGCAGGAACAGCAGCGCCTTGAGGACGAGCCTGGGGTTTGTTATAGGCGGGTTGAGGAGCACGGGCGGGGGCACCAGGAGGCCCAGGAGGAGCGGGAGCGCGGGTAGGGACGGGAGCACCTTGGGGAGCAGGACGAGGGGCAGCACCATTTGGAGGCGGAGGTCCATTAGCACGAGGCATGGCAACGTTGGGGTGAGTGGGGGAAGAACCAGGTCCACGAGCAACGGGGCCGGAGGGGCGAGGGGCTCCGCGAGGAGGGTAGGAGATGCCATAGGGTTGAGGAGGTCCTTGGCCGTAAGGACCAGGTACAGGTGGCATACCGGGAACCGGCCCATTGGGGTAGCGAGGACGAGGAGGCATCATACCAGGTTGACCATAGCCCATCATACCACGACCTTGAGGAGGGAAGCCGGGCCCAGGCGGATAATAGATAGGCCCGTTAATGTAGCCACCTGGGATGCCAGCAGCAGCCGCTTGTTGCATCCTGATCTGATTGCGTTGGGCAATTTGGCTCTCAAGCTGTTGCCTACGAACCTCACGACGCTGAGCGAGCGAAACGTAGAGGGGCTTGGTTCCAATCATCTTGTTGTTCATTTCAGCAACAGCCTTGGTAGCTTCATCAGGGGAAGAGAAGCAGACAAAGCCGAAG
Organism: Podaxis rugospora; assembly: GCA_018524415.1. Taxonomy (NCBI): domain Eukaryota; kingdom Fungi; phylum Basidiomycota; class Agaricomycetes; order Agaricales; family Agaricaceae; genus Podaxis; species Podaxis rugospora. Next base: position 192,275 of record JAEUWL010000462.1, on the reverse strand, counting down.
CCCTTCGAAATACCCTTTTCATCGCGCATAACCTTGCAGCTGGTGATTGTACCGAAAGGCTCGAACTCGGCACGGAGCTTGTCGTCGTCGAAATCATCCTCCAAGTTTTTGATATAGAGATTGACGCCTTGGTACTTGGACAACTTCTCGAGTTTGGCCTGCTCGTAAGAACGACGAAGCTCTTCCTCGCGCTCAGCCTTCTTCTGGGCGCGGGCGACGAAAAGTTTCTTGCCGCGATACTCGACGTCATGCAGCTCGTCAACCGCCTTTTGAGCCTCCTCATGCTTTTCGAAATTGACGAACCCGAAACCTTTGCTCTTCCCCTCCTCATCGGTGGCGACAAGGGCCGATGTAACGTTGCCATACTTGGAGAAGAGCTCGGTGAATTCCTCCTGAGTAACTTCAGTATCCAAGTTCTTGACATAAAGATTGGTGAACTGGGCTTTCATCTCATCGAGCTTGGATTGGCGCTCCTAAGTGCCCACGTGAGCTTGCATTTACAACCCATGACCAGACACTAACCTTACGAGAGATGTGATGACCAACGTAGACCTTCTTGTCATTGAGCAACATGCCATTGACAGACTTGATAGCACTTTCGGCCGCCTCAGCGGTTTCGTAGTGGACGAAACCATAGCCCTTTGAACGGCCATGCTCGTCAGTGGCGACCTTGCAGGACAAGACATTACCGAAAGCCGCAAAGGTGTCATGGAGGGCCTAGAGAACAGTCATGAGTTGGTGCCAATTATATTGTATTTGGAACCATAGAACACACTTTGTTGTCGATGGCTTCATCCAAGTTCTTAATGAAAATGTTGCCCTGACCAGTTTTACGGAGAGCGGGGTCACGCTGAGACCACATGATGCGGCTGAGATAAGAGTAAGACACCTGTCAGAACATACCTAAACAGTGACAACGTAAAACTTCAACACATACCATGCACGGTTCTTGATCAGCGAATAGTTAAGTTGCTCTAGAGCCCTCTCGCCTATATGGACCACAAGTATTCAGTCGCAAGCACCTGAAAAACGAGGCTGATTGGGAACTCACCATCAGCGGCATTGAGATAATTGACATAGGCATAACCGAGAGAGCGACGAGTAACTGCATCACGACAAACGCGAATGCTAGGAGCGGATTAAGTCAGAAAAATTTCCATCGTGTTTGATTGAATTCGTGAAGCATACCTGGCAACAGGACCAATCATATTGAAGATTTCAAAGAGCATGGCCTCGGTGACGGTGGGGTCGAGTTCGCCGACATAGAGAGATGCGGAAGGGGCAGCGGAGATGGAAGTTTGAGGGGCTGGAGGATTGTAAGGGGCTGCGACTGGCACAGCAGGAGGAATGGTAGGTTCGACGACCTGAACAGGTTCGGGTTGCTGAACGGCGGGGGAGGACATGGCTGTTTGTTTTTATGAAGATTGAGGGGTCGTTACTGCTTTGTGGACTTTTTCTGCGACTAGATGGAAAAACTGAGCATTGAATGTCCATTAATGGAAGATTGAGGCATACACACACAGGAAGAGGTAACAACACAACCGCTTCAGTATATGAAAGATTTTTTATAAGTTTTTATGACTGGTTTTGGCTTTTTCGTGGTCAGCGTCGACGGAAACGACGAGGAGAACAAGTCTCACCTTTAATGAGATGGTTGGTTAAAGAAAACGTCGCAACAGCCAAGGCCGCTCATTTTGATCAAACAGTTTCAAACTCCGATATGCGCACTGTTCATTTCTACTTAAGTAAAAGTCATCTACCCAAAGACGTCATTTCTTTCATAAGTACAACTTCTGGTCACCTAAGGCGTGTTTTGCCATACTTTGGTCAACTTCTTCTCGCTCCCTATGGTGTCCCGAACGAGACCTGAGCTCAACCGCATCCAAGCCGAATTTCCATGTCACTGCCATCGCAGTCACCGTGAGAGTTCCAGTAAGTTGTGCTGCATCATCAAACTTCGAGGGACCCGGAATTAAACTGGGAAGGGGCTCCTGGAGCAGTGCCTTGGTGACGCAACAGCCAGTATCCCTGTTACAGGTCTTGGTGGTGGAGATTCTGCAGTCGATCCGTTCCCCTTTGTATTACTCGCACGACATGTCAATGTACACATTCTCCCTTATCACTCGAGTTCCTCGACCAGGATGCCCTCGTGGCTTCTGAATACCTTTAGACGCTCAGATTATTCCTTCCGTCAGCATCAAAAAACATGCTGGCGTTGCAACTTAGTTCTGCCCCTCCCTCTTGTACTTCACGCAAGTCAAATAAAAAAACGACTAAGCTTGATGCATCATACATCACATCGTTCCACTGCCTCCGAGCACTTGTTTGGTTGCGCCATGCACAGGATTCAGATGCGTCGTTTCCTCTCTGCAACTGGAGTATGATCTTACTATCTACTCAGATTAGCAAGGCTTGAAGCAAACCCTCTCTAAGGTCCGACATTCTGATACAAAAGAGTACAAGTCACAAAAAGAGTAAGCATAGCAACCTTCAACATGATCGCCACAAGGGGTAAGGTAGAGATACATTAGTGCTTTATCCACGCGTGAAATATGCTTTCGCGCCATGCGTGGCCAGCTCTGCTTTGGCCTGGACAAATGGAAGCCAGTCAGTTAGGTCACCCTAATGGTTGCTTTTCAGGGTGAGGCGGCGACTATACTGACCTTTTCCATGGTATGCCCCGCGGCATTATGGTGTTGGTATATCTAGAATGGATAATTGTCAGCGAGTCTGTTCTATGGAACAACCAAGCGAAAGAGAACTTGCCTGACGATAGTAGAATGCATTCCCAAGTCCCTGAATTGTCCAGCCAACAGTAGCCACGGTGCCAAGGATAGCGGCAGCCCAGTGATGATTGGCAAACATGCGAATAGTCTGAACCAGTCCAGCTGAGCCAGTACTGGAGCGTGAATAGATGAGTGGAAGTCTTTCGCCTCGGACTTAGATTAGGTTAGGGAACAGAATGCGTACCTAGGTATACCGATGATCCTGCGTGGCGAGCATGAGAACCAGTCTGAGAACGATCTGGGTGATGAGCTTACATGTAGGCACTGAAGAGGAGATGGAACCCCCCAAAGAAGAAGTACAGGTCTACGGGTAGAGGTTTAATCGAAGTGCGGACTCTAGTCGGCTGGCTTACAGTAGTACAGTGCCTGCTCCTGTAAATCAATCCAAGTCAGCACAAGATCTTAAGTTCTCGAGTATGTTTTACTCGCCTTCATATAGCCATTATAGATGGGTCTGAGTTGGACATTAAACAGGGCCGAGACGAGAAGGGGAATACTGCGTACCGGTACCAGAGGAGGAAGGAGGTGATTGATATGAAGAACACATAGCTGGACAGAGTAAGCTTGAGTTTGTACCCATGGTGAGTACTAATGAACCAATTTACCCTATGCTGGCACCGAGGTCACTGCCACCGTCCTTCGTATCAGAGAAAAAGACGAAGATGCATGCGACCATGTTCACAATTAAAGTGCCCAACAGAACAAGCCATAGCTGGTACAATCGCGTGATAAGTGGCCGCGATCCTTCTGGTATTTCTTCCTGGATGGAGTGGTAAATGAGAGGATAGACTGAGGGAAATGGAAGAAGGGAAGATCAGCCCGAGTAGCTGTTGCGTCATGGAGTAAATAACTTACAAAATGGCCAATTATTTCTACCGTGTTTGCGTATATGTTCAGCCTTCTGGTTCAATTCAGCCTCTCTCCTTGCTAGCTCGGCTTCCCTGCGCTGGATATCTTCGAGCCTTGTGGAATACGAGACTTCTGGCTGCGGCGGATCGTCGAACGGGTTCATGTCCAGTGAATGGGATGAGGCAAAGGGGTTCTCGTTATATTTGCCTGAAAAGAAGAGCTGAGTATACAGCTGCACAAAGTACAAAAACGTAGAACATACTCATGGTATCGTCGTATTGGGTCGTCACAAACGGGCACGGCGTTGAACACAGGTTGTTGCAGGCAGCAGCCGGTGTTTGCCGGTGTTTGGACCAGGCCAGAAAGACCAAATAAAGTTGATGGGAACAGGATCGAGCTTCCGGATGCTTGACCCCTTAGCCCAGCGCTGCCCCGAGGATTCGCTCGGAATTGTCAAGGTAAGACCAACTCCTTGGCCCAAGTGCTAGAGAGAGACTGATAAAAAGCTGAAGATACCCGGCATTTGGAAGAGATTCGCAGAAAATCTAAAAGTCATCCTTATTATAAATGGACCAGCAGGCACGCCGCGCCATTACACCGATCCGCAAAAAAATGGGCGGCGTGATAGCTTGCGACCGGCAAAATCAGTGGTCGGAAGTGTGAAGGACCATTGCTATTCATAGCACACATATCCCTCGAATCGGCATGACAATTTGAATATAAAGCTCGAGAATTGCTAACTCGTGTTCGGCAGGGTTTCATTCCTTCTCGTCTTCCAAAGTAAGCGTTCGCTCTCCTCGTGTCTTCCCTTCATATCTCATTCCTGGTCATCAGAACCTCCCTGTTGTCCTTAAATACGGACCGACACATTCCTTCCCCACACCACAGGCCTTCAAGCACCAATCTTTCCCCTCAATTATTACTCTTTCTTCCTTGCCAGCAATGTTCAGCTTCGTATCTCTCTCTATTCTTGCTCTCGCTACTTCCTCTGCCACCGGTCTTGTTGTCCCTCGCAGTCCTGCGGCCCCTTCCGCTTGGTCGAATTCCCTGGAGGTATACTGTCTACCTGTGAAGCATTCAACATCATCCTGATATTTCACCCTCGTTATAGGATTATGCAACATATCATATCCGTTACCTTGCCATTGGTTGCCACAAGAAGCACAACACTTCTTTCTTTGACCGCTGCTGCCATCCTCTTCAGGTGGGAATACCTACTCACTGTGAAGCGCAACATCATCCTAACTCCACCACCAGAATGGTTCGGAGCCAAGTCCTACTTGCACATCCTCTTCGGCTTTGGTTGCCGCTTCAGCTTATTCTTCAGTCGCTCCCACAGCCGCCCCTTCGGTTGCTGATCTGAACCCTACTGATGATGATGAAGACGACGAGGACTGCGAAGAAACCGACGAAACCGAGGATGATGACACAATGACTGTAGCAGCTGTTACCACACCGACACCATCATCGACTCCGACCTCTAAACCGTCGCCGGTTCCCTACAACACCCCTGCTCCGGAAGCAAAAATTACAATTTCGAACGATGTCGTAAATGCCAAAGTCAGTACTGCTTCCGAGGTTCAAACCGGTGGATTGTATGTGATATCTCCGAACTTCGCTTTATGATGGATTTACATACCGTCCTTGAACAGCGCAACCTTCTTTTACCAAAACGGCATTGCAGGAGCTTGTGGTACCGTTCACAAGGATAGTGACATGATCGCCGCCATTGGTTAGTTAACATTTACCTGAATGCCGTCCACTCCTCACCCTCCCTGAATGAAAAGATGCCGGCCGCTACGGAAACACTGATGTAAGGTCATCCCTATGCGGCAAACACGTTGAAATCACAAACCCGAAGAACCGCAAGGCGAGTCATATCTTCGTTTCAACCTAACCTTATACTAACCACTCGACTTGTCGTTAACAGAAGGTCACGGTCACCATTGCCGATGCATGCCCCACTTGCAGGAACCGCAACTCTATCGACCTTTCCACCGCTGCTTTCCGGAGGATCGCCAAAGAGGAAGATGGCATCGTTCCCAGTACGTTTTTCATACTCGTGTTGACTCCATGTGTTGGCTGACACCTTCTTTAGTCACCTGGAAATTCGTCTAGACACCTTTAATGAATTCAATTCATTCACGCGCTTTTTTTTTATTCAGTGCCCGTATTGTATCCCTTTCTCTGCTTCTCTTCCGTGGGCCGGGTTTTGGTTTCCGCACGACTTGACGTCTATGGGCGGCATGAGAACTAATCAACACAGCCAACCTGAGGCTATCGACACTGAGTGACGATAGGATCGAACTGGTTGGTACGTCTCTTGAGTATCCGCTCGTTGCTGTATTTTTGGCTCTGGGGTGACCCGTTTATTTTTCTTATCGTTGTTTTTTTATGCGTTTTTAACCCGTGTGTTGTTCTTTAACCCATAGATGAATAGCCATTCCTGTCTCTGTCTGTTTCTATGACACGTATGTAGATGAGAGCTGTTGTGTATCCATTAATCGCAGGTCGATAGATGCAATGATTAGAGATGTTATCAAGGGTTAGATAAGTTGTCATTGCATCTGGCGTGACCAAACACGACCCCGAACTACGTCACGGAGAACTGAGGCATGTGTTCAGTCATAAACTCTATGTGACTTTCCTCCAGCCTTGAGCATTCCCAACATTCACTCGCAGACAACAAAACACATACATAAGACGGACATGAATTCTGCATTGCAGCGAATCCTCGTTGTGGGAGGAAACGGTTTCATTGGTACGTTTTGTACCCTACCAGCTGTGGAAAAAACGTTGGTTCTGACCCATTTCCAGGTTCTGCCGTGTGCAAAGCAGCCATTGCACGCGGTATACAGGTCACCAGTGTTAGGTCAGTTCATGAATCCTCGCTTCTCCGAGGATTCTACTGACAACTTTGGATCACACGATATCCACTTTCCCCGTCGTCCTTTCTTCTCGCCGCCCATAATACTCTCGCGCTTGCGCTTCTAGCTCGTCTGGAAAACCATATCGTACTGCGAAAGGTCATACACCAGCGTGGGCGAACAAGGTTGTTACGAAACTCCGTTTCATTCTCTCCATCCCCCCCCCAACTGCTTTCCTCAGCTTTCTAATTCTCAGCCCACACGCGTGTATGCTACTTGGCTTGGCGACCCTTGGCTTTCTTCGACTCACTCGCCTCCCAATTTCCGTTCTGATATTCTGCTTCCATTAATTGCAGGCATACATAAATACCTCGCGTCTTTGGATTCCATGATCGTGCTCTATTTCAGTTTTTGGGCCGCTTAATCCTCCCTGGACTCCTGGGTATGACCACCAGGATCTGCGCGTCAAAGGTCTAGAACGCAATACTCAATTTTATGAGGTCTTTTACATCCTCTGCGCCGCGGCGAAAGGATATCTGCCACACCTCCTTATGTGTTCGTGTGCACCCACATGGATTAATGAACGCGGGAATGCGAAGGTGGCTCTGGCATGTGTGGCGTCTGAGGAAACCGCCTGTGACGAGACCGCCACCCTGAATAGACCCATTTCTCTTCAGCCCCACCCCCTGAATGCCCTTCTTGATTATTTCAATCGCCCGCACCTTCTCCCCCTTCATTTCATTCATTCTGGACGTAAAGAAAGATCTGTCGCTAACGCAAATTGGATCCCTGGTTTGCAGGTAGACTGGCAGAAAGGTGACGCACTCAACCCCGAAAGTTTTGCGCACCTCTTTCCAGAAGTGTCCGGTGTGGTGCACACGTTGGGCACCCTCTTCGAAGATGCAGACGGAGCGTATAAACGTGCTATCAGGTCAGGGGATGTCCCTGGGCTATTTGCTAGCTACTTTAAGAACGTTGCCGGTGGAAATGGAGAAAATCCACTCGAGAAGCATCAGCAACAGCTTGGAGCGGAGAATAGAAGGGGTAGCTATGAGATTATGAACCGAGAATCTGGTGAGTTTTCTCATTGCGCCGCAGTTTTGTTATTGTGTATTCTCCTGTGCTGGCGTTTTTGCGCGCTGGTGCACTCAAGTTTCGACGTGTTCTGCTTTGTGAATTACTGACGACCTTAATCACCTCTTCCCCTTGCTTTCATATGACGCGCGGGACCTATGGGAAAACTACTCGTTGCTTACATGCTCATGCCAACCATGACCTGCACTTCGCTGCACTAACATAGCGCTGCGGGTCTGCCAGTCGTTCGTATCTTCAACACCCTCCAGCAATGTTGGAAACGTGCCGCGACCATTCGTGTACATTTCTGCGGAGGACATCTTTCGCCCCGTGATCCCAGCCCGGTACATTGAAACGAAGCGAGAAGCCGAGAGGGATATTGAAGAAATGATGTCTAACAACGTTGATTATCGAGGCGTTTACATTCGTCCAAGTGCGTATCTTGTCACTTTTCCTCGCATGATCCATGTTTTCTGACTAGATCTTTATTGTGCCCTATCTTTACCTCATTTTGGCACTGCGCTTATGATTAATTGGGTATTCACACCTTATCCTTTCACATTACATCAACCTGCCTCGCATACACCTGGGAACCATCGTACAACTTTGGTGTCGGATTTCCCTTCCTCCTCTTGTGACTCCGCAGGCTTAGTTTATCACGCTCATCAACGACCTTTGACCACACCCGCAGCGGTTCTGTTCGACCTTTCGGCAACACTTCACGCCAAAGTACCTCGAACGCTTCCAACGCCGTCGAGCATTCTCCGATCGCTCGGCTCCTCATTTCCTCATGAAGCGAGGGAGCATGACCAGGGAGTTTCAATAGGAGCAAAAATTACAGCGGCGTCGACGGGACTAAGAATAGAAGACTCGGATGCAACTAAGTCTCGGAGCTCATCAACAGGAATGCTAGGTAATTCAGGAGTCATAAGAGCATCTTCGGCATTGGAATCTATGGCTAATGCATTGGAGATACCACCCATTCATGTGGACCACGTTGCGGATGCAATCATGGTGACTCTGGATTCTGCGAGTGGGATCCGAGGTGTGGTCGGAGTAAGACGGATGCGGGAGTTGATTGGGTGGTCAGAGAGCGGCGGTAGTGGTGATTCAGACACCAAGCAGGTTGAAGTGGGATCTAGGGTGTGAAGTCGGATAGGACCGTGGATTTCGCTGTCTGTAATCTCTTCGGCGGTGCGATAATTAGAGACTCAATCCTCTTGCTTAATTGAGCGAGGGCATTTGTAGCCATTTGTAGCATGTGCTTAAGACGGCATCATCCCGTGGCTAGACATTGCCAGGCCATCGAGGCAAGTGATCACATGCTATGTGCATTAGTGAGCGACTTAGCGTAACAAAAATCAACAAATCAACACAGTTAAAATCACGCATGGCTACAAGTGACGATAAATATTGGAGCGCACTTCGAGTGGACTCGCTGGATAGCCTTTGGATGAGTCTCCATGTACTAATTGGCGGGAGTTTGGGTTCCGGGTAGAGGATCAGATTTATTCTTGACTCTGACTGTGAGAATGGAAGAATATTGGGAATGGTGCGGAAGTCCGCGCAAGTCAATCGGCACCGCGACTTGATACTCGTGAAAATTGCTCAGTTCAATAAAGCCTTTGCTATTGCCGCCAAATGTTTTCTTCTTGCGAATCGTTTGCCTCAGCACATCAGGGTCGAGACCCCGCAGAACGTAACAGGGAGCAAGTGGTGTCCTCCCTGTCAAAGTGGTCAACGGCAATCGTATCGCGCGATACTACATACGCGGTCGGCAAGTGCTTGGCATTGATAGTGGGGACCAACTGGGTACCAGGCGCAGTAGATTTCCACTCGTAGGAACTCTTTCTGCTACGTCTCCTGACCTTCCCTGTTCCCCCGGTCCAGGGACTAGTGCACAAGGTTAACAGAAATTGTCACACTGTCGAACGATTTAAAAGATTAGGCACCGACATAGGCCAAAACCGGGTGGGTTTGGCATCAAACGTATTCATTCTTACTGGCTTATCGCGCAAGTTGTGGATAGATTTCGGGGATACACATAAAAGTCGAAACGGTTTCTAGCTTTTTCTTTCACCCGATTGCTCCCCACTTTTACCATTCCTTCCTCTTTCTTTTTTCCCCCCACCTCCTCATCTTTATTCCGCCCTCCCTACTCACCTGCCGTACAGCCACGCAAAGAATGCAGAGCACAGTAGCCAACTCTCTCCGAACCACCGCTCGATTTTTGGTGACGGCGGGCTCAGCGCCTACTACAGCGGGCAGTTCCCGCATTAGCACCACGACTATATCTATCACACGACGCCATCTTAGCACGTCACCATCCACACAGAAAGCCATTTTCCTCGACACCTTGCGTAAGAACCATACCCCGCCCACCACAACACATACAATCAGCGGTGTTATCAGCACCCATGTCAGCAACAGCCTTTCTGACGAACTCGAGACGCCCACAAGGTTTCTCCGCATGATTATGTTCGGCAAGCCTGGCGCTGGTAAAGGGACTCTGACACAACGTTTGGTGAAGAAGTACGACTTGGTTTCGGTGTCTACAGGTGATCTTCTGCGTAAACATATTGCCGAGCGGACGGATATCGGCCGGGAGGCGGAGGAAATTGTTGCAAGGGGTGGCTTAATACCGGATGGGATTGTGTTGAAGGTTGTCACAAGTGAATTAGATGCCTTGAAGGACAAGGTGTGTACAAAAGACTCGGTTGCTTCTGGATATCCTGCTTAAATCTGTTCTGCACTAGAACTGGATTTTAGATGGTTTTCCTAGAACTCTCGGACAAGGCGAACTCCTAGATGCACACCTAAAGTGAGTTCTTTAGTAGTAGATGTTGACTTGGTACGCCTAACTGACGACTTGCTGTCTACAGCAAGCATAACACGCCACTAACTCTTGTCGTTGACATTGATGTTCCAGACGACGTAATTCTCAAGCGGATTGCAGACCGCTGGGTCCACCTTCCGTCCGGCCGTGTCTATAATATGTCCTATAATCCCCCAAAAGTGGACGGTATCGACGACGAGACTGGAGAACCCCTAACCAAGCGCCCGGACGATAACCCTGTAAGTATTCTCTCCCTAACATCTACCACGGCCTCACAAGTTTGATTCACCCTTCTCAGGAAACATTCGCACGTCGCCTGCAGGCTTTCTACGAAGCTACAGCCCCCCTTCTCAAGTATTATCATACCCAGGCTACCAAGGATAGTCAAGTCTCCCGCAAGAGCCTTCAACACCCTCACCAGGTGTCCTTCCACCGCCCCCACAAGCTCAAACTGGCTAGGCTCACTGGGGCTACGTCTGATGAGAACTGGCCTCATCTAGAGGAGCTGATTCAAAAATTCCCTACAGTCAAGGAGCGAACGGACGTCGACCGTATGAGGCATACCCTTGGTAATGCTATCGTCTCTAGTGGACTGGCTGCTGCGAACGCCTATCGCTGTAGCCAAACCCAGGCAGCCCAGTAAACGATCCGAATTGGACGACATGCTCCTGTTTGGCTCGTCAGTTTACTGTCATGTTCCCTTCGCATTTTTTTTTTCGTTGTCATTTGCATTTAAAAGCAGGACTGGTGTTGTATAGCCAACTTGTTCAGCCTTCCATTGTTTCGTCCTGGTCCATTTGGTCCACTGCGACCATTTTATAGTGTATGTAATTGTATATCGTCTGTCACTACTGCAAACCAATCTGGATTTGATTTAGCGTTATCGTAATGCATACCTGGAAGAGACGTCAGAATCGGTGCGGAACAAGTAAAGGTGTAACACACATTTTCACGATATATAACCCAGGGGGCAAGCCCTCCTGCACCTTTTCCTGCACCAGTGTGAGGCCGGCCTGTTCGAAGAGCATTTTCCATGCTTTGTCCGATCTGAACGAGCCGCGCGTCAGCACCACTCGCCAGGCTGGAATAGAACACCTACCTCGTCAAACTAGAATCTTCTTCATCAAAGGTTATGGCGGCTTGTCCATCGACATCCGAGCAGCAATTCTCCTTGACCACGATCAGACTATTCCCCTTCTCCCTATCCCTTAACGCGGCTTTACACCGCCTAAAGAACTCGACCAAATCTTCATTAGATAAATGTCCCAGACACCATTGACACCAGATCACATCAAACCCCATGCCGATATCGTCCTGTGGCCGTGGCGGCTCGTATCCTATCCGATCCAAAAATCGCACACGATGCGGATTGAGGGGATCAAACTCTTGTAGAGTCCCTTGCAAAAATGTCACGCTTTTTGTTTGGTCGGCGATTCCCCTCCATCGGAGATGTTCTGGAGTTGCAGGGTCGAGACTTGCGCCCCCGCGAGCGAGGGCTTCTTGAACGAAAGGTGTTACAGGTTCGAGAAGGACGACATCATCTACGAGGTGAAGGAGGGTGTCACAGGTTACGCGGCCGATTCCTGCGCCAACGTCGAGTGCGCGGATACGTTTCGTTCGGGTGGCCGGTTCAGTGGTGTTAGATCCCGGGTTGGAGGGATTGAATGCCGATGGAACGGTGCATAGCTCTGGGTATAGATGGAGAAGGAAGAGGCGGGATCCGAGGGTCTCTACGCGTGGTAGCGACTGGGGTATTCGTGGTTATCAATATGATTTTTTCGGGGATATAAGTGCGGCGTATTTACCCCAGTGCCGAATCCACCTGTAGTTCAAAGGTTAATTGATGGTCGGGTGATGGAGGACTTTTGAGCGGTAACACATACCGAGAACACCATCGTACGTCGCTGGTTGTGTTGTCCAATACTGGATGCCATCCTCGACCACAGGGGTATCAGCATCGGTGGCGACCATACTAATGGATTAGATTCAAAAAGATTACGACCATCACGTGGATAAGATCTCATTAACCGACCGTGTCAGGGGCCAAATACGACAAAATAACGCGTACTTGAATGACTTCTCTCGACGACATCTGGGATGCACCAGTCACTCCCAGTTCCCCAAAAACACCCCGACATCTTGAGACAGACGATGACGAAGTGGAGGTGCAGCGACCAACGAAACGACAGAAACAGGCGTTGTTCTTATCTGATTCGGAAGACGAGGGCGAAGGTAGTGGTGCTATGCGACGCGGTGTTGTGAAGGCACCTCCGCCTGCGGTGAGTGGTGGGATAGACTACGACGTGGAGGCGCTGTTTGCGGATGCGGAGAATGACGAAGAGCTGAGTTTCAAGAGGATTGGAGACCTAGATGTGGCTGCTATGGAGCGAGAGGCTGAAGAACGGCATCGAAAAACCATGCCTTTGACGCCTCACCCTGTTTTGAGTTCGCCTCCCCGCGATGGAGAAGCTGGGAGAATTGGTACTGGCGGGGCTCAAGGAAACGACAAGGACAAGGGTAAAGAGAAGGATACGAAAAAGAGGCAAAGACCTGTACCCTTGAATGAGAATCTGCTACTTGGGCCTAGTGGTTTCCCTGATTTGATCTCACATCTCAAAGATTTCAAGGTCAAGGGGAAAGGGCGTGAGGTGCGTTGGATTTGAACAGCGCGCTCGGCTAGCTGATCAAATGTTATTCAAGATTGAAGATCTGACCCGACTCATGCGCGTGTATAATTTCTGGACGCACAAACTTCATCCCAAGCTCAAGTTTCGCGATACCGTTATACGGATAGAAAAATTATGTCACACTAAACGGATGCAGGTATCCACCAAAATATACCGAACTCACTTTATTATCATGTCTAACACCTTGCCTCATGGTCCAGGTCGCATTATCAGTCTGGAGAGACGAAGCGCACGGCAAGACACGCGAACTTGACGCCGACCTATCTTTAGACTCTGAGGTCGACGATAACGACCAATCCAACTCAACGACTACCAATGCCATCGGTCGACCATCGGATAATATCACCTCTGACGGCCCCTCGACACCCCATTCGTTATTCTCGGACCGAGACGCTGACCACCACTCTCTTCCTCCATCTTCTCGTGCTTCTTCGCAACCGCCAATAGGTGACTTTCCAGACGATGATGACCTATTTGATCCTTCAACGTCCTCGAACTCTAAACCCAATAATAACGCATCCACGTCAAAACCAACCGCGGCGCGGAAGATAGTTGTTGACGACGATGACGAAGAAGAGAGTTTCTGGAAGGAACTTGAAATGGCCAGAGCGCTTAGACCATCGCAGCCGCCACCACCATCATTACAACAACAACGACAACAACAACAGAGGTCACAATCAGCAGCCGCACATTCCATAGATGATCTGGATGATGCGGAAATGTGGGCCGCGTTGGAAGAGGCTACGAAACAGCCTTCTGTGACTTCGAACAAGGTCGATTCAAGTAATGCAAAGCCTACAGGTGCAGGACCCGACGGGATGGATATTGATGATGATGATGATATGTGGGATATCATTCGGGAGAATGAGAAGACTGGACCTGCGCCGCCACCAGTTGCTGGTCCTAATCCTGTGGCATCGTCATCGCCATCGTCATCGAAGCAGGTTTCCGCTGGGAATCGATCGATGGCGGAGTCCGAGATGGATTGGGATGATATGTATGCAGATTGATCCTAGGGTTTTGTGAGTCTATTTGTATTTGCAGAAATTGTGTTTAATCTCGCAGAAGCACATGCTGGTCCAGTCCCCAAACTAGGCTGTTGCAACTCCGGATCACAGTTCTAATGTGAAACTACTACCATCTACCAGGTATAAATGGTGCGTGTAGCGTCATTCTGATTGTCTTTCCTCCTCAAATAGCATCCACACCATATTACCACATTCACATTGGTGTCCCCTAAACGTGACTTGTCATGTGGTGACGCTGGGCATCGTATGAATAGCATATACAGCATAGTCGTCGTGGAAGTACGCAAGGGGCGATGATCGGTGTTACATTATCCTACAGTACTGAGTTGCGGAGGCAAGCGCCTGAATGATTCTTAAATCTCTGTTTGAAAACAGCGCAGCAGCATACGCGCGAAGACTATTAAATATAAGATCGAAAATATACAAGAACTTGAGCGAGGAGCAGGTTCATCCAGAGCGAGATCTGTAGCATTTGTTGATGCATCAATAGGTTCCAATGTCTGCCGGCGCCCATAGAACACATCGTCCACTTGCGCTACCACTCACTGCACGTTCAACAATATTGGGATGTGAACACGTAACAGCTTGGACAGCGGTGATTCTGAATTAGGAAGATTGAGTAACATCTATGGATGGGAGGGACAGTGAACTCACAAATTACTATTTGAAAGGCGGGCAACAAGGTCACCCCTGCCTGAAAAGATATCTAGAGAATGTCTCATGTTGCCAATCTACATAATTTCATCAGAACCGGTGGATTCGACCAAAGAGAAGAACACTGACTGTGAAATGAGGATAGACATCTGGATTAGGACTCCATTGCGCCCGTAGAATTGTCACCCAACGTCCCTAGTGGGAACACTGTCAGTTAGCTCCTCGCACCATCTTTGAGGCAACATACTGTTTGACAGTCATGCTTGATCCGACTGAACGGTTTGAAACTTTTGAAAGGATCAGGGCTATCCAGCGTTGGGCCATCCAAGTTCCACACTAAGGATAGGTAGCCCATTAGTATCTAAGAGCTCCAACAAGACATGATCCTTACATCTGAGGGTATCATCGTAGCTCGTGCTAACAATTTGTCTTCCCCGTGGGTCCCAATACGCCGAACTACAAGATTTATCGTGCGGCCATTCCCCGCGTAGTACACCATCTCCCTTTTCCGAGTTAATGAATTCCATCACGATTTCGTTGTCAAATTCGGCCCTTTGCTGTGCAGGCCTGGGACTTTGGCCTCCTCCGGGAGACGACGCTGGTGGGGTTAAGGGAGCTGTTTCTGAAAGCTCGCCAAATAGTGTTTGCAACTTCCGGACGTCCCAGATTCTTTAAAGCTGTAAGTAGTCAATTGATTGATGTAGGACAGAAGACTCTTACCTCAAGGTGCGGTTATTACTTGCTGTCAGAATGAAATTGGGACGAGTCGGATTTATACTGATGCATCCAATCTTATTGTCGGATAACTCATAACGCCGAGCTTTGGATTTGCCCTCTCGAAGATCAAGATGAGTTCCTCCACCAAGACCATCGGAAATCCACATTTCGTTCCCCGATGGAGTCAAATCCATGTGGGTTATGAGAACACCATCCTCGCTTGCATAGACTTCTTGTGCAATTTCGGTGGTGAATGACAAGCTACGTATCGTGCAGTCGTACGATGTAGTATAAACCTAAGGCGATGCTCAACGCATGAGAAATAGAACGAGAACAAGAACTCACCGTATGTGCGTCAACTGGGTTAAATTTAATGCTGGATATAGAGGACTTCGAAGTCGCTGGCCAATGTAGTTGGAGGCGCCAATATTTGCCGTTCGATCTGTTATCAGCCTCAACGTCGCCATCCTCGTCTGCAACTTCTTCTGGGGCTGCTCTAGCGTCCCAAATACCCAACTCGCCGTGTTTGTCTGGTGCATGATCCGAACATGAGATTACTTCTCCACAAAATAATAAGCAACATACCGCCAAAGAATATCAGGTCCTTAGAAACTTCGGGATGATATGCAGCACTGTATATACGGTTCTGACTGACTTTTGCCCGAGCGACAACCTTCAATGACTGTAGTTTCTTCCTCAATTCCTCCACTTCTCGATCTTCTCGTTTGTCCTTGTTACTGTCGTAAACGAAGGCGTCAAAATCCCCTATACGGCGAGGATGAGGTTGCCCAATGACTGCCTTAAATGTGGTATTCAATGTTGAGATATCTTCTGGGTCTTGTTCCGTTAGTGTACGTAGGACGAGATCTTCATGGCGTGGCCGCTTGGCAGCACGCGCCTTCTCTTCTGCTGCTAACCGCTCCTCTTCTTGCTTAACCCGCAATGCCTCCTCTTCGGCCTGTACGTAGGTTTAGAGCAAGGATTATTGTGATGGTACAGATAATGCACCTCGCGCTTTTTCCTTTGCGCCGGGCTCTCGTTTGGATCGACCATAGCCTTCCTTAACCGTGCAGACTGCCGTCGAGGAACTTCTTCTTCGGGTTCTTTACGTTTCCGCTTTGCTGGTTGTACTGGCTTCGCTGACGGCTTGGGTTTCGCTATGCCCAGGGCGGAAGCTCCTTGGTTGATCTCAAGCCCTTCCATAAGAGCGCGGTTGCGAGCGATATTGGCCTCTCTTTCCAACTCACTGGATACCCGTTAGAACTGGGGTCACAGAATGGATGTTGAGCTTACTATTGAGACAACTTAGGCATGGTCGACAAGGTCTCTGAGAACAAGATTACAAGAAGATTACAAGTTCAAGCAATGGCCTAGTTTTGCGAAATATTGTAAATAGTGTCCATAACGCCACGTGCGATGTGACCCTTCGTGTTCTGAAATCAAACTAGTAATCAGTATCAGACATGCGGTCACAAGCCCCTAAACAAGTCCTTTCGTGCGGGCGACCTCGAGGGGGCTGGGCCCTCCCCTCTTTCATCGAAGAAACGATAATTGATGCGCAAACGGAGAGTTATACAACCACGGCCACTATGTTGGGGCATTGGCGATGAATTAACGACGGCAAAGTTTCACAACTCAGACCCCTCATTCAGTGATGTGGATTTCGAGGCGAATCGAAGTATCCCTATTCCGTATAATGTACACCAAGACACAACCCCGTAAAGGTACAAAACACCCTATGAACACAAAATATTCCGCCATGCATTACCTCCAACATCGCTAAGCACTCTCTCTACTTCACCTTGCTCAATGTTCAGCAAAACGCGCCTCTCATCCTCAGGTTTGCGAGCTACCGCAGCACCCTCCTCAATGACCACAGCCCTCGATGCCGAAAGTGAATCTCGAACCATTAACAATTCGTTGGTACTCGGTTTTGTCTTTGGGTCTGAACCTGAGGGGATAACGCTCATGTAAATAAGATGTTGGTGGCGAATCTATCAACACCAGGTCAGGAAGTCGTATTAAGGAATGTTGAGAGGAACTACCTCGCCCCATTTTATCTCATCAACACCTTCACGCTTCATGCACTTAACCAGCGAAGCAAGCATAAGGCGCTCGTGGAAACTACAGTCCTGCAAATATGCCGCAATAGGATTGTGCTGCATAGCGCGGAATACTTCCTGGACGTCTTTAATTGTTGCCGTTCTCTTGTCAAGCTGGGCAAGTTCAATCGTACGCCTGTGCGGTCATCGTTGTCAGTCCCGCGACCTAAGAGAACTACGAGGTCAGCGATTACCTGCATATATCCAGGACTCTTCGTGCATCGCCACTGATTCCACTGACTTTCATAGATGCCATAGTAATTGCCTTATCCTCAATGACATCTATACCCTCCTCATCAAGGCTCTCCTTTGCGGATGTTAGTCGTGCGCGGATAATTGTTTCCAGCTGCGTTCGAGTATATGGTTGGAAGTTAATCCGTATCATTCCTATTAACCCGAATCTTAGAGGCAATACAAGCTGTGGTAAACATGGGGCTCACCTAATCGACTTCTCACTCGTCCTGACATTACCCTCTCGGGAAGGTCCATTGTATTGGCCACCGCGATGACAACAAGCTTGCTTCCGGCGAGTGTAGGCCAGTTGAAGAAATTGTAAACTACATCTTGCTTACTCGTCACTAGTTGGTCCAGCTCATCCATTAGCACGATGCTATTACCAGCATAAAATCTGTTAATAGTGGTTTCAACGAAGTAGAGTCTGGATGAATTTACCATGCGTGTCCTCCAGGGCCTCGTCCCGCTCCCCCACTGAAGTACCGAGTAAGAGCCTTCAAACTCTCCTTCGAGGATATACTGAGGCGACCGTCCCTTGCTATGTCATGCCCCGATACCGCTTCCCAGAGAAGATTATACGCGGCTGTGGGTTCTGGTAGCCGAAGGCCATTAATTTCGACAAACGTGAAGGGATTTGTTTCCTGTAACAAATCAGATTACGACAGTTAATGGTATTTTCACTTGGCTCACATTGCTCTCCGCCATCCTCTTAAGCTCCGTCACAACCGAATGCACCGTGGCCGTCTTCCCAGTGCCAGGAACACCGGAGATATCTAGGAATGAGTCAGTCGGAAACTCTAAAAGACAAAACACATGCACTCACAAACGCATCCACCGCTTCCTTCTTCGAGCAGTTCGCCTACACACCTTAATACATTCTCAAACTCCGCATCTCTACAAGGCAACGAATCCGGGCGATTCCCAACATGTAGCATGTGCATCGCGCGTAGCCACGGATCTTTCGGCATCCTCTTCAAGTTCAAATTCCACTCTGACATTGCTGAAGGAAACACGCGCGGTCGAACTGTGAATCTTTGTCTCTTCTTTGAAGGAGAGGCTTGAAGACGTCGTGCTGCAGCTTTGGAATGAGGTGTGGGTTGCGCGAATGTTTTTGTACGTTTGCGAGGTGTTGCAGTTGCCTTCCGCGGGGTGGTGAGGTCTCGACGGACCCGCTTTTTGCTTGGTGTACGAGGCTCCATGACCACGTCTTCTTCAAGAGGGTCTCCTTGGCGCATGCTTTCATCCTCCTCCGTTTCCGCGTCCAGCATCTCATCATCCTCGTCTTCATTATCCTCAGATGCCTGATACTCGTCCTTCGACTCCACATCACTTTCATCCGTGTCCAGCTTCCCCTTCTTGCTTCCCCTTCTCGGCTCTCGAATTGCAACATTCCAAGAGATCCCACAACCCCAAGATGCATCCTCTCCTTCAGGAATGGTAAGTGAAGACGCGGATTTTCGGTGCGCATCCCAATGAAAATCGTAAAAAAGTCCGCGGTAAGAATCTACAGCCAAATTGCAGGAGAAAGTCTCATCGGGGTCCTCGTCCTCTTCATCATCTCGATTTTCACCTTCGCCCTCGCTCTCGTCGTCACTGCAATGCGCGGGATTTTTCTGTTTCTTTCCCCTTCTCCGTGCGATTGAGACTTTGGCTTTATGTTTTAGGCCTTTGCCAATGACGGTACAATGCGAAACGACCACCTCAGGTAGAATGATCTCATTGGACTCGAGACTGTAGTAGACTTCATTCTAAACATATTGTATTAGAACCCTATCCAAGTGGTTAACAGCGGTAGATCTTACCTCTGCATGTTCGCGCTTCGCACGAATCGAAGCCATTTCCGTGGGTCTTAGAAACCAATGCACCCTAATCCTCATCTTTCTGGAGTCCTCCTGCGCAGCAAAAACATCCTTACTCCTACACTCCCACATAGCCACAATAACCGCAACACTAGGAGGCCTCCTAACACGATATAGCGTGTCGGTCTCGATGAGGATGGTATCCCCGACATGGTATATCTGCCGCGTCTCTTCGATCTTCCGCTTCTTTGCATTGTACTTTCCACTGCGATATATCTTTGCTTTTTGCGTTTTCATGGATAGTCCGTTATAGAACACTGTTTCCAGGTGATCAATGTCTTCCCGAGAGAGCTCGTCGCGTTCATCTTGGAGTAAGTCAAGATCCGAGTTGACTGATCTCGAGTAAATAGGCTGGCCATCCCAGAAGCAGTCTAGTTGTGTAGTGGGTTTTCCTGATGGTGTTGCAAGTGGTTGGAAACGCTTTGAGCGTCGTGTAGGAGTAACAGGAACAGCGCCTTTGGTCATGAGAGTGTGAGTTCAGAACTGCAAATTCAATTAACACGGACCCAAAGACGCGTGACGTCACCCGACGTGACTAAATGGTTCCATGTCGACCAAGTGCAGGAATCGGAAAGTAAGAGGACTACAACTACATCCGATATTATAGGCGTTTAAAGATGGTGACAGCAGCGAAAGCTAATACATGGAAAGGGAATCATTGCTCAATGGTATTACGAGAAGGATATTGTCAACAAAAGAATAAATCACGGTATCATAGCTGAACTAGATAAGTTCCCGGAAGTGAGGAGAAAAGCGCACATGGATACATCGTGGTGTACTGAAGCAAGTCTGGCTGGTGTCTTCGAAAAGTGGAGAGTATGATGGTGGCAGACCACGCCGAAGGTTTATGTGACCTCCATGATCGAAAGCTCTAGAATACGGAGCAAGCTCGGGTCTTTCATATCTTCGGACCATCCAATAACCTCCCTCCAGTTATACACGTTGGCTTCTTTTTCTCCAGCGCCAGCAAAGTTCCCCATGTCGTCGTCATTGAGACCTCTCCAGATCAAGAACAAACGCGTGAAGACACAAGGATCTGCTGCTACTGTGATATCAATTGCTGCTGCAATTTTGGCCGGGCTCAAGAATCGGTATGCGATGTTTTTGTGCACAGACCATGACGCGATATTGTTGCTAATGTGACGTCAAAAGGTTGGATTACGAGGAAGGAGATGAGCCTTACTTTATGAAGTTCGTCCGAGCGTGGATGGACAATCCCAACTGATCCAAGACAACTTTGAGATGCGTTAGGAAGTCCCTGAATGGCATGGCAAAGCCGTTCCGAGGCGTAATGAATGAGTTTGGTTCAATCATGGAGGCATCCGGACTGTCATGTGGTTCAGGAATTCGCCAGAAAAATGTTCACTCGAAAGACTTACATTGCTTCGTAGTAGAGTGCCGTCGTGACCGTTTCACTTTCGAAATGTTCGAGTGCGCCACCAGGGTGACTGCGGCAAAAGAATTTGACCCTATTGTTATCACCGTCGACAGGTTCTGCTGGTGGCCATGTCATACTAAGTCTCCAATAGGTGGACGTCTGCAACATGATATCACAGTACTGTACAGCTGGGCAGATGACGCTCAACTGACATTTGGCAACTGGAGGCTTAGCAGCAATAGCCAATCTGTTGATTACTCGAGAGTCGAACATCATATCCGGCGTATACCCTTCTGGAAGCCGTGTTCCCGAGAACTCTAGCTTATGAGTATCACCCTGGTGGACAAGATCCAGCTTTCCCCAGAATTGACCGTCCACTACCGTACCATCATCCATTCTTGCCATATCAAGTTCGTCCGATACAACCGAGACATCGAGAGCGACGGTTTGACCGGGCATGAGCTCAAGGCTAAAAGTTGCTGGCATCTCGAGTACTGGAGGAGGTCTTTTGCAACTTGTGAGATAGGGTGTTCGTGTAAAGCACTGGACTTACGGTGGTGGACTAAAAGGGGGGAAAGAGAATAAGCACCGGGGCCCGAGGTTCCCAACAAACATGGAAGACTTACGGAGGCTCATCTGGAGGAGGAGGAGCATCGCTGACAATTTCCACGCGCAAACCCTGCACACCCATGATTGCAATCTGATATGAATCCTCGCCAGTCAGCTGCAGACCCACTATCAGCTTCGAGATCCCGGCGCTTAGATGAATCAACCCACGTAGATGTATAGTCCCGCTACTAGTCGCTGCAGAGTGTGTTAGCCATAGGTCCGGACTTCAAAACGCACGGCGACATACGGCAGCATGAAGGGACGCATATTCAACAGGAACGCGAAGAAAGAATGCAGCGCCTGGAGGTGGCTTAGCCCATCCCCGAGCGAGATCTTCAAGTTCCTGTGTAGATGTGAGCAATACGTTGAAGGGAGTGAAGATTGGGACGAACAGCGAAGGTGTTCGGAAGCTGTTGTGCATTTACAGGACGTAAGCTAGGTAAGAACAACAAGGATAGGGTACATTACGCACCAAATGCAATGTCTCTTGCTCACCAAATACCAAGGTGAGGAGACGTTGCCGGGTCATAGCCATTTGTGCAGCTTGTTGGCGCAAATCGCCCTCCTTGTTCTTGGGTTTCAGCTTACCCCAGAACGACTGGGACGGGAGACTAGCGCTCGTAGACCTATTGAAGAAGAACAGGTTTGAAGATGAGCGAGGCAGACAAGGCGGGTGGAGGGGGGTGGTGCATACGCAGGTGACAGCAGCATGATAGGGAAGAGAAGAGATTATTTTATGATGTTCAGGGGCCAATAGTCATTGCCTAGATATGGATTCCGAGTGCGAATATCGCCGTAGGCCACGATGGGAACACGAGGCAGATATCCGAGTTGGTCTATCACAGACAATCAGCGACAGTGAGAGCGAACGATGGATCTAATACAAGTGTGGTGTTGGAAAGTGGTGAAGCGTTGAGAAGGATGTAGACCGTGTTGAGGAGAGGGCTGTAGACGAGGACTGTAGGCTCCGACCATGAGCACTTTAGACCTTGCTCTTTATCTATGTGCAGGTCACGTGCGTGTCAATGTCTACTTTGGAATTTCGCAAAGGACGCTGCCCATTGTTGCCCACGATGCTCCGCCTCGCCCGCCTCGCCCAGTCAGTTCGTCCCCTCGTTCCAGCCTGTGGACAAGCTCGTAGGAGTCTCGTCTCCCCTGTTCTCCTCACTCGCACATGGGAGAATGAGAGCGTTGCAACACTGAGGAAGGAGGCCAAAAACCGGGGTCTCTCGGCGTATGTCGTCATTGAGTCTATGTCTTCTATCCCATTCCCTGACTTTCCTTCAGCAAAGGAACAAAGGCCAACCTGATTCTGCGTATAACAGAACACGACTTGCGAGATGCACCCAAAGATATCCCGGCTCCGACGCCAGCCAGCTCCCGTTCCGCGTCCTCTGCTTCGGAATCCTCCCCACAAACTGTAGCACCAGGCCCAGGTGTTCCACATACTGCAGCTACCACTGCCCCTCCTCCACAACATGATCTCTTGAACGTTGCTATCCCGGACCTTTCCCGACCCGATCCCGAGCCTCCTGTCGACGTGGTATGTCGCCCTTGGAGCAGTATTCGCATTTCTAACAATGCCCTCTTAGCCCTACGTACCGGACTTCTGGGACTCTACTGCGTTTGAAAACCAGGCTGAACCTACTGTTTCTGAAGACCTCCCGAAGATGGTGGTAGTTGGTGGAGTGAGCACCCACCCTGGCGATGGCCCAACGTACAACCTCGAGACCGTGTCCGAGACGGAAACCGATGTCACTTCCACAACACCCGGGACCAGCGAGCAGGCCAAAAAATCTCCAGAGGAAACCGGTCTTTTCGAGGATATCACTCGAGACCTTGGTCTTCCTCCGCCCAAAGAGCTAAAACAAAGCTTTTGGAAGCTTTTCTCGTAGAGGACAAGTTAGAGATAGACATGTAGCATCCTTTTAATTTTATCTGACCTCTGCATGATGCATCCGTGCAGT
This sequence comes from Podaxis rugospora, assembly GCA_018524415.1. Taxonomy (NCBI): domain Eukaryota; kingdom Fungi; phylum Basidiomycota; class Agaricomycetes; order Agaricales; family Agaricaceae; genus Podaxis; species Podaxis rugospora. Next base: position 168,628 of record JAEUWL010000462.1, on the reverse strand, counting down.
TCGGCCGCATGTTCGTCCTGAGCAACCTTCAGGAGAAACTTCATTCAGTAAACGAGTTCTGAATTGAAAACTCGGAGACGCGATCTAAAATTGCTCACGCTGGTTATGCTGCTCCCACCACGTCCGTTAGCGGCGTCCGTTCCCTGGGCACGATCCCGCCTCTTCCATACCTCCCTGCGACGACGGCATCTCGTGGCACCACCAGATCCCGTCTCCCACATGCGTCCAATCATCTACGAAGACGCACCTACCAATACAGATTCCTCAAAACCCTCTCCACCTACACTCCTTCGCCATCCCTACTCCCTCTCTGAATTCACTGATACCACGGGCAACGACCGTGCATCCAATCTCGAACTCCAGTTCAGGTTACAGAGGCAGCAGTTGGACGCGTTCCATCACAATTTCTGGTTCGACGTGAGTGCTCAACGATACGATTAAACCGCACCCCTAAGTCGATTTCACATTCATAGAGCAATTCTCGGTTTGAAGCTGCCAAGCTGGCCATTCTCTCAGCCTTACCAGAGACGGCAACGACACTTGACAAAGAGAATGCTTTATCAGAGTTCCATAAACAGTGGGTCATGCAGGAGAAAGCTCGCACGGACGCATACACCACCGAATGGCGCCGCCGTAACTTCGCTCTTATCGTCTTGGAGACTCGCGTTCGCTATCAGAAATTCTCCTCTCGTATCGGTAGATTTTTTTCATCATCTCGAGGTCATTAGCACGACATCATTAAACATTACAATCGAAAGCAATGGTGCGATGGACAGTCGTCACAGAAAGTGCAAAATCATCCCCTACTCCCACACCACATCTTGGCCCGCCAATTCTCTCACCCGCTGGAACAACTCCTCGTCCAACTCCAGCTCCCCAAGCGCATCCATCTCATAAGTGTAGTCACTCAACACGACCTCTAATTGTTCCGGTGACATTCCAGGCCATCTCGATGCCATTTCTTCGGGTGTCGGAATTTCCAGAGCCTCATCAGGCTTGACTTCCGACTCACCAGTCTGCTCGCTCCTAGGCAATTGTAGGGTAAGCACAGTATATAGTGCCGTATTCTTGAACCGTTCACTAAGCTCCGCATCGGAGACGTTAGCAGTTTTTCGTATCGTGTTCCAACTACCGTTATTTGTTAGCTGCCGGAGTTATAACAGATAATGGAATAACTTACTCATCGTGGAGATACACTCGACGCCATATTGTTCTCAAAGCTGATTTTTTGCGGATTTCAGGGAGGTTCTAAACTTCTATTAGCACGGCTCTGCCCTTAGGGCCTATGCATCACTCACCATAGCGCGTGTAATCAACTGTAAAGCGGTGGCATAGTCCTCAACAGTCTCCCTGTTATCCTTCAGAGTCAACACGTCAACAGCGTCTTCTATTGATAGTGCCTTTCCCTGCAAGAGTTGTCGAACGAGATCTTTGAAGACCTAAAGAAAAAAAAATCAAGTCGGAATTATTGGGTAACACATTAGTCACACGGCTCACATGCAACATTCCCTTCCTCTCAGCGAGTCCAGTTGCCTTGGACCTCACAATGGTGTCGATCTGATTTTCGAGCGACTGTCGTCCACGAATACCTGCCAATGCAGACCTGAAGTCTTCTAACAATGCCTCATGCACGCTAATAAAGTCAAGCCCATCATGGAACGCTTAAACGAATATGAGTGACTTGTACTGGGTTTTGTCAACAAACACTTACCATCGAGCATTCTCTCACTCGCAGTTGCCCCATTATCGTATACTTGAGCCAAATGCGCGAGTTTCCCAACGCTCAGCATAAACTTTAAGGAGAAACAATGTCAGTCCAGATCCAAAAACCCTTCTCAAAAGTACTTACATGTTTTGACTCCAGATTTACCGCCCCCTGTGCCTCGCTAAGCAACGCACTGGAGGCGGCGCCAAACCTCGTTTTCCCGATGTCATGCAGCCATGAGATGGAAGGATTGGGCTTCTCAGTGAAGAACTTGTCTACATATCCTTTCTCATCGTCCTGGGAGAACATTACTCGAAGTTCGCCGTGCTGAATATACCACTGATACAGCTCCCGGGTGAAATCTTCCTTGAATCGATCAATGTATGCTTGAATTCGTCCCGCGTTAGGGTTCTGCTCGGGAGGGTAGACTGTATCGCGGTTGCAGAGCGCTGCCAGGCTGCTGAAATCGCGGTATTGCTCCGCGAGAGTAAAGGCAGCATTTTCGTGTCCGCATCGCCCTGGTCCACACCGTTGAGCCTTTCTCCAAAACTAGAATTAACCCAACTCACTGAGGGTTTCCAATACTTCTGGCCTGAGGAGGGCGAACCTCTGCTCCAATTCCTCCCTGTCCCTCTTAACACCAGGTTCTTCACCTGCAGCACCACTATCGCCCTGTCAGTCTTTGTCCCAGCACTCAGGACAATGTTACTGCAACTCACCTCCCCAACCAATCCAACCTCTCCTGAACGCACGCAAACAGAATCTCTGCAAGGTCTGCTAGCTGAGAGTGTGGCTCCCCCAAGTTCAACTGAGTACCCCCACTCGCACTTTGTACCTCTGAGGCATTTGTCGAAGCATCAAACAACGCAAGCACGACGTCAATCACGGAGGGTCTACTTGTCCAAGGGTTAATCATTGGCAATTCAATCCCGTAAACACCGAGATTGTAGGCTCGGTAATCAAAAGCAGATCGAAGGGCAGTGATAACGATGCGATTTGCTTCAGGCAAAACATCGATGATGTTACGCCCGGTGTTACGTGCTGCAGCAGTTGCGGCTCCTTTGACCTTTTTAACCAACCGCCCCATGTCTGCGACGCGGAGACGGAAAAATGCGCGTAGGACATCCTCGTGAGAGCCTTCGCCGATTTCAGCCATGTAAACATGCACGGCGTCGTTTAGAACGCTGAATGGAGGGTTAGTGCTGCAAGAGAGTTCAACTTAGAGTAGACCAAACGTTAAAACCTGAAGTACTCACGCGAGGAGGTCATTGTACTGCATCCATAACTGGTGAGCTGCATAGAGTTTCTCAGCGTCCGTTGCGAGTTGTTGCCGACTCCTTTGGGAAAGCTAAAAGAGTTCAATCCCATACCATTGCTTCGGAGAAATTCTCCTCTCTTACCTTGCCAAGAACTGCGTTGTCGTTGATGAACCGAATTAGCCAACTAAGCCGTTCTTTGCGACTAGTCAACTGAGATGTTAAGTCATGATTCTTGCGCACAACCTCCGAAGCTGACACAAGTTAGGCTTACGGCACTCGAACCATCCAACGACAGAAGCGTACCAGAACGAAGAACAGCTTCGCTAAGTTGCTCGGCGCCCTGCATCAACCTTTCCGCGTCCACCTCAGGAGGGAAGCTGAAGTGGAGTGGATTCTGTATGAATTGTCATTAATCAAAAATGGCTCCACAATAGAAGAAACAAACTTCGGGTAGGGATCCATACAAGATAGCCTGCATCATGATTGACTTGATGAGGTTGGTATGGCCGATCCTAATAATGTGTTCAGCTTGGCAAAACTCGGTCAATGATAAAGAGCTCCTCAACTCATAATCGAAGGCGTTGATCTTGTCAACATCCACGACAACTCTCATCATCGTCGACGCAGTCAGCATCAACAACGTACTGTCTGACTCATATGCACCAACACCCAGTGTTCTGTCACTCGCAGACTTGAGTTCCAGACGGTCTCGGTAATCCGAATCTGCAAGATAATCAGACGTTCTCAGTCTATGTTTACTTCCCCCTGCTTAATAAAAGTACCCCGAGCTACTAGGGCCACGGCATCACCGAATTGCACGACGACGACGGCACCACTCGCTAAAAATTGTATCCGAGGATGCGTAGGCGCACCACTTGTTGCTGTCTGGATCAACCTCAATTTCGGGTGTTGTGCGAGCATTCAAGTTTACTCACCGTTTGGTATGGCACCGTCTTCACATTCTCGACCTTGAAAGTATCTCCGTAAACCGACAACCTGACCAGGGTGAAAACCCGACGCGTTCCAGGTGTATCCGTTGACATATACGAAATCTCCTCTGTATGAGCATACGAAACGAGGACAACAAGCTTGTCTCCACTGTGTTAAAAGAATTGATACACTATACCTTAATGGTAATGTGAAGCAAAAAACGCACCTCTCGAACCCGAGATCAATCAACTCAAAATCCATTGACTGATCCTTCTCCTTAATCCCAAACTCGTCCTTCACAGCTGATTTCAACAACTCCACAACATTCTTGTCCAGCAGTAACTCTTCCCACCCTTCAGGCTTCAACTCCCACTTCTGTATCCTCTCGTTGACCAATGTCCAGACTTCCCTTTCTCCAGTAGCCGAAGGTTTACCTAGAACAACAGAGCTTACATATGCGTTCATCGCATCAGCGGGACTGAGATGTGACGAGCCAAAGAAAGAAGGGATGAGACGTGAGAGGGAGAGTGAAGGCGCGGGGCGAGCGAAGAGACGTGACACGAGATGATATTTGCCTCCGGTCGAGGTGAGGGTCAATCGGAAAAGACGTCCAGAAGAAGTCGTCGCGATGAATGCTTGGGCCTTTCAGAACTTGACACTCAAACCAACTCTACAGAAAGAATCAACGCAACTCACATCAGCTCGAACAAAATTCGTCATATGTTCGTCCTCCTTCAAGTCCAAGTGTATCGTAGAGTAGTTCTCGCCACCTGCCAAACCAATGCCGATGCTTTCCCAGAACCGGACTTGTCCAGAAAGTGAAGCGAGAATAAGTCCTGGTTCGCGCGATGGACCATGCGGGATGAATGCATGTAGAGGTGGATTCGCGCCTGTATCATCTTGTGGACATGAGAAAATATAACATGTAGGAGTACCGCGTATCGCCTAAGGCTCACGTTCAAAAGCTTGCCAGTTCAAACTCGGAAGCGAACATACCTGTACATGTTGCCACACGAAACAAGTTTGGACAGACGCTACGAGCGCAAAACCAGTGACAGTATCGACAGAGCCGGTATATGGGTCTTTGAAGAAATCTAGGGAGTGGGTTCATATGGGGTCACACCGATTCCGGTACAAAGGAGCCATACCAGCACTCCGAAGAACCTGCTTCACTTCCACCGGCAGACTGGCGTAGAAAGAGACCGTCAGCTCGTCGGATTTCGCGTATATCGTTTCTCCGTATACTCTTGTAGTGCTTCTTTCTGTTGCTACAGATTCGGTCTCATCAACATCCATAAGCGTTGGTTGTAGGCGATCATTAAGACCAGGAGGACTGAGACGTGCAACAGTCTTTTGGGCTGTGGCTAGCCTGGACGATTTTCGTGCGGGTGAGGTAGCTTTTTGCCGTAATCTTGACGAGCGACGCGGTGCTGGAGATGGAGAAAAGGTAGCCATGATTATAACCCTGTCGTGTTGACCTTGCTCGAAGGGGACTTAAAAAGTGAGTAAAGGTGAATAACCCAAGGTTATCGCCCATGGGTCCAAATACAACCAAATAATTACCGAATAGACACAACTCGTCACTGAGGAGGGGGTATAAACATTCCACTTTTCATTCAGCATTGTGGAGAGGATGCTCTGTGGCATCTATTGCAGAGGTATCACAAATAAATTAAGCTAATGTACAAAGAAGACATTATATCCTGGCCAATCTAGTCTCCAATCAACGTGAAAACAGTCAAAGTAGCAAGAACAGATAAACTTGAAGCCACGAAACAATTTTATTTGCCACCAGAGGAGAACTTGGTGACAGACTTGGTACCTATTGAAAGAGATCAATAGATGGCCCTGGATCTCAGTGGTTCAAACTCACCTTCAGAAATGGCATGCTTGGCAAGTTCACCAGGGAGGATCAGGCGTACACTCGTTTGAATCTCACGAGAGGAAATTGTAGACTTCTTGGAGTAGGCAGCGAGTTCTGAGCTGATAGTCAGCTACCGAAATACGGTGGACAAGGCTAGGACATACTGGAAGCTTCGGAGGCAATGCGCTCGAAGATGTCGTTGACAAACGAATTGAGGATGGCCATGGCCTTGTTGGAGATACCAGTGTCAGGATGCACCTGCTTGAGTACTGACCGAACGTTAATAGGAGGGAAAAACTTAAGCTTCAAATAACGAAACACACCCTTGTAGATATAAGAGCTATAAGTCTCCTTGCGCGACTTCTTGCGCTTCTTCTTATCGGAATCAGCACCACCAGAGGTGGCTTTGCTCTTGCTAGCGGTCTTAGCTGCATCAGACTTGACAGGAGCCTTAGAGGCAGTGGAGACAGGGGCCTTCCCAGCGGTGGAAGCGGGCTATATTAAACCATTTAATCAACATCCATATATCCACATAACATTCAACTCACTTTTGGTGCCATTGTTAAAAATCAGAGGGGTTGGTGGTAGTTGGGGAAGGAAGATGTGGAATGTGCCTCTCATCGAGGCGCGTCTTCTTATGTGCCGTCACCATTGCGGACTTTGAATTCGCGCATTTTAGCTCGTCACGTGAAATCAACATGCTCATACGCGCCTTTGCACGTGATCGCGTGCAGATAAGATAAGATAAGATAATTATTCTACCTTGCCAACTAACACAAATTTTTGGCACAAACCGAGCAGACTATGGACTATGGCTACTTCCTCTGGGCAATAACAACCCAACACTGGTAAGGGTAGTGGAAAGTGCCAGAAGGCTTGTCAAACCACTCTTTGTCCTCACCTCTCTTGATTATTTCCCTCAACTTCTGGCGAACCTCTTCCTTTTGGTCAGGCGGAAGGATGGCGATGTAGCTTTTGCTGCTCGCTCTGTCGACAACAATGTCCTCTGTTGCTGTGAGGGAGTAAGACCATACGAATTCTTTAGGAGGCTGAAAGAATTTCTTGTATGACGAGGTGTCGAAAGTTTGCCTCCAAAGGAAGTGGCGGAATTGGGGTGAGTTTGCCTCGTGCTGCTCAATGGTCTCTCTGACCTGGGCCACCCACCGCGCGGCCTCCCTGTCGGGTATAATAAGAAACTGTATATCTGGGTGCAGTAGACGCTACCGACCTGTCTTCCAAATTCCATACGTATGCAACCGTCCCGTTAGGTTTGAGAACCCGAGCAAATTCCGCCGAGGCGAGGTCATAATCGGGGCACCAATGATAAGCCTGCGACGGACCTCCAATCAGCTAGACTTTACCATAGCCTGGGGTCACCATACTTGAGCAATCACAACAAGGTCAGCCCAGCCGTCTTCAACGCTAGTATCTTGGAATGTTCCTTCACGCAAAAGGACGCGACCATCGTGTACTTTTTTTGCAAATATGTCACGCATGCCCTTGCTTGGCTCGATTGCTATGAGCTCCTTGATAGATTTATTCCATTCTGGATCAGCTAGCAGCGCCCTTGTGAAGATCCCTGTTCCAGACCCGATCCTGAAAAAAACTCGGTTGTGCTCCAAGTCAATCGCATTGTCGACTCACTCCACAATATTGTATGGTCCGGGGTTTCTCAACGCCTTGCGGACATGCTCCAGAGCAGCCGGCTGATAGCTGGGGCGAGCACTGAGCAAATAAAGAGATAAGACTACGGTGAAAATGCGCCGGGTGGTGCCACGGAGACGCACCGATCGTAAAGATCGTTAGTGCCAGCCCCAAAGTCCTTCTGTGCGACTGCATGGACGATGGTCATTTTTGCTGAACAAGCAGTTGACGTCAGAAATGTGTGTTATTTCTCTGATATATGTTCTTGAATTGATCATGCCATAATTGGATGTTCGAGTTCCATACTGATCGCAAGCGTCAACATGGGGAGGAAATGACAAGATAGGTCGAATCCGAGTAGCGTTGGAGCGGTGAATGCAACGAGCAACGCAATCAGCTCAGTGGAGAGGATGTTGGCATCGCGAATGGACGGCAAGGGCCAGATCAGGCTAATGTCCCAAGTTCTAACCCCTTTACAGCAGCCGCAAGCCGTAGTGACTATTTCCAAACAAATGGCGCCCTACATCTTGCCCTGTTCTCCCACCCACTTCCCTTCCCCTCCTCCGCTTACCTTACATATTTCCCCTCCATGGATATACACGTCGCCACACCATACTCCAAGTTCACCTTCAAGCTCACCGACGATGCACTTGTTGTCATTGCTGGAGGCATGTTTCGGGCCCCGCGTCCTTTTGTTTTCGAGTCCGGTTTCGGCTGACCTGCTCTCACCAGACTCTCCCGAGTTAGCTGTGCCCCACCACCATGTCCTCTCGAGCAGCTACGACGATGACGACCACCTAATGCATGTTGCATACCTGATCAACAAGAAGAATAGGAAAACAGCAACTTCGCTGGCGCTTGTCAAGGTCACCGGAACGGTGCAAGATGAAGCACAAGCTATCGAGTGGGCCGAGAAACTCATGAATACGGTATATGAAGGTGAGCTTGCTTTTAATTTCGCGTGTCCCTTTGGCCGATGACGTCCGCAGGTTATGGCATTCAGCGGTCACGTCGTCTGAGGGTCCTAGTGAACCCCCACGGAGGAGTGGTACGTCCCCTATAATGTTCCTCCCTTTTCACAACTGTCCACTTATCTGTGAGCACAGAAAAAGGGTGCAGCCGTCTTCTCAAAAATAGTTGAGCCCATTTTCCGCGCAGCCGGCTGCCAACTTCATGTTACATGTGGGTAGCACCTCCATATCCCTGGTACTTGGCTAAGGCCATGCTCTTTAGACACTACACATAATGGCCATGCACACGACATTGCCAAGGACCTCGCGACAAATTACGATGCGGTGGTAACAGTATCCGGGGACGGCCTGATACATGAAGTGCTCAACGGATTTGCCGAACATGCCGACCCACTCAAGGCATTTAGCATACCTGTGGCACCCATACCCACAGGTTCTGGTAATGGTCTCTCGTTAAACCTTCTCGGCGCAGAGGTGAGTACATTTCACCTGCAGCCCAACATGCACAGTCTCATATCGTCTAGCATGGCTTTGATGTCACGGTGGCTGCTCTCAACGTTATTAAGGGTGCGTATGACCACGTACGTGCAGGTGATTTCGACTGACCGTGCTACAGGCCAACCAATGAAAGTAGACTTGTTTTCGTTTACGCAAGGAAACAAGAGATCGATATCCTTCATGTCACAATCTTTGGGGCTTATGGCGGACCTTGACATTGGGACCGAGCATCTACGTTGGATGGGTGATACGCGGTTCATGGTGGGACTACTGCGCGGAAGTGTGTGCTGAGTTTTTTCACCCCTTTTTTGAATCCAAACTCCATTTGCTGACGGCATGTTCAGTTATCCAGTTCAAAGCATGCCCAGTTCAACTATCTTACAAAGCAGCAGAGAAAGATAAACACAAGATGGCCGAAAGTGTCTCGCTACATCGCAAGAATAAGAAGTCTCGCCCTGCAAATGGGGTATCACCCGCGGCGCCCGGGAATGATGTCGCTGAGACGTTACCACCGTTGAAGTTCCAACCAGAAGATAACGAGGGTTGGACTACGTTTGATGAACCTTTGTTGTATGTTTATGCCGGCAAAGGGCCCTTCGTTGGGCGGTACGTTGGCGGCTCTAATTGCATATTCCTTATTTATTTATGGAAATGCCAGGGATTACATGGCCTTCCCTGTATCACTACCCGATGACGGCCTGATCGATGTTATGGCAATGCCGCTGGTGAGTCAAATGCTTGTTGAGTCTCATTCTTGTCACTGATGCACCGTCAGTCTTCACGAAAAGATGTTATTGCAGGCATGGCGGGAGCAGAGAAAGGAGATAGCTTTTGGCTACCGAAGGTAAACCAACTTACTTTCATCTGTTGCCGCTTACTCACGCTCTGTCACAGCTTCACTACGTCAAGGCTCACGCATACCGAGTGAAACCTCTGAAGAAGAAGGGCCATTTGGCCGTCGACGGTGAAACATACCCCTTTGAAGAATTCCAAGTGGAAGTCCACCAGTGCTTGGGCACTCTACTCAGCCCCTACGGGCACTACGCAGTCGATTTCGCGCCTCATCCGCCTACGAACAATAAGAAGCCAAAACCTTCTGAAGGCGACAAGAAGGACGCGACTCGCAGCGTTGCGACTATCTGATCGACTCGAACGCTGTAGGATATTGTTATTCGCTACATCTTTTCTGTTGTTGTGCTTGATACCCCTTTTATCGTCTTCTCACCACCCAGTTGTTATAATCTAATCTTGTCGCCTAGGATGTTTGTGTACACTGGTACTGATAGTGCAGGTTTTAGTGTATATACCACTACCAACCGACTGCTAAACTCTAATCCGACTTACATCTGTTTTCTCCCATGGCTGTAGGATCATATTTCTAGCGTCATTGAATTCTGGTTGATAAGTGGTGTGCGTGAGTGAAACCCGCCGAAAAGAGGTGTCCGTTCAGAACAATTGCACACGCTGGTCTTCCTTCTGAACATGTTTATAAACCGCCAATCTGATGCAATGAAAATGGTACCCCTGATACCTAACCTGACCATTGCCTGAACATGTTCTCTAGGATGCTCCCCCGCGCAGCTCTACACCGGATACCCCGGAGACAGAACTACCACTCCGAGGCACTAGACAAATGGATGAAGAACCCACCGACAGCCACATTAAGTGATACTTTCCATTATGAACCCCTATCCGACTTATACATCACGCTTCCGACACGCGACGGCACTCGTAGGCCCTATGTTGAGCCCAAGATGGGTGAACCAGTGCCCTACGGCGCACAATTGGCATTCTTCCACGCACGTAAACCCGAGCACTTGTTACGTGCAGATGGCACGGATGAAGAAATTTCACCCCCTGCGCCGTTCCTACGTAGGATGTGGGCTGGTGGGAAGATGACATGGGATAATAAGAACCCGATGCTTGTTGGTTCAAAGGTGCATGCAAGGTCGGGTGTTGCAGATGTCAAGTTGAAGGGTGTTGAGAAGGGGAAACCTATGGTTTTCGTTACGCAGAGGATTGAGTATGAGATGGATGGTATGAAGGGAAAACCTTCATTGGTTGAAGAGAGGGCACATGTGTATTTTGAGGTCAAGGAAGATGAGGAGAAGAAGAAGCCTGGTCCTAAGCGTATGTATTCCGGGGATTTGTTTCTAGTCTTCCTCTGAGGGTCCAGATAGCTGTACAGGTTCCCTCGTCTGTTGACTTCTCTTTCACGTACACGCCAAGTGTGGTCACACTCTTCCGCTTTTCCGCGCTCATGTTCAACGCGCACCATATCCACCTTGACAAAGAATATTCACAGAAGAAGGAAGGATATTCAGGTACATGTACCTTGGCTTGACTTAAAATCGATGAGCTGACTTTAATTGCAGAACGGCTGGTGCACGGTCCTTTGACGGCACTCATGCTCCTCGAAGCTGCTGCGTTTAACAAGCCCAATATTCGGATCAAGACGTTCGACTATCGTGCGACCAATCCACTCATCGTGGACAGGAAGACTACCATAAACGGGGTATGGACAGGCAAAGATGTAGCTCAACTGTGGTGTGTTGACGAACAGGGAATTGTTGGTATGACTGGAAGTATAACAGCCGAGTGAATAGTACATACAACCGAGGGAATGATACATACAACCAAGTAAACAGCGCACATGTGAGATAGAGCCGGTTGAGAAAGAAATGAACCTTAGTTAAGTATGGAACTCAACCTCTTCATTTTCGGGCATAAGACGAGTCCCCTCCGCCAGAACGCTGGCGAATTGCAGTTCTTCAATTTCGGGCTTAGGCTTGAAGGAATTGACAACAGTATCCCTTGCTATCTCACGCGACATAACCGAGGTCTGTCCCATCCTGGGGCGATTAGGGTGCCAGCCGTGTTCAACTCCGTCCATTATTGATCGAACCAATAAACCCAAGGGCACTGTTGACCATAGGCTTGAAGGAGTAACACGATATATGGAGGGATTGTGCTTGCCTGGAACCCTGTCGGCGTTCCTACCTGGCAACTCCGGGAAAACTGGGATCGAGCTAACGACTTCTCTCTCAACGAACATTCTACTACCCTGCTCCGCACAGCTATGATAATGGCGAACAATGGATTCTGAACAACGAAGTTACCGCGGAGTCCGTCGAGCTGAAGCTAAGCTTGGAACTTCCTCGTTCTAAGGAGCGGCTTACCGCTGGAGGTCCTGAACACACGAACCAGAACAGGGGTATCGATGTCTATGACAGCCATAGCTGGACTGCGACTGTGGTTGGTGGAGTTTGAATTGTTGGGATCGTGCAATGTCGTCGTTGGTTGGAAGGTTGTCGACGGGGATACCCGTCTCGTCTAAGAATAACAAATTAAGTCGAAGGTATTTACCTAACCTTCACCCTTGTTTAGAGTTTCATTCCAACAGCACCCACGAGAGCAGATGTTTGAATTATCCGCCTCAGTGGTCGGATACCTGTGTGGTGAATTGGAGGGGCGATCGTATGCACGAATCCGGGCACCACGTGTGATAAATGTTAAGTATGAAGGTAGCTGATGGCACCTCAGGATACTTTCAAGAGTGAACGTTCATAATATTGGGAACACCCAAGTAGGGGCTGCCAATTATCTCTCAGTTATACAACCTATAGACTGAGCACATGGGACGTCGTCTAAAAGCCTTTAAAATAGGTTTCAGGACACTAGGACATCATACAAAATACAGAGATACTCACCATATTTATTTCCAGCCTCTTTGCGGTTCCTTCTACCCTCTGCAATCTTCTCCTCCAAGGCTTCTCTGTTCTCGTATGCGTCTCTGAGCAGGGTAGATAGCTGGTGCCTTGACCTTGCAATGCCACTGAGCTTGCTCGCCTGTGAGGTTATAAAAATCAGCATCCCGCTCCAAATCCGCAACGAAAGTCGAGGGGAACTCACGCTGAATTTCATCCTGGGTTGCTCAGGCGGTCCAGTAGCACCCTTCGTCAACGCCTTCTTCTCCTCCCTCTCTTTAATCTCTACTTTGGCCTTCTCCATCACCCTCATAGCATCAACCTCCGAAGCACCCTCCTCATACCCTTCAAACCCTTTGATTGTACCCTTCTCCAACCCGCGGACATAGGCGTCATATTCGTCCTGCCACTTTTTCCTGAATCGTTCGTAGTATTCTGGATCGTAAGCGGCCCAGCTACCGGACGGTAGTTGATAGTAGCCTGGGTACGGATCCTGAGGTGTTGGTTCAGGGGGTTGGAATGTCGGAATTGCAGGTGCCGAGGATAGGGTTGGGATGGAGAAGGAAGGAGCAGATGTTGAAGTTGAAGAGGTGCTTGTTTTTGAATCCCCTACTCAGATTTCCAGTGCATAGGTCTCAGCTAAGTATGGGTGTTACTTACCTAACGGGAAGGAATCAACTGCCGGAGCTGCATATACCCTTGGCAACGGTGGCTTATTGGACGCCTTTGGTTTGTCTTCAAGAGAGATATTCGCTCTGCCTTTAGCCAGAGAAGGAGGCAAGAAAGGCAACGAAGATGCACCACTGGTCGTAGGAGTTGCAGATTCCGCTATTGTAGGTTTGGCTTGTTCTTCGTCGCCTTCATCTGCCTCCCCCTCATCTTCTCCTCCCGCAACCGCGTTACTTGGGGCTGGGGCAGTGGTCGGTCTCGTAGTGAAAACCAACCCGGGTCCTTTTCCTCCACCTAGAACACGTTCCGGTTGTAGAGCCACAGGTGCCTTTTGCTTCGGCGCAGGTAGCATGGACAGCAAAGACGAGGCTCCAGCTCCCGTCCTCTGCCTCTTCGCCGCAGGTCGTTCGAGTTCTATGTCGTCCTTTTCTTCGTTCTCGTCTTTCGGTAGTACAGGCAGTCCAATGGCTATCTTCTTCGGTGCCCGTTTCGTTGTTTTGGGTGGAGGCAGCGATATTTTGGACGAGGATGGGCCATTAGAAGATGGCGGCGGTAACTTCCCCGAAAGCTTTGTTGCCGTTGAGACAGTCGTAGGGGGGGACTTTGTGGGCTGTTGTTTTTCGCTGTCGCTGTCGCTACCATAACCCTCCAGTCCAAGCATGATGATGGTCAAAGGATTGGACTTGGCACTGCTTTGGCCAAAGTCATTTCAACTAAGCATCGAACTATTCAAAATGTCTACCTCACAATGTTGCGCATTACAATTATATTAACTATGAAGATGCCAACCAGTGAAATGTCCGAACACCTATTTACAAACCCAATTATGCAGTTATAATAACCATAAACGAATGATAAATGCAAGGAGCGATATTGAAACCGTCTACTAGGTTGTCGAAGATTTAGTGGTAGTGAAAAGTCCATGTGCAACAAAGTGTGTTTCAAGTCCATTGTCCTTTAGTCCGTGATATACTTCCCGAAGTCCGTATAGTAATTTTGGTGGATCGTGATCATGGGCGTGCTATAAGGCGTGGAGCGTTAGACATATATTGCAATCAAACACGGGGGAGGCTTACAGAGTTGTTCCTTCCGGTAGAACCAGAAGTAACCAAGAACAATAATTAGTTGACAAATGAGAGCTATCCAGAAGGGAGCGGACGCCATTGGGCTTCCTGTAAACGCATAAACAATTGAGCATGCCTTCCGACAGGCATGCAATACAAGACGTTGCTTACCCTTAAGACCTTCGCTGAAGTCCCATTTTGAGGCATCCGGGAATACTGTCCCGGGTCCAACGCGGTTAGGAGCAGTCGCACGGGCTACCATGACACAAATGGAACCTATCACTTGTGCAAGCGCAAGTGTAGCACAGACGTGCAGACGAGACAAGGTCTGGAGCAAGATCATACCCAGACCAACACCTTGAATAGCATCCAACACTCCCAACCACAACCATAGCGAGATGCCGAGGTAAGGTCCTCCGGAACCTGCCCACGGGATGTACAGCGCCAGAGATGAGGTACCCCAAAGCATTTGACACCATCTAGGCGCACCAAGACCGACAGCGAAGACGGGCAATAACCAAGTATGGGTCTTGCTGAAGTGTGTGAGAATGAGAAGCATGATCGCCCAAACGAAAACGAAGAACGTTATGACGAGGAGGAGAATCTGCCATTTGGGTACTGGCACACTCCACAAGAAGCTCCAGTTGCGTCCATACGGCTAGAAGCACCATTAGCATATTTCAACGAAATTTTTAAAAGCATGCTTACTCCACTCAGCCAATAGTCTCGCAAAATTTCCGACGCGAGGAACCAGAGGACGAGTTTGCGGCGGAACAAGGTCTTGAAGAAGTGAGGAACTTTAGGCGGCGTTTGACGGTAGTACTCTGGCAAGCCATAGAGCATGACATATGCGAAGAGGAAGCTGACACAGGCCAGAGGCCATACGATCAGACAGATCCACCAGGGAGGGATGTACCCGTCCTCCCGACCGTTGAGCGAGTAACCCCAGTACCAGAGTGCAGCGACCCAGATTTGTTGAGAACCTTGCACAATACATGCTCGCATTGTCCAGACTTCAGTTGCAGCACCCTAATAGTAATTCATCAGTAAGATATCCCGAATGCCGCGCGGAGTTGGCGTACCGCTTCTTCACCGAAGTTGAGGCCGAAGAATAAGAACCCAGCGGCGGAAGCGACGGCGTAACACCATGTCGCAGCACTAGCTAGACCTTGGTGGGCAGGCACAAAGACCGAGTGAATGGAAGGTAAGCCAATCAAGAAGAATGCGAGGCCGAAGAATATCCAGGGGAAAGAGAGAACGTAGATAGAGGGTTTCAAACGGAACATGGGGTACCAAACTGCCGACGCAGCCAAGAAGACAGCACCCAAGACATAAAGCTGGATGTTATCTTGCCAGTTACGACCAGTAAGTAAGGTGATTTGGAAACTCGTTGCACTCAACATCTGGCCCATGGCGATGACGATAGTGTACAACGGCCAGCCTTTGATTTCTCTTGACATAGCAATCTGCAACCCAGTCATGGGAACGATATCCGGTTGAGGGGTGTCATGAGGAAGAGCACCCTCAACGTCAGACTGCGAGAAATTATGGGTGGTCGGGGCTATAACAATATTAACATCGGTATAGAATTAGGTTGGAAAAAAAAGACTTACAATCAGGACGAGAGTAAATTGAGGGCGATGGTGTACCCCAAACAGAATCGCGCTGAGAGGACCTGATACTGGCAGCGCTCGAGAGCTTGTCTTTCCGGACTTTTCCAAAGAAGGCTTCTTCACTCTTCATGAGGTACTTCTCAATGGATAGCTCATGTTCAGAATTCTTAGCATTGAGCATCTGCAGCTTCTGAACAAACTCAGAAGCAACACCACCATCGGAATCCGTGAACTGTAGAACAGAACGGTCAAGACCAATCTTATTTTCAAATTGAGGTGCCTTACCGAAGCGATGGCCTTGTTCAACGGCGAGTTCGATTTCTCATCCACAATAGACGAGATGGATTCCACCGACGAAACTCTCGAGTGGGCACCGAAAGGCCTCGAAGGTGTAAGAGTTCCCTCTAAGAAAGGGTCGGGGGCGCCCTTCTGATCTCTCGCAATAGCCTTGTTTGCCCTCTCCAAAAAGTCCGTATAACCCTGGTTAGAAGACTGACCGCTTCCCCTCTGGCTGAAGTAGTCATCGTCGCCGCCTAATCTGGGTGGTGTCGCGTGCTCCCCATATACAAGCGATTCCTGACTCCGTTGTGCTGGTGAGTTCATGTAGCTGTTCACACTCCGACTATCCCATCCAGGCTGATCAGGTTGTGCCTGAGCGACAGGGTTCCAATCATCCGTGTCCGCCATTGGATGCATACCGACGCCACCGCCATCGCTAGGTCTCCAAGCGTTGGGTCCAGAGACATGTCGACTGGTGGTAATACTACGTTTGTGGAAGTCTTCCATTCGTTGACGCCATTCGACGACAGGGAACCGCTGCACGGCTGAACGGGCACGAAGAATCGCACGCTCCTCTTCCGTAGACTTCAAAGCCATCTTGATCGTCTTCGTCAGCTGTGAAAGCATGTGCGCCGTTGAGCTTGATTCAACAGGGTACCACTGTTATCCAAACAATCAAAAAATCCCTCCGCAGTATTCGAGATAAAGGTTTGCTCACCCAACCAGGCATAAGACCGAGACCGCCCAAACGAGAACCGACTCCGAGAGCACCCTTTCTTCCGAATTCGACAGCGACAAGACCAAAGGGTTCATCACGAGAAGGAATCAAGGCAAAGTCAGCACCGCTGAACAGGTAAGGTGGTAGCGCAGTGAACTCGGGCTTGGAGTAGACTCGATCAGGGTACATCTCCATCAACCTAGCCAGCTTCTCTGCGGCAAATCTTCCATACAAGTCAATGACGGGTCCAACAGCGATCAACTGAATCGAAGGTCGTTTCTCGAGCCTAAGGAGGAAACAGTGAGTACCAGTGTTGCCAGTACGAGAAAAGATGAACTTGCAATCCTGGCATAACATCGGCAATCAAATCTACACCCTTCTGCTTCGACCACCGTCCAACGAATACGAACAAATCTGCATTGGGGTCCTGCTTAATCCCGGCCCATTCCTGCGCCTGCCTCTTCAACTCTGGCCTCGCAGCCTCCGCCTCCTGATCAATCTGCACATCCTTCGCCTTCACCGGTTTTTCATCCAACGCCGCGATATCCGATGGGTCAGGATTCGGCAACGAATCAACATGTTTCAACGTCCAAAGTGCAGGATACCTTGCCCAACTACGCTTCCCATACTTGTCTGACACACCGGCCACGCCGACACTCTTTTGATGTACGCTGATAAACGAAGCAGCCGCATGCAGCAAATTAAATGTGTTTCCGAATTGAACATACTTCGTGCAATGCTCCTTGCTGATATTGAATGCCGAACAGACTTCCTTCATCTCCTCCTTTGTTCGCAGTGGCCAAAGACCCTGAAACTCGGCATTATGCAATGACAGGCACACAGGAATGACCTTGGGAAGGAGATAGATGGGCGCAAGGGCGCCATGGTAATCGTTGATGTGATAGATATCAATGTCAGGGAACCGGCGAATAGTGGCCGCGATAGCTTGGTTCCAAGTTGAGTAAAAGATAGCAGAGCTGAGGTCGTCCATGCGAGCGGGATACGGGTCGGATTTGGTTTGGGCGCGGAAAACAGGACTGTCGAGGATCACGTAGGTAATATTGTCCAACTGATGAGTCTCGACTTCAATGAGGTAGGGTTCGCCGAAGATGATAACCTCGATAGGTTCCGCGGGATCCCCAGCAGGATAATCGAGGTCTTTGACCTTGGGGACAATCCACACAAGATCAACATCCGTCATTGCCTTGCCCATCAAACTAGACATGACACCGAGGCCACCGATCTTGACTTTTAACTTCCAATCAATGATCTCATACTCCAGTGTCGCAATCAACACCTTCCTCCGCTTGTTCCTGTCCTCTGGCCACCCAATAACTTCCGATGTTTGTTTGTGACCAAAGATCTTTTCCGTCATTGGTGTATTGTCCTTCAAGTCTGCAGTCGATTTGTTCGAGAGGGCTCCGAGAAGAGGGAAATAGCTCGTGTGGCTCTTCGTCTTGACACCATACTGGTTATGCTTGATTCCATAGAAAGTCCACATGAAGATCAGAACAGCGAGGGTACCAGTGATAAGGGGAATCGAAAGAAGGAGGGAGTACATGATAGCACCAACGGCAGCTTGACCACGGGGTTGCAATGACCAAGACATGGTGGCATCGTCGACGAGCAGCGACCACGCGAGATGAGGTTTGGGCGGTGCGGACATATTGAGGTAGTTGGGAGCAACACTATTGGGAGGGAGGCGATCGAGGACACCGTCACCATCAGTATCACCGTAGAAATAATCATCATAGCCCCAAACGTTGAGTTGAATCTGGGTTGGCCAGGAAGCCATGAGCTCGATCTCCCACTTGCCATCCGAGTTCAACTGCATCTTCGAAGGAAGACCTTGATCGAAGCCCCAGTTATTGTAGGGACCACGAAGCAGAAGTTGAGGCATCCGGCGCTGAGGACCGCTATATTGTGTGTCTGCATGAATGACAGCAGCGACAGAGAGTGTGGCCTCGCTCCAGTCTGTTACAAGCGTGAGCCGAACATATCAGGTAAACACAGTCGAAAACACATACATTGCACCATTATGTGATCGCCATCCCAGAAATTCTCAGGTTGTTGGAAGACCGAAGCTTCTATCGTAGTGGTATCCTCCCAGTTCTTCCATTGGGTCCAGTTCTTTCCGAAGTTCCACGAGTATCGGAACATGTCAGCACCAAAGGCCTTGTGCTCAAAGGTATATTGTCCATCAGAGAACTTGAACGAGCCGTCTTTATCGTAATCATTCTCGGGGAAGACCATGACATTATTAGCGGCTCCCTTGCGCAACAACAGATGATCTCTTGCCTGGAAACACGTATCTTCAGCGCAGCCTTCAAAGGGAATCGAGAGTACAACTTACGTTAGTAGTTGCGTTACCACCTTGCGAAGGCGCACGATCAACAGTAAGTGTCAGAACTCCATCCGGGAAATTCGTCAACGTCGCAGACCAAGACCAAGCAGAAACATCAGCCCCAACAATCTTCGCAGGATCAGGATTCGACACAGCACCGCACTTTACATTCGTGATCGTCGGTTGTCCACCCTTTCCTGACGAAGTCATGTTCAACGAAATGCTCTGGGTGACACCATCACAGTCCATAGGAACGTTGAACTCCAGAGTGACATCGACGGTGGTCGCATTCGGCTCGCCTGTTTTGGCCATGATACGATGGTCGTGACCGGGAATAAACTTGGTGATAGCAGGGAGCTGAGGAACCCACTGCTCGACAGGAACCAATGCTTTGAAGCCGTACGGCTCCATAGTGACCTGAGCAAGACAACCAAACCATGGGGCCTTGCCATCATTGTTGAAAGACGATAAAGAATCCTCAAGGCTATATGTTTCGTAAGGAGGGAAAAGATTTCTGACAATGGCATCCGATCTGAAGGGGGACGAAATCCAGAGTGACTCTTTGCAATTAAAACTCCAGGTCTTGGTCGAATTTTCGTTGGTAAAGAGCAGCCAAATTTGGTCGTTGAACGTTCCGTTCAGAGCTTGAATACCGGGAAGCGCAGCTCGCGAGACTGACCACAAACCCATTTCGGTTTGGGTTTTATTTGAACCAGGTCGTTCGATCCGATACGTCCAGTTTCCACGTTGGACAAGGTTGAAGCCGTCTTGGAGGGCACCATACACGCCTCGCAAGTAGTGGAAACGGGTCATTAGCCGTCGGGTATCGGTAGTCGGATCAAAATGATCGAGTGCGTTCCAATCGTCATAGCAGCCGAAGAGAGACTTTTCGAGAGGCATGTTGAAGTATTGCTCCGAGCCGAGAGTATAACAACCATGACGCTTCCAAGCGAGATTGCTGGTCATCGCTTGTCGGCTGTGAAAAGCGTCAAACAACATCCTCAGGATGCTTTCGGTGCTGTACTTACCCGTAAAGATAGTTGGAAGCACCGTTATCGAAAAGATAGAAATTTTGTTCTTCGCCATAGTAAAGCTTTGATGGGTTGAGCAAGTGCTTCAGACAAAGAGCGAAAAAGACTCACCAATGGTATTCCCGGCATAACCAACGTGGTAATGAACGTCGCCAAAACGCTTCTTTGTGTTCCGTTTTCCAAACTTGGCCAACGGAAGATATCGAAGTTACTGGTTCCAAACATGTGACGGGGATCCACATTGCCGAACCGAGGATTGAGAAAATCATTGTTCACGAACATCTGGTTCCACGCCGTAACAAAATTGACGTCAACATCGTATGCCACCTGGAGGTTTCCATCCATGCCGAGGAAGCGTGCAAGTGCACGGTAGATGGAGTAGTGGAAAGCCACACCATCCAGGGCATTGAGAGGGGCTTCACGGAGGAAGTATTGATTCTGATCTGCAGTGACGTTGGCAGCTGCTAGGAATCCTGGAGGAAGTTGCGTGCGAGTACGACCACGACCACTGATAAAAAGATGATTATCGACCACATCCGGAATGAGAGCACCGAGTGACTCACATATACAGAGAACCAAAGGTGTCACCGCCAGTGACTTCGCCCGGGATAAAGAAGTTGGTTTTATTGAGCTTTGCGGCGCACTCTCGTGTGCTCGAAGCCCAGGTAGCAAGAGCATCTACAGTAACTTGAGTGGCCTTATCAATACGAATGGCATCGATATCGAGAGCCTTGATGGTCATGCACGAGAAAACCTTGATCTTGTTCATGACATCCGGTTGCCACTCGCGAAGACGGTCCTGGACGGAGGCAAATTTGGAAAGTTGACGTTGCCAATCAGGATGAACACCGAAAGCTTCCATATCTCCATATTGGTCAAAGTCGGACGCCATACAACCATCGGTCTCGATTTTGACTAACTCTCCATTATCCTCCCAGAATCTGGGCATTACGCAAGAGTTGTTGCGTTCATTACGGATCTGGAAGAAACATTAACGAATGTAAAATGGACCCGACTTGAAACTTAAACTCACAGTGAAGTCACGGTACTCAGTGAAGTTCCATGGCATATAGTTCGGCCTCTTCCAGACCGCGTTGTACTCGTTCAAGCTAAAGGGCGTACTCGTGTTGAGATGCCTGTAAAGGATCAGTTGATGAGTGCGTGGGTAACACGATCCATCAGTGGGCTGGTGTACATACCCTTCAAAGGCGATGAGATCGGACATGGTACCGACAGTAAAATCAGCCATAAAATACATGCCACGAGCGTGAATTTCGTCGATCAAATGACGCCAGTCATCGATATTGCCCCAGTGTGGATCGAGAACGCTAAAGTCGAGAGGTGAATAACCTGGTGAACTTGTCAACGGCAAGGATAAAAGGTGTGATCGCCAAGACTGACTGTCTGCTTGCCATAGCATGTTCAAGAAGGGAGTGCCGGACATAAAGACGACCTTTATACCCATGCCCTGCAGATAGTCCAAGCGCTTCTCCAAGCCTCTGAGGTCACCGCCGTAGCGGAGCTGGGTTTCACGAAAGTCGGATTCATAGGGGGTGCCGAAGAAATCATTGTTTGTGGGGTCACCATCGGCGAACTTGTCTAAGAGAATGGTGTATGTTGGGAGAGCCCGCCAGTTTTGGGGAGACGGATGATAGGTGCTTCGCCCCTCGGTATCGTATTCGAGAACGGATTTTGCATTCTTGTTGACGTTTAGGTTGTAACCTACCAGGTCTTCACGCCACGGGGAAGCCACTACGAGCTGAACCAGCAGAGGGAGGGCCGTGAGTGCGGACAGAAGCCGCATGGCGTAGGGAGGGCGAGTGTGTCGTGAAGGAGGGGGAGAGGTAAGGGAAAGAGGAAAAGAGCGATCGTGAAAGAGCTAGAAGAAATCATCCATGCTGCTGACTTTTGACGGAAATAAGGAGTGACAATCAAAGCGGTCACACAAATCGGAATCCGAAGCGGCACGTCCGCCATCCCGGGCCTATGCTATATTTGTGCCTCAGGCCTTCGATCGCATCCTAGGGGTCGGGCACTAACCTTTGATGTCCCTCCTGGTAGTTTTCTGGTAGTTTGCTGGTAGTTTGCTGGTCTGGATGCTCCTGCGCCAGTCCATTCCAGTCCATAGGGCTCTTTCGCAGTTCGCTTAGAAAAGCTCATTAAGCTAAGGGGGGACTGGAGGGAAGAGCGTGACACGTGCATGAGTGTTGATGGGTAGGTCAAATCTCGGCGCCCAAGAGAGAACAGTCCCTGATGGCCAACGGTGACCGTCTTGGTACAGCCTCGCCTGGGCGGCTATAGTCCACCACACAGGGCTCTCCGTCCCTTGACCTGTACCTGTCTGCAAACCTACCTGTGCCCATATCCATTACAATATCGTCCCATACATTTCCCTTGTCGTGCATCTGCCTTGAGCTTTGTGACGAAGTCAAATTAGATGCAGTTGGCAGTGCTGTCATCGCGATGTGTCTTGCTCACTATGTAGCAGAGATTGCTTGTCAAAATGATTGAGATGGCTAACACCAAGTGTCAACGTTAAGTACCAGTGATGAGAAAATATGACCGATATTCGCAATTTCCTTTCCTGGTGCCCTTGATTCCTCCTTCTCGTGTCCCCTTTGCCACCGTCCCACATTGCACACTGCCTGGTTCAGCGCTGCCCCGCGCTCGCTGCCACCCCCACGTCGTCGCGCACGCCCTTGTTCGGAACAACCCTTCTGCTCACCATCACGATCACAAGCCATGTCCACACTCACTGCTAGCAACGCCTTCTACTCTCTTGATACTTCGTCTCAGTCCCCTCCCAAGCCCGCTTCCCCCGTTACTCCCACTGCTCAGTATTCGAGTCCACAGGCTATCGCTGCACGCTCCTTCATAAATTTGAACCCAGAAGTCAGAGGCCACCATGCACCCTTCCCTATCACTCCCACAGCTGCCTCTCCCAATGGCACGCTAGAACCTCCTGCGGGCATGTCTTTCGCTGATTATCTCAAGACCTGGTCAGATCACCACACCGCAAGATGGTTGGCGGAGTGCAAATGTGCTCATCACCTCGAAACATTCAAAACCAACGACATCCGAGGCGATATTCTCTTGGAGTTGGATCACGTTATCTTGCAAGAAATGGGCATCGCAAGTATAGGAGATCGGTTACGCATACTGAACGCGGTCAAGAATCTCAGGCAACGCTCTGCCAATCGCTCCCCAGGTGCCGTCTCCAGCTCAACTAGACACGATGACACCGTCTCTAGCAATCAACTCAGGGTTGATGCCCCTCCCTCTTCACGCTCGCACACAAAACGGCCTGCGCCATTAAGGCTGAATGGCAACTCCGGACAAAGCGACCTTCCTGCCGTCGCCCGTGACCCGCCTGATTCCGCCAGAAGCAATATCCGCCCTCTCCCTCAGCCGACTCAACAACACCAGGCTAATCAGTCGCTCGGCGCCTCCTTCAACGCCCCCAACAGCGCACACCCTGTCACTCCCAGTCATCCCCGATCACAGCCTCCGTTTCCTCCACCCCGAGGCCAACCCCCGCCTCCCCCACCCGGGCGTCCACCCCTTCGTGCTGGACTCGGTAGCAACCAACACAATAATTGGACTACTACCCCCACTCAAGAGGTTCCGAGCTACACTTCCGGAGGTCTTCCTCTCGCTCCTCAGCAGCAGAACCAGCTGCTCACACCTTCAACGAGTAACTGGACGGGCTCCTACCACTCCCCTGCAGATTCCAGACCAGGTAACGCAGGTGGCAAGATTCCGCCACGCTCTACTTCCCCTCTTCCAGGTCGCGGACTCCGGGCTAACCCTACTAATCCAGTGCATGGGCGGAATGGTTCTGGCTCCCTCACATCACCGAACACGGCCAATAACCCGCTGAATAAGCTACCTCCGAGACCCTCGACCACAGGCACCACTGTTCATCCGTATGCCAATCCTCAAGCTGCGACTCTCCAGCCACCAACGAATTATTCTGTCCACACTCTTTCGCCTATCGAAGAGCGCTCCGACACATTGCAGTCATCTTCAAATGCGTCTTCACCTTCCCCCTATGCCGCTGGTCGCGGACCTTTCCATAGCAACAATGCCTCCGGCAGTGGACAGGCACCGCCTACTCTTGACGAGATTAGACGCAAGCTCGTTAAATTTGTCTTGCCTGCAGAGGGTCTTACGTACACTATTGATGTAGCCACATGCGGTGGTGGTATTGAGGTTCTCGAAAAGGTTCTCAAGAAGTTTGGGAAGGGTGGTTCAAAAGCAGTCGATGGTGATGCACCACTCGAACATGCCGTTACTCCACAAGGTGGTCTGACTGTTGATGGATGGGGAGTATACCTTGATTTCGGTCAACAAGATGGTCCCGGTATGTTCTCGCCGCAATCAACTTTTGATAATTCATCAACTATCCACAGGCGAACCCCTGACCGAGGCAGAACTAATGTCAATATGTCATGCTCCTCCTGATCACCCAACGCGCGAACACGGGCTTGTCCTCCGCAAGACGAAAGTCCCGCGATACACAGACAGCCCCTCCCACCTTAATCTACCCTCAACCAGCAAAACCACCAAACGCGCGAGCTCAATCAGCATCCTCAGTAGTCTCGGTGTACGCGACCCCGAACGTGCACTCGACCCACCCTCACCCACATCCACGTCTGGTCGTCTCAGCCCGGCAGTACTCAATGCTACAGCCAAACGTCCATCTAAACTGCGCAACTTCTTCGGTCAACGCCCGCCCAGCGAGCTTATCACAAACCACCTCCCAGAGTACTTCCCAAACACTGAAAAGAAGATTCTCGAACGGACGGCGAGGCATAGTATGATGCTCAAAGCGAAGAGGGAGAGTTATGCGTCTGTGAGCAATCAACCATTACCTTCGAGGTTTAGTGTGAGTACACGGGGGTCGACGTCACCTTCGAGGACTTCTTTGTCCTCAAATCCACCCCCACCTGTGCCGGATAAAAACGACAATAGCGATGACTTGCCGAGGATGTCGTTGTCAATGGAGGATGGTCGGTCTATTGATCTGCATCCGGAAGATTCGACAATGACAGGACCGACTTCTGCCGAACCGTCTGTGTTAAGTTCGAAACCTCTATTACCACCTATACCATTCCCCACGGAATCGTTATCGGAATCTATTGAGGGCGTGACGAGGAGGAGAATGTCGCGGACGATATCGACGTCTTCGAGGAGGATGAGTTATATGACAGAGTTGAGGAGCAAGAGAGATAGGTCTGATACGGCGAGTTTGATGACTGTGGACGAGATTACCGCAGAGGTGGAGAGTAGGAGAGCAAGTAGTACGATTGATAGAGGGACGGAGATGAATGATTGGACTAAGGTGGATGTAGAAGAGACACCAGATGCGCCAGTGGACGAGAAGGATGTCGTGGCGGAGCAAGAAGAGGAGGAAGAGAGCGAGGAGAGCGAGGATGAGGATGATGGGGAGGGTGTCACGTTGAATGGGGAGGATGATGATATACCCAAGAGTATTGAGACTAAGTTTAAATGTAAGTGCTCACGCTGAATACCTCTGTTACGATCCTGACTCTTTCCACTTCAGCCAACAAGTGGATCAAGGGTGCGCTGATTGGTGCTGGGTCGTTCGGGAAGGTTTATCTTGGAATGGATGCCTCTAATGGTTTGCTCATGGCTGTGAAACAAGTCGAGCTGCCAACTGGCTCTTTACCCAATCAAGAGCGGAAGAAGAGCATGTTGAGCGCTCTCGAGCGCGAAATTGAGTTGCTAAAGAACCTCCAACATGAGAATATCGTACAATATCTCTGTAAGTTTCTATGCTTTTTGCTGGTATGCTCATCTTCTTACAGTTAATGACCAGATTCATCTGTGGACGACGAATACCTCAACATCTTCCTCGAATACGTTCCCGGCGGTTCCGTTGCCACACTTCTACGCAATTATGGTGCATTCGAAGAAACCCTCGTCAAGAAATTTGTCAGGCAGATTTTGTCTGGGCTAAGTTACTTGCACGAGCGTGATATCATCCATCGGGATATCAAAGGTGCCAACATTCTTGTGGATAATAAAGGTGGTGTTAAGATTTCCGACTTTGGCATCTCGAAGAAGGTCAATGATAGTGAGTTTTCCTTTTTATGCGTATATAATGGATACCGACTGTATTTAGATCTGTTGGCGAGCAAGATGCAGCGGTTCTCGTTTCAAGGTTCCGTGTTCTGGATGGCTCCAGAAGTCGTAAAGCAGAGTGGACATACACTTAAAGCTGATATCTGGAGTGTGGGATGCCTTGTGGTTGAGATGTTGACTGGTGAACATCCCTGGGCTCAGCTCACCCAGATGCAAGCTATCTTCAAGGCACGTCCTATCATCCATATTACTCTTATTTCTCTGAACTTCGTTCAGATTGGCTCCTCAGCAAAACCTGCAATGCCATCTGATATTTCCTCGGAGGCTGTCGATTTCCTCGAAAAGACATTTGAGTTAGACCAGAATGCCCGACCTTCAGCAGCCGAATTGTCTCAACATCCCTTCGTCAAGAGGAAGTAAAACTACGTTTTCGATGCCATGTCTTCTCTTTATTTGGTGCTCTCTTTTTTTGTGGTGCTTGGATGTCATACTTCAATTGTTGCTTCCTGTCGTGACGTATAACTTATGATCTAGTCACCCTCATTTCAATCGCATCACTCTAGTATACATGATATCAGAGATATCACGAACTAATTTGTAACTTACTCCTTGACGTCAACCGCCTCACGGTCCATTTTAGGGAATAGCTTGTTCCCGTTCCTGCCCCTTATGCATAGTCATGTACCGATTGGAAATCTTGTTCCAGAATATAAACGTGTATCCAGTTCTTAGTTCATCGCAGTGTCGTAACTACGCCTTGTCTTCACCTCGTTTCCGTTTACCACCGGTTCCAGCTACGGCTTTGGTCCCTGGACCCCAGTGGCTGGTTGGGTTCTGCTGATACCTCACAAGCTTGACTTCACTCGAGGCGGTGACTGAATCGGGGTGTCGCTTGAAATTCGCTTGCATACTGGTGGACAAGAAATTAGCGTCAGCGGCGACGTAAATGGACGAGTGATTCACCGAGGCTCCATGGCCAAGAGCTTTCGCGCAGGAGACCCTTCACCAATGTTCTCCAATTTGACTGGATTGTTTCTAATCCAGCAACGGATCACATCGTGGATGTCTCGATGGGGTGCTGTAGTTTTAAGTGAGCCAGGACAAGCATGCGAACGAGAGACTTTATGTCCCGCATGAAGTAGAGCAGAGCTATAAAACTGGTTTGAGACCTATGATACGTCGAGTAACCGAACCGGCCGTACGCAAGATCATTGAGTGAGGGACTGCAACAATGGAAGGCACTAGCAAGTTTTGAGGGGGTAAAGTAGAATGGGGCGGTAATTTCCTAGACGCCAGTCACGTTGGTGAATAGCAAGTATATGCCATCAAGACGCACTTCTTTCGCGACGGTTAGCATTCCCTTCATCCTCGCAGCTGTTCCATAGTAATCTTTATTGTGTTCCAGATGTTCCAATACGCGGTCAACGAAACCAGAATCGTGTAGAGAACCGGACCACATTGGTCCCGCAATCTGTTCAACGTTTTCAGAGCATATTTGGCGCTATCAAGGGAAGTCGCTTACATGTAGCGTTGACTCACATTCGGGGCACTTTTCAGAAACGGTTGGTCCGGCTTGCGTCTTGAAGAGGTAGTTTACTTGGCCACTCTTTTCATGGACCTTCTCAACAACCCTTCCAAGGGGTTGTTCATACCAAGACTGGCAATGCGAACAGATGTAGTAATTTGCCGCTTTTCTGGAATGGTAGTCAGTTGCTGTGAGGGCCAAGGGCACGTCTACACTGACGTGAGTGCCTTCTTCGTTTCAAGTGCACCTGACCGTACACGGACAAAGACCCGAACGTAAAAATCGATAGATAGGGAGAGTAGCGGTTCAATATAGCGGCCATAACGTGCTGCTGCAGTGGATAACGAGTGGAGCACGAGGCGAAGAGCCTAAGGCCATCAGTGAAGGATATGAACAATATGGAAAGGAAGCTCACAGCTTCATGCCCATATTCAGCTTTAACTGATACGCCACCATAATTTGAATAGCTGGAAAGAAACATTATTATTCGGATCTCGTATCGAAGGTCCTACTCGCCATTTTTCGGGATAGTTCGTTGTGGCGAGGACGGCCAGATCCGTGCAAGTGACACAGAGCAAGCCTGGCGTAAATGTCAATTCGACCGCAAATGAGGCAGAATGGAAAACTGACCTCCGTCATTGACACATTGCACAGCTGCGTCGACAAAGGGTGCCGCTGTTCCGTAGGGGTCGAGATCAACAACATCCACCCTATTTTTATCCTCTCGGTGGTTGTACATTAGAGCACTGTTTCATGTAGAATGTAATGAGAATTTCGGGACGAATGCAATGGACATGAGCTCACCAGGCATCGCCCTCATTTATTCTGACCTTTCCTGGATTGACCTTCGGCGGAACTGAAGGATCGGCGTCAGGCTCCTCGGTTGGACCCAGCCCATTCAGTTCGACGTTTCTCTTCATAGTAGCGATAGCAGCGTCTGACAAGTCATTGGCTATGACATACCTGAGTACCGTTATTTCCATCAATATAGGACACAGTGCAGAAGCGGAACGACAGACTTAACGAGAGGAATTTCTTTCGCATAGCGGATAGATCGTAGACCAGTAGCTGAAAGTGCCTCCAACAAGACAAACTTGTACGGGCGATAGAGGAGCTTATATGCACATTTCAGCATACATTCTCAACGCGACAGAGAATTAGTCCACGCACTTCAGGTTTCTGTTGGCCTTCCTGGGGCTGCTCGTTTGGCACATCCCCGCTTTCGCCTTGGACACCCTCGGTAACTGTCACAGTGAAAATAGGCTGTCCGTCGTCCCCTGACGCGTCATTCAATACCCACATAGAGCAACAATCTTATAACGCGCGCCTTTTAGTTTCTTTTTAGGATTGTTGGCTGCTCGAGCAGCTCTCCTTTCCTGAGCATTCCTCCACTTCTCTTCCTTCACCCTATTCAAGTCCTCGCTCCATGTCTTGATACAAGCCACGCTAATATCACGATTGAACTCTTGCACCGGATTCAAGAATGCATCATTGGCAGAAAGCAAGATATGTGAGGTATTTTCGGTGTGGAGGCGAAAGCCGTCGGGAACTTCGATTTTATCTGTAGATGTCGTCGATGTCGATGCCGCCATTCGAAGATGGATGATAGGAGAAAACAACGGGGATTTTTGAGTGCGGCACAAAGGCCTGAACAGAGAAAAGACACCGAGCGACGTTTTGGAATACGAATTTGTTCTCGGACTTCTCATTTGGAAGCAAATGTCTGTCCGGAACAAGGCCGGTCCGCTTTAAATCCACGGCAGTAGTCACGCAACAGGGTCAATTAGCCCATAAATACCGTCCAGTGGCAGCCTAGCACAAATGTCCTACAACTAATATCATGTGCGAAGGCTTAAGAAGGTCAGCTACTGTCCAGCTAACTGTTAGTTCGAGAACGATCAATAACGTCTATCCAGCAAACAGGATATATCAGTAATCAGATTCTTCGGCGACAAACGAAATATGTCCACGGACACCTTCCTTCCAGACACATCCTAGGTTAATCTGTGCAACGACGCATTCCCGCACCAAGGTGTTCAGTGATGCAGGTCCACAGCCTATAGGAGAGAGATCCCAGTCAGCTGTGAGCGAAACTGAAGCAAGACCACTCACATGCAACCAAAGCAGTCCCATCTGCAGCATAAACCTCCTCCCTCATGATACGCTCTAATTTCGGTCTCCCTGGACGTGCATATTCCGACACGACCATGGCATCGCGCTCCTCGCACTCATTCATCTGGAGGCGGAAATCCTGCCGTACTAGCTGTTGGGATGGCTAACTCGTGCTGAGGCCGAGTGGCACAGGTCACGACGTTGAATGTTGGACCGCTTTTTTATCTGTTTTTCCTACTTATTGTCTATGGTGACTTTCACTATTATTTCCTCTGGCTTATTGTCAACTTAGACCGTCCTCCGTAGTATATAAGATTCTATGTCATGTACGACACCTCAGTTCTCGCACGTATATCGAGAGACTGAGGCGAGCTTCATATACCCTTTTTATACTTTACTTATACTAAATGTGTCGTAGCATATTCTTTCAGGTAACGAATAGAGTTCTCGCACGTATATCGAGAGACTGAGCATATTCTTTCACTAGCAGGCTCTATGGTATCGTTACTGTGGTTCCTGACCGGCGCGAGACCAGCAGAGGAGAGCGACATTGCTTTATCTTCGTGTGGGCCCTTCGATAAGGAGGAATATTCGCCTCAATGACGTGTCGGAGAGGGTTGTGCGGGTGCATGAGACACTAGTTCATGTCCGCGATTGTCGATAGATCCCAAGGGACCCGGGGTGCCAGCCCTTTTGTCCACGGCTGCGGTAGCCGCCTGAAATCCGACTGCTAGATGCGGGTGGGCAATGCTTCGACCCCGGCTCGGAACTGAGTTCCGGGCCATCGGTGGTTGAATGGAGGATTTTCGACTTGGTTGGCGCAGAAATGTTTGTCTCTCCAGTCTCGGATGCCCTTTTTCTAGATTCAGGTATGCTATTAAGTAGTAATTCTCTACTCCGCGCCCTCCTGACTTTGGATTCCGTTTGTTGAACGTATTTTCCCCGAGCAGTTCTACATCTTCGTCGCCTTCAAATGTTACCAAATCGTCACTTTCCGCATCCTCAAGTACGACCTCAACGTCCCCATCATCTTGAGGGGCAGCTCCACCCGTTCTGTACGAATCGTCTAGGAAACCGTTGTCGTCGTGTGAGGGAATCAAGTCAGCGGAGCGGTCTCTTCCGGAAAGGCGAGGCACGGCTGGCAAGAGTGTTTCCTGGTCGCCCATCTCTAAAGGTTCAGATTCGAGTTCCGTCGTTGGCCCAGCTCTTGGATTAGACTGCGGATGAGTAACGAAAATACTTACATCGATCTCGGATGAGGAGGCCATCACAATACAATGACGAAGGGTGGATGGAGCATATGTCCTAACACCGGAGCATTCCAGCCTCGGCCACTCGAAGATAGGAAAGGGTGACCATTACCATATTCCCGAACTCTCCAAACGAACGTCACCCTCGTGATACTATCGCCCATAGCTTCCCACTCCTCCCACTCCGCCCTCCTCTTCCGCTGGACGATCAGCCGACAGAGGTGTTCTAGAATGCTGAGGCCATACCTAACACCCGAACCGCCCCCACGACGATGACCGCACTAGAATACAAACCCCACCGCACTCTACTGGCGCTTCCGAAAGGACCATCGACGTTCATTCTCAGCAGCACACCAGAATCTGGAATCTTCGTATCCAGCGGTGGTGTTTCTTTCGGTGGACAACCGAGCCGTTCAAACATAGGTGTATGACTTGAATCCAAAGCTTTCTTGTGAAACCATTCTTCACTCTGATGAAGAATACAAGCACGGGAGGATGGCCATGGCCTTCATGGATCGACGCAGACGTGTATGGATGCGTCGTAAACCTGGAAATCGAAGGCATGTTGATCAGGAAGTATTGACCTGGTGCCCAGCCGCAGTCTCGAGGTAGAACGTAGGTCACTCGTACCGTTGTTCCGGCGACAATTTCTGCGTGTGCGAATCCCAGGGGTGGATAATATTGCGTGTGCAAGCTGCGCATGACGACCGCAAAATCAGACGGATGCTGTATAGCGAGATGAGGAAGACACAGCCAGAAGACGACGATGTTCACAGTTGTTCATACCCTCGGCCATAGTGGCTGGACATGCGGTAGATGTATCGCGTGGCTCTCCAAAACCGTTCTCCCACCCAGATGGCCAGCTCGCACCACGTCCACCACCATACACTCGGATCGTGGAACGCGGCCGCTGTTAGCATAAGTGGTACGAATAAGACGTGAAGAGCATAGAACACCTCATAGTGTTCATTTCGTAACGGCTTGAGCGAGGTGAATCCGAGAAGTGTAAGCAAGAAGAAGGCCTGAACGAATATTCAGTAAATATTCAGAAAACACAGAATATCAACATCAGCTTACCGTCCAGTCGAAGAGAAAAGGAGGATAGTGCCAAACGTGTCTGAATACAGTGTCCCCCGAAGCCGAATGTTTTTCGAGGACGAGCTGGACACTCCAGGACCCAACATGACAAGCCGTTAATAGCCAAATCAAGCCTGCCGTCCACCGATGCAGCCAAGCTAGCTTGTCGAAATCCATCTGTTTCTTGAACTTGAATGAGAATAGCGCGAATGGGGGGCCTTTGAGGGCAAATAGGATATACAACGGGAATAGGGCGAACACCATGCGGCCTATGCGGCCTACTGAGGTCCACCATGATTTTTGTATAACCTCTATAGGTTGACCCGGTTCCTTGGCAGGTGGAAGGTAGTCCGGCCCCACGAATGAGAGCGTTAGAACAATGGTCCTGAAGAAGAGTATGCCCAAGATACGACCGTTGGAAGGTAGATACATAGACTGGATTTTCTTTGAACGCTGACATTTCATCCTCCCGTACGTCCAGGAAATAAACTGCGGGAGCCTCCTCCGATCTAGTTCAAGGATGTTCCAGCATGCTGCAAGAAGGCCTCCATGCAAATGGAACAAGCAAATCCGTGCGAGTATCAGGGTGATCGCCCCGACAACACCCCAAAATAGATAGCCATAATATCGTGACCGTGGGCTCATTGAATGTGAGATGAGATATGCTTGGACCCACTCAACGTCGCTCAGACAAACGTCCGTAACATTGCCATCTACAGGAATTGTTGTGGGACAAGGCTCGGGGAGCGACATGGAGTCTGTGAGGGAGAAACTCGTTAGGAGAAAGGCAGGCGGGGCAAGGAGGGCGCGCCACGGACGGTGTCTTGGACAACATATGCAGAATGCACGAGCCATCTGAAACGGAACCGAGGGCATATCACCTACTAAGCCAACTAAGTCCAAGAGGGCCATTATGCCAATCTTCATTCAAAGACCCCCCTGCCGTCAAAGACTCTTCGTGGATTCATTGATTGCCGTGGGAGCATTACCTTGACATTACTTTCCTTACCATGGGGTCAGAAGCACCATTCCAGTAGCTAGGACCCTCCTCACCGCTTCAATAGCGGGCAGGTACGTCCGATGTCTTTCAAAAAGTTCAAATACCATTTCGTAAATCACAGCTACAACACACGTTTCGAGTGTCTTTACTCGATGGTGACGCCAGAACGAATCTATGAAGATCACTCAGAATAACTCCTTGGCGTATGTACGCAACTCACCTCTTTGCCAGTTTTCGCGATCTTCTCCCGAATGGTATCATAAGGCTGTGTGGACTTTACGATGACCTCTTGTTTCTCCAGGGAAACATCAAAAGAGGAGACCTCTATTTCACAGGTCAATTTCTGGTGGTGATTCGGCCGTCACACATACTCGCCTTTATTATCTTGGGCTTTCTTGAGCACGCGGGTGATAGCGCCGGAACAACCGCCACAGGTCATCTATTCAACTACTTGTTCAGATCATCCTGCTTGACCCTTGAGCGCACGGAGATACCTTAACATCGAATTTGTAAGTGTGTTCCTTTGATCTCGTCAAGCCACGTCTAAGATCATCTGCAGCAGTACCACTCACAAGTTCGGGCATGTTAATTTCCAGAGAAGGGCTGGATTTGCGCTGTCAAGACTCGTTTCCAACAGGGACCCCTCTAACACGCGGGCAAGTAGACTTACGGTTCAGCAATACACGGAAAGCAAGAAAAGGGGGAGAGCGAAGGTTGCTATCGGTGGTCGATCAATATATAGGTATCTTTACTGTGGTTTACCAAGCAGTGATATGGTGGTGTGTTGATCACGTCATTATAATCACTTGACAACATTCTATAGATTATTACTTACCCTTCTCCTTTGGACTCAAGCAGAAGCCAATGGCACTTATCGAGTTTTTCGCTCGGTCCCGCTTGCCCGAGGCTATGATCACAAACCCAGGAATTTCGATAAGTTCGAGGAGATTACATGAGCTAGGCTGAAACTTATCCCAGAAAACCCAAAAATTATGATCTTGTATCACAAGGGCATACAAGTATGGCTATGATAGAGATATCATTGCGGATCATATTGCCCGTGAAATGTTGGCCATCATCATCTACGAGCCCGGCCTTCTACCATCTCCATTGGTTCATCAGCCTCCGTCGACACTGCAACCCAACCATCGTCCGCCAGCTGCCATCCGCGGATCCGAGAGATCATTGCTTTCAACCAAGCTGGTTTTACGCTTGTTCAACAGACACGACCTGGCGGAAGTAAATGGGGACCTACAGATTATTTGGGGCCGGTCGTCATTACGTTGAGTGGTATAGTATACCGGGATTCCAGCTAGGACGAATCCTAATAAAATGAGGACCAGATCCAAGCGGAAACCACGCTGTTCAACTTACCACAAACCGCCATGGCTTCTAAAGGGGCCGCGATGACAGGCATGCATAGCAGAAATAGGGCCACCTAATCAATCGGTAAGTTGGAATAAGGATCATAAATCGCCAACACGACTCACAGCGCAAAAAGTCAGCGGCGTAGTAATCCATGTCTTGTAAGGCCTTCAAAAATTCTTGATGCTGCAACTGTGACAACAATGGCATACACTTACCTCTCCAACAAGGGTTCCTTGACTCGTAGGATGACGAGGCCTAAAACCTGTCAAAAAGAATTAGCGGGGAGGAAAACGCGAAGATGAGGTTGCATTCTTACTGTCAAGAAATAAAATGCCCAAGAAGCCACAACGGAGAAATTGATGAGAGATCGGAATCCACCGCCAATGACAATGAAGGCGACAGTAACTGCGGCTTGTAGGAGTGCAGCGTTCAAGGGCGTCTTCCTGGTGGTATGCAACCTACCAAACATAGAGGGGATGAAGTTTTCTCGACCAGCAGCGTAAACAAGACGCGAAGATGTGAAAAACGAGCCTATGATAGATAGTAGGTCAACTAGAAGGTTCCCAGAAGTATATCGTAGAAAAGATTACCGTTCAAGGCTCCGAAGCACGAGATCGCAACCATAAGGGCAAAAATAGTCCCACCAATTGGTCCGAAAACGGCACGGCCGAAATCTAGTGCGACCGTGTTACTCAAACCGACAAGGTCCTGATCAGCAGAACGGTCAGTTTAAGAATTCAAGAAGAGGGAGGGAACGTATTACCCGATCTAGAACCACGAAATATGAAAGATTCGCCAACAAGAACAGAAGCTGAGAGAGCCCATGAATCTGCTAGCGGAGTACCGGGCTGTAGGTCGCTTACTGTGACGATTGCCATGCTCGAGTGTATGGCTCGTGGTATATTGCGTTCTGGATGATGGATTTCGCCACCAACGTAGTTGGCTTGGTCCCACCCATCAAATGCCCATAGCCCAGAATACAAGGCGAGTGAATATGCGGAGGGACTAGTGCTGGCTCCCTCGAACCATGATTGATGGAAAGTTGCTGTTGCTCTTCCGCGGGCTAATTGTACAATCCCGAGCGTCATCACGAAGATCTGATATCGGGGTCATACTCTCGAAAGGAGGACCAAAGACAGACCAATCATACCAGAGCTGTAATCTTACTCGTGGGTTCCCATGAGAAAGAGGAACACCAGACAATGGACGAGATCGGCCTACCTTGACAGTCGTAAAAACGACAGCAACTCGGGTTCCTAGCTGACGGGCTGCAACGCAGAGGGCCGTTACCACAAGGACTGCTCCAACTGCAGTAAGTTTGGTGGCCCATTGAGGAATATCGTCCGGCGATACCTCATCGCGACTATGGCTAAGAAATAACCTGTTCATGTATTCCGCGAAAATGAGACTTATTACCGCGTTTCCTCCTATCAGGGCATCAGTCGTTGGTAGGACCGTGACGGGCACAAATGGAAATACCAGGTTTCAGAGCGATGATCGCAGTCCACGCAAATAAGTATGATACTAATGGTCCATATGCGTATGAAAGATATGCTTGTGCTCCTCCGTTTTGTGGTATCGCAGATCCAAGTTCGGCATAACTACTTGCTCCAGTCCACGCCAGCAGACCAGACAGAAGCCACACTGCCAAACTTGCTCCGACACTGTGGGTATTTGCCACTACCACTCCAGGCGAAGAACTTAGAAAATGATGTCAGATGGTGTAAAAAGTGATAGAATAGACTTGCAGCGTACAAGATACCGGAGCCAATCTAGCTTCCAATTCAACTCAGCGGCTGGGAATTCGGAATTAAGCGAGACATACCTGCAAGCCGACGCACAGGGCGATACCTCGAAGGGCGTGAGGACGGATGGAGGGCTCAGCATGTACCGCTCACCATTGATCAGACCAATACTTTTCTCCCCATCGCCATGCACAATCATAGGTTCCGTTACACTGGCACTGAGCGGTAGCTAGTAGAGACTTCATGACAAACAGGTTCTAGACGTCAAGCACTTGAGACTTACCAAGTCCTGCTGAAAGTTGAATCCGGACACGGAATAAGACCGAGTTCTGAATCCACGTATTAGCAATACGCTTTCCAGAATTCACCGGTTTGCGACTAACCGGCCATATCTTTGCGATATTGATTGTGCCGGACCCTCTGCTACTTCTAGTGCCCGCAACAACTCCTCAGAATCATGGGACGAGTGTCGTGAAGATGGTTCGAAATTATTCAGAGGAGAACGCAGTGAGACATATTCCTCTCTGGCAAAACTCGTCATGGGTAATGGGTCGTTGGAAAGGGGAAAGACTCGACTTGCGCAAGCAGTCGGAAGTGCACCCAAAGCTTGCGAGTCGCAGGAAATGGTGCAATTGGTGAAACAATGTTTGGCATCGCTATCTGCTGCAAACAATGTGGACTACAAATCCTTAGGAGTACATAATGTCATCCCCTAGCACTGCTGAACGGGTCCTTTTCAACATGGTGAAAATAACAATTTATTTGGTGGAAGCCTGTATATCGTTTCTATTCACCTCTGATCACCTCCGCCTACTGGTTCGAGTATTCTCGGAGGGCCTGCGCGACAATTCCATGTATATCCGTGCATCGATGTTGACATGCCTCCAGAGCCTTTAAACGCTGTTAAGTAGGATAGTTCACTGGGAATGAACGGACTCACGTTCATAGCCTCCGTGGGTGGTATCCGCCCGTTCTGCCAGATGCTAGTCACAGTTCCAAGTGCCGGCATGCAAGATAAGATTACCATTCCCTGTGACGCTGTAGCTTCATCCTCATTCGGGTCTAACCAAATTTCTTCCCCTATTATCGACTGTGCAAATGTAAGATGTAGAGATGTGCTCGTGAGGTGAATATCACCCACCGCAGAGCATGACACAACTAATCCAAGGATCTCGACCCCTGCATCAGCTAGTGCAGCACTCACAGCAACTGAAGCCGATGCAATGACTCCTTCGATCCCATCAGCTTCAATTACCGTGATGAAGATGTCGATTGTTGACTTGGGTAATAATTCGAGCCTCACAGAAGAGACAATAGCTTGGTGGACTGCCATAGCGATCGTTCTGTCCTCGGCGTCCTAACGGCTTTGTTTGAGTTCATGCGCCGCATCAAGGCAAACTAGGGGCATTGACGCTTACTCGCAACGGTGCTCGCCGGCGTCTGCAGGAGAATGGGGTAAATTTGACCTCCACGTTCAAACGTCCATTCTCGCTATACGGGGTGTTTTTTGGCTGCCGTGGACCATAGCTAGTTGGGGAAAACATCAGCCTTCCGCACTAGGCTGATGGTCTTGGAAGCACCAACATGGCACAAGCTATCTTTGTCTGTTCAGTTTCAATATATGCCGAGCCATTTGCCTGATTGATTAATCCAGGCTGTAAAACTAGCAACCACAGTCCAGATCGTTTTTTTTTATAATTCGGGCGAACCAGTTACGCACAGATAGGCCGAATATCGAGCGGTCCCCTCTTCCTCCTTGGCTGCCCGGGCTTCCATTCATGCAAGCTTTCTTCCGGTGCAAACACGGGCGAACAACTCTCCTCTGGTCCGTTCACTCTGCGTCGGTCAAAGTTTGAGAGTGCCATTGAATGGACGAGTATGGTGATAAGCGGTGCACTGAGAAATTCAAATTCAATTTAGACCCCGGCCAGACTTTCCATTTCTGGTGTTGCGCTTAGTCGCCGATGAAGCTCTCCTTCTCCCTCAACAAGCCTAAAGCCTCTGCACCTCCTCCGGCACTTTCTCGTCCCTCTGCGTTTGGAACCGTCGACGATGACGATGCTAACGATACTCCGTCCACTCTCCCGTCCTCGGACGGCAAGACCTCTGTAAACAAGGTCACTCTGGCACAAAATGTGCAGGCGTCAAAAGCCATGAAAAAGAAGATGGAAGAAGAGAAACAAGTCGACGCGACAGTGTATGAATATGATGAAGTGTGGGACAAAATGCAAGAAGCGAAACTCAAGGCTAAACTTGCCAAGGAGCAGGAATCGAAAGAACGCAAAGTATGCCGCTTGGGTTGTGCGTTGGTCTATCCACCAATACTGATACTCGTGACAGCCAAAATACATTCATGGCTTATTGTCCGCGGCTGCGACACGCAAGCTGGATCACTTGCGTGCAGAAGAGAAGATGATGCAGCGTGAGCGTGAGCTGGAAGGCGATCAATTCAAGGACAAGGAAGCTTTTGTTACCCAGGCTTACAAGGAACAAATGGAGCAAGTCCGGAAAGCTGAGGAAGAGGAAAGAAGAAGAGAAGGTCCGTATTGCATTCGTGGTTTCACTATAGCCGGCAGGCTAACCAGATACCATCCATTATAGAGCTGCAGAAGAAGCAAGGTGGACCTTCCACAGGAATGGCCCACTTCTACCGAAAGCTCCTGGAAGAATCCGAACAACAGCATGAAGCAACTATGGCGGCAACCCAAGAAAAGCGCATTATTGGACCACAAGGACCTATGCCAAATCTTACTATCACCAAACCCCCCGACTTTACGCCGATGTCAGATCTGGAACTTGCGAGGGTCGCGCGAGAGCAAGGGAAAGAAGTCGAAGTCAATGATGATGGTCAGATCGTAGACAAACGTGATCTCCTCAGTGCCGGTCTCAACCTCTCTTTGCCAAATACGAGGCGGCTGGGAAAGCGACCACAGTCTGCTGTCATGGCCCAGCCGGACAAACAGGTGGAAACACATACAGCTGTGGGTACGGCAGCCAGTCGCCGGGAGATTAATGAAAGAAGAAGACGTGAGATCATGCAGCAGATGGAGGCGGAGAAAAGGAGGGTTGAGAATGAGAAACAAAAGGAGGAAGATGAGAGACTGCGCCGGACTGTTGCAAAGAGGAACAACGAGCTAGATGTACAGAGTGCTCGCGAACGATACCTGGCACGAAAGCGACAGAAACTAGAGGCAGCCGCAGCAAATACAGACGGTGGTTCTAATGATGACTCGTGATTGGGTATTCTACAGGTGTCGTGGTGGGTTAAATGCTAGGGTATAGTAGGTCATTATTATAATATATACGGTTATTTTGAGGGGCGTGAAACCATGTCAAACTCAGAGAAGTTCAATGAGACCCATCGCCCCGGCATACCATCTGAAGCTGCTCCTCATCAATCAATGGCACTATCCTGTCAAAGGCTCGGAGGACTGCCAGACTGGATGGCCTTCCCTCTGGCCGGTCGTTCAACATTGGCTTCACCACGTGCATCAATTCTGGAACATAATACCCTGTCAGCTGTGGCCGTTTCAGTCCGGGTCCGCTCGCATTAGCTCGAAAACCTTACCCTGCATGCTCGCAAGATGAGAACACCGAGTGCCCATACATCGACTTTGTAGGGATCTGATGACTCTCCCTTCTCACACTCGGGTGGTACTTCAGTACCTCTCCGCCATGTTATTCGAGGATTTGGATCATTGTCGAACCGGCGTGCAAGTTCGAAGTCGATGTAGGCATACCGACCATTGTAGTCGGTTACTAGATTCCGCAGTGATATATCAAGATGCGCCATTTTTAGGCTGTGCATGAAGACGGCGTGCTAAAAAATCACTATCTATCAACCGGTCAACACCTAGCAATGCTGGGAAAGGTGACCCACTTCAATGCACTGACGCAACGCTGCGAAGAAAAGACTCAGGCAGCATGGTCCATCACCAGTGATGAGTTGCGACGACCATTCTTCCATCACAATGAAAACGATGTTGTCCGGTGGGAATTCGATCAGATCGACGACGGCTGCACATTTGCGTAGCACAAGCGCGTTAGGTAGCTCTCTTCATGCGTTGCGGTGAGCACGCACGTATTGTATGGTTTCTTGGGTCCTCGCGGAGCGGCCCCCGCGAAAGAACTCGAATGATGTCATATTCATGACTGTAAATGTGGACGGCTTTGACAATTATCTTCTTCCCGTCACGCACTCGGGTTCCCCGAAAAAGGTTTGCAGGCTAGTTCGCAAACGATAATAGAATGAGTATCAAGTGTTGAAGGGGATATACTCGGACTTACGAGACCTTGATCTGGACATAGTGCCTCTTCGCCCATATCGGTGTCAATACCGGGGGGGAATAGCGCTGAGTGCCTGTCCCTGTCGGTGGCATTCATTATAAAATTCTTTCACGTCCCGAACGGTGTCTAGACGGAAACCTCTTGAAAAGATGAGGGTTCGGTACTTAGGCCAGTAGGGAGAGACGCGTTGGTTTGCCTCCTCCTCGTCAAACGAGGACTCGGAAGACGAAGTAGATGAACAATCGCTGTCGTAGTGAGAGTCCCAGTCGTCCTGCATGTGGGTGGGCCACGGAGCGAAACTAAGTGTCATTCATGGTATGCTTTATAGAAGGGTCAATTGAAATGGATTGCCCGACTAAGGAATAGGAGTGCGGAAATGATAACCATAGCGAGGAAAATTCATTTGTTTCGAGGATCGCATTTGGACGTTTTGCCCTCAAGCCACGTTCGGCGGAGCGTAACCGAGAACGCTGTAACCGCATTCCGCAAGATCTTCCCCGATAGAGCGATGCCGCCTGGGCAGGCCATTGTCAAAGGAGGCAAGGATTTCACATTGAATACCAAGCGAAGACGTCCCGACAAAGTTGGCACCAGAATGATGATGATTCACAGAAGCCAGGAGTGTCAGAATATATATTTCTGAACGTCGCCAGGCAAGGTTATACGCCGGCAGAAGGTTTATTTTACCGACAATATGTACAAGGAGATAGAGGTGGGACATGCACGACTTGTATAGTAACTCTCCCACGGCATATAACCAGACTGCCCGTTCATCGTGCGAAGTCCGCTCCCTTCTTCGTCTTCACCACCATCTTTCTACCGTGTGTTACTTGAAGTCATATACATGGAAGAGGGTACGAAATCCAAGAAAACCGTATTTGTCGGGGGTTTGAATGACGATGTGGACGAGGCCATCATTTACGAAACCTTCTCCACCTTTGGTATGTCCTTCCAGCATCTGCCTTGCACACGCCATAACACCGTAGTTCATCCAATTAGGGGATATTCTGGAAGTGCAATTACCGTCAGCTGTTGTCGATCCAAATCGTCAGAATGGTCAGTTGTACGCGTCCTCCATCTCGACTCCACACACACACACGCATTGACATCGCTTAGAGCCCAAGCATCGTGGTTATGCGTTCGTGACCTTCGGTTCTCCTGCTGATGCGCAGGACGCAATCGACAACATGGATATGAATGAGCTCAAAGGGAAGGTACTCAAGGTTAATCTCGCTCGACCCATGAAGGGACCTATACAGCCAATGGGAAATAGAGCTGGTGTGCACATATCACTCCTCCTCAGTTACGTTAACTTATGTGTATTAGTTTGGGAGTCGGAAGAGTGGCTCAAGGAACATGTAAAACCCCTTGCCCAGAGTGGAGGTACGGCCTTTGTTCGCCTTTCCTATTTGTCAATTGGTTCATGACTATATTAATACAGGTGTAAAAGGAAGACAGGCAAGCCAAGAACAGGGAGCACAACCGGAAGGGAACGACGAAGGTCAACAAAGTGATAATGCCATGGAAGAATAGCTGTCAGTAAATCCAAGTGAGTGGATCTTCTCAGACGCTGACAGTCTAATCCAAAACCGGTAGGTGGATCATTAGGATATAGACGAGGGTCGCACACTCCGCTGAATACCAACTATGCCGACCTGGGTGGAGTGTCTTGGTCCTAGGAATAACCACTTCCTTGGTCCTACACCTGCAGCCCTGAATACCATGCGGGATACCGGGGCTAGGAAGAGCGTAGCGAACCTGGATGTTGGCATATGACCTGGTATTGAGAGTAAGAGATAAATATGAACTCACAGAAAGACTTGTCATAATGATCCCTTGCACAATCGCGTGAAGCATGCAAGAAAATGGGTATGGAGTCATAGATCAGAATTCCTTTGGGTTGTGGATGTCCGACTCTTCAAATTGAGCGCGGGCACGTTTGATGTCCTCTTGCATGAAGAGCAACTCCTCCATCCGAGCCAACTTCTTGGCATCCGCCGGCCGTGAGAGCACACGACGGAGGTCATCTATGGATAGACGTGATTTTTTGTTTGGTCCACCCGCTTGCTGGCACTATGAAAGAGATCGTTCGTCACTGTTTCAAAGCCGCATGGTAAGAAGACAGACCACATCGGTGATATACTCTATCAATATCTCCTCCATGACGTTGACAGTGTCACTGGATGGATTGCGGTCATCACCGAAGCCGTACATCAAGCTCTTCACTGTGAACGAGCAAAAATCTCGGTCAAACGTGGCGCATTCAGAGATATATTCTTGGCTGCTTACATTCCTTAGTGAATAAGCCCTTGAGATTTGATTGCTTGCGGGAACCTCTTGCACTGAAGCTTCCAGCCATTGCATTTGTGGTATTGTCCCGCATGTAACTCGGCGTGTACGTCGTGAATGTTGCAGTGGATCTCTGGGCAACTGTAGGTGTTGATGTCGTAGTAGCTGTAGATGTGGTATTTTGCGCAGTAACGGGGGCGGGTGTTACCAAAGAGGTCGGGCGTTGCATAATAGCTTGAGGATGTTGAATGTATCCATAAGGATAAGGCCAGCCATAGCTTGTTACACCCGTCTGGTAAGCTGGAGCCTGGTAGGGGTATGCACCGGGCGTCTGTGCATATGTTGTT
The DNA here is from genome assembly GCA_018524415.1 of Podaxis rugospora. Classification (NCBI taxonomy): domain Eukaryota; kingdom Fungi; phylum Basidiomycota; class Agaricomycetes; order Agaricales; family Agaricaceae; genus Podaxis; species Podaxis rugospora. The sequence goes on along the minus strand of JAEUWL010000462.1, from coordinate 125,224 downwards.
GGGTGATAAGCGCCATACGGGTATGTTGTAGACGTCGGGGGATGCGTTCCAGTAGTCGGAGTGTATGGAGTGTATGACATTGTCTGCGTAGGTGGCAACTAGCAAGGCGGGCAGATCCAGGGAAGCTGTGTATTATGTAATATGTGCACAAAATCTATAACAATGGTCTCCTCAGTCTGTTTCCCCTTTCTTTGCAGACACTTCTAGATGATGTGCACCCTCCATCATAGTCTTCAATTTATGCCATTCCTGGTCAATGACACCACGCTCGTCAAGCCACTCACATATCCCATCTGCATCGGTGAGGTCGTCAGGCGGCATCCTGCCCCCAGCAAAGGCAATGCGGACAAATCCACCATTCGATTTTGCTGCATGAAGATCGTCAAGCTCGGAACGAATCCTGCTGAACAGGTGATACTGTTGCCATGTTGTGAACTTCCAACACGCGATAAAGATCAAATACACCTACCTCCCAATGCAAGAACTCATGGAAGATGCGAACGCGCCGAGCGCAGAATCGACCCAAATGGAACTCGAGGAAACCATATTTCGACTTCTTGAGATGGGTAACAGATTCTTCGGAGGCATTGCCTGAATCTTCTTCAGAGTCACTCGTGATCTGTGATATCATGAATCAATGAAACAAATCAACAACTGTCAACTCAACTTGATCCATAAACCCGAGTTTGTCATATGGTATACCCCCAAGGCGACCCATAAGGGTTGACAATCGCCCTCCAAGATGGCACGCATCGCATGAAGGGACCGCAAAGTCCAATGGGATCAATTCAAAGGTCGGATATTTTCCGAGCGCGTTCTTAAATTTCGGCCGCCATACGGAGGAAGCTACTAATGAGTCCCGAAGTCCCGATAATTTTCTGCGAGTGAGCTTTAGAGGGAAAGAAAAGTATTCCTGATCTGGAACTGCCTAAGCAATGTAGTAAAACATGACGTAGAAAAGCCATACTTTTCAGTTGGTCCTCCATAAATGCGCGGCGATTCACAGTTGGACGAACAGCAATGTGGACAAAGAATTGAAATATGACCTTAAATTGGTGCGAAAGGTCATCGTGTGATCGCATGCTGAATTCACTCGGAAGCTGGGTGGGGGCCGCTTGGCTGTCATCTTCCACAATGAAACTTGAAGAACCGTCGCTGTGGTCATCTTCTTCACTAAAGAGACTATCGGGGTCACTGATGGCCGGTCTAGCTCCTCTGAACGGTTTCGAGTGATCTGCTTCCGACTCTTCTTCACTTTCCTCGCTTGATTCCGAAGACACCATTGGTTTGCCCATCTTTTTCCCTGAAGAAAAACTAGTCGGATTCGACGAACGATGAGCTGAGGAACGACTCACGTTTGAGCTTTTCCAGATTCTTCTGAAACGTTGTTTTCTTGCCCCGAGTTCGTAAACGTGATTCGATTATACCTAAGGCTATTCATTTAAAACCACAGTCACTAACAAAGGCAGGTGGTACATACGATCTTTGTCAACCTCGTCACTGAGGTCCTCGTCATCCGAACTAATTTGCTTTACCTTGCCTTTGGAAAGCGAATGGCGTTTGGGTGATGACTCCCTTGAGCTACTAGAGTCCTTTGAAAGTAGCCGCCTCAATCTTCGGCGTCGCGGTTTTGCCACAGCATCAGATCCGGAGCTGGAAGATTCCTGTTCCTCCTTGTCGTCGCTTTCGTTGTCCTCCACAATTACTCGCCTTCTCTTGGTCCGCGAAGGCAACGGTGATTGAGAATGATCGTCTTCATTGTTAGTTCTTCTAGATGTTGTCGGCTCAAGCTTGATAGCACCAATATCAGAGGATTCACTAGATTCAGGAACGTGTTTTCTCTTGGATCTGCCTGGGGTAATAGATTTGTGGGGTGATAACGCGTTGGAGGACTTTGGTGGTCGTGTCGGTGAGGTCGCAGCCGATTCGAGAAGGGTGGTTTGGCGGAGGGGTTTCCTATGTCCCGCTCTCGCCAAAGCAGTTTTCCTCTTCTTGTTGTTATCGCGCATTGAATCCAGTGAATAAATAGAGATTCGAATGTGATGTGCGACTGTCAACAACGGATATGGTCAGTTGGTCATGGAGGGGGTGTTTGTCCCTACGTAATCGTTCCTCCTTGCTAGATTGGGCTAAATACACGTTTTGAAATTCCGTTGATGGCACAACCTGGCCTCGTCACTACTACTCGCCAATCCTGGGAGTCAGCATGAGCTCGGGGCGACCTCACCTTCCTCGCATTGATACCAAATACTCGGAACCCTCACAACAAGAGTCTCGGTTCTCTCTGGATACAACATCACCTTTCACGCCTGCTAGTAGCCAAGTTCCCGATATCCCTTCCTTCCGTTTATCGACTTCGACAAATGACGTGGCGGAGAAACACGGGGCATCGAAACTACCCAGACCTGGACCAAATAACCGTGCACGAGACGAAGCTCGTAAATTATTGGCACATGTCCTAACACAACTACGCAATCGTACTATGCCGCCGTCAGTTTCGGACGCAATTGGCACATTCTATGAGGAAGTCAAACACGCATGGAACTTCAAAGACGTTGTGAAGGCACAGCTGGGCAGGTTGGATCGAGCACAGAACATAAATGAGGATTCAGATGACGAGGAGCAAGGCTACTCAACGGATGCGACCTTTGGCCTTATGATTCAGCTGCAAGAGATCCTGGTCATGGCGCTTGAACAACAATGGGATATTTTCGCTGATAATGGGTACGATATAAATTTCTCCAACTTTTTGCGATCTGGCACCAACTTTCGTTGTAGTTCGTCCCACAACCCCTTATTGTCGCCGGACATTGGCAATAAGACGTCACCTTCACCTTTCCGTCGATCGAGAAGTAGTTTCTACAATAGCGGTCGAAAATCGCGTTCCCCCTCGCCAAGCCGGAAAGACCAAATTTTTGTTTCAGAGCTTCTGACGCTCTGTGTATCCGTGCTTGCGTCCGTTGTCGCAGAGGACTGCCGGTTTCAAACTGCTTTGCCTCGGCCATCGTGCCCGCCTAACGCCTTACAGGCGGTGACACTAAACGTGGCACAGGTCTTGTTACATATAAATGCTCATGACCCCCGTATAGTCTCACAAATTGGTTTAGCTCTCGTCCCAGCTTTCTCCACCTTCAACAAGGGGATGTACCCGAGGATAATCTCGCTTTTCGACCAGGGAATCATCAGAAACTCCCTCTTGAATCTTAGGAGACTCCAGGGCATTGAGACAAACTCGAGTATGATTGATGGTGAGACACTCGCCGGATCTCCATCATCAGGTTGAATTGATTTGAGAACTTATACTAGATCCAGTCAGTCACCCCCTAGTTTCAATCCACGTTGACGAGGTGGACGAGGACAAAGTACAGAGCAACAGTAATAATACAACCTGGACCCCTTGGACTTCTATTAGCAAGTCACTGAAAGTCCAGTCTACGAATGCCCCTGCCCAACCAATGCCCATTTATTATCTATCATCCGTGATTCCGCCTCTCCTTGGATGTGCTCTCGACAATATCGAGCCTGAAGCCCAGGACGAAAGAGACCTTCGTACGCTTCAGGCCCTCCAAGCATTGCTCAAGACCATTGTAGATGTGAAAGTTGACGCCTATTCAGATATACTTCAGGTCGCCGCTTATCATACGCCAAAGGCCCGAAAATTCGCTGCCACCCTTCTTTCATCCTTCTGGCCCCAATCAGTTGGACATGTTGTTATTAGCCAGTCACCGACAAGCCACCGCTCACATCGATCCGCGATACTCTTCAGCCTTCCTCATGAACACCAGTTCACGGCATGGCAGTTTCGTCATCATCATGACTGGTTCTCTCCCGGTGATTCCAGCCAGCATGATTGCGGCGTATGCGGGAAAGCAATACATGGTTTCGGACTGTTATGTCCATATTGCTTATGTGCCGTTCACTTCGATTGCTACGATCATCCTGGTGGCAGCGCACTTGTCCAGTATATCAATGTATCCGATCCACATGTCCGACGAGTTGCCATGTTCCGGTTTTCCAAAATGTACCCAAAACCCCCTTACTCCCAGAGCACGAAATTATCCAACGGCCGGCCACACCATTTTCACAGAATCAACCTGTTTACTCTTTCCCTCTGCTCTGCATGCCAACGACCACTCTGGGGTTGTGCTTCCCAAGGTTTCCGATGTGACTCATGTTCCCAGTTTGTACATCCCAACTGCCTAGATGGTGCTATTTCTACGCCTTGTGGGTCGACCATGATCGATTCAGGGAAACTGACAATCGATTTTTCTTCATTACGACAATCCTGTTTTGGGTGGTATCGGGATATTTTGAGTTTGACCCGTCAGGATTTGTCGAGAAGCTCATACGAAGAAATATCCATTTTCAGAGACGTATTATCAACCCAGATCCAGCTTTTGGACCACGGCATAGCGCTCGGGGCCCTGCTGCTTACACACGAAGGGAAGAATATCGATCTCGAACGCCAGGGTATCCCAGAATTCGAGCTTCACCACGTCACCAGATGGTGTGAAGAGTTGCTATCCACTGATAGTCCATATGCTTCACCGGCCGTGGAGGAATATCTTCAGGAGAACCGCCTCCTTCGACGGGATCATTCTATGCTGTACACATGGTCGAGTCTCGTCTACGTGGCAGCCTCCATGAAGTCACCATCAACTGCCCTGGGTCCTTTGAGTAGTGCCTCGTCCGACTTCTTGAACGTCACACAGGTCGGCATACAAGCTGGTATTGAGATGGAGGAAGTTTCGCATCCTTTCGACTTGGTTTCTCTTTCCCATATGCGAGACGTTCTCGGTCATGAATTCCACATCTATTCCGACGCCGCTGCACATGTCCTTTTGCTACATTTACATCGGTTAGCGTTCTTTGTGTCGAAGGACGAAGAGTCATTTTCGGATCTCACGACCATGCAAAAGAACAAAAGTCAAGCCTGTTCATTCCCTTTACCCCTGGGTCTCGACCTATCCATTGACGTTGAAACACTCGTTTCCGCGATTGAAGCATGCTTATCTGACGTCGACCTCTTCGTCAATGAATTCGGCTTCCTACTCTTGACTCGGAGAATGTGGCCGGATGGTCTAATGTCAGACTATGGACTGAAAAGGTTAGCGCGAGGAGTTTTTACTTGGATCATCGATGAGGTTAGTATGCACCACGATGCACTGTCAAGCACGCCATTTCCGTATGATGATTTGATATTTTAGGATAGCCAGCTGGCAGTCATCCTTCGCGACTACCTTGGGAAAAATAGGTCCTTGCCAGGCGTGACGAGTAACCACGCGAACCAGTGGCCACCTATCCACCATGAGCGCCCAGTCCATGGTGGATCTATGCAGAATGGTGGGGATTACCTTGCTTCTCGTCAGGCACTGCTGCACCGATATGCTAGGCGCTGGCTGCTTGCCTTGCATAACCAAGACGTCGACTTGTATGCTGGATCGTTTTTCAGTGCTTGTGATGAGTTGGCCGATCGTGGGATAGAGACGAATATGCGGAATTTAAGTTATCATACGGGGATAGCAGGGAGTGTAGGTGATTCTTTATCCTTTTCTGGTTCATCCCCTAAAAATTCATCAGCGTTTGATGCAATGCGAACGGATTCTGCATCATATCTTACGGTTGTCGCAGGCTCGTGTGTTGTTCTCGGTCTCGGACACCATCTATCTGCTATGGCTAGAGCTCACACATTCCTACGGAATTCTTGAAAAGGTGAAATTCTTACTTCCGTCGTAACTTTGATATCGTCTAATAATCATAGGATGTTTCGTTAAACACGATCCTGAAACTATTCCCTCGCGTTTCGGATCACCGCACCGCAACCATGATAGTATCGATGACAGGGGAATCTTTGGATAGGTCCGCTGGTCTGGAGACAAATCCTTGGACAGTCATCACGGAAACTGCACAGGAGTCTCGATCAAGTTTGGAAAAAGCGCTATGTTGGCTGAGTCTTCTGTCACGCTCTGGAATTGAAGTTCCTTTGGACATCTACAAACAGTTCACCTCAGTACTCATCGCTACAGGTAGTCCTTTGAGAGAGTCATGTTCATTTATCAAGGCGATGCTTGCCTCTCTCTGGCTGCGGTCCTTGGGTCGGCAGCGACTTCAACCACTGCTCGCGAGCTTTCATCTTTCTTTGGTCCCGAAAATCCATAAAGCTTTGCAAGAAATGGACATGCGACCAGTAGCGTATGTTGTCCTACGTGGGAAGCGACTGGCTAACCCATTTACCATACCTACAGGCTTGCGGTCGTCCGATATACTTTCGCGAGTTGTCTATTGGTTTATGGCTGTGAGCGACCCCACCTTTTGTCCTCTGGCTTGATCGAGAACGAGTTAGTATCAACTCTTCCTTCAAGGTAAGTCGTAGTGTGATGAAGGTGCATCGTGCTGATAGCGCATTATAGGCGGAAGCTAACAAGAGAACCTGCCCTTGTGGAACCCGTTTTCGTCGACACAGCGGTCATGAAGTCAATTGACCTTCATCTGAAAGTCATATCTGAAGATGTAACAAGCATGATTGCCAACTTCCTACATACATTCTTTACCTCGTCCTCTTTCATGGAAACCCATGAAATGGACAATTTTGTCCTAAAGAATGAACTCGTCCTCTCAAAATGGTACGACGCCGCTCTTCTTTTTGCAGGCTCGCTTCACAACCCTCCTAGTGCATGGCAGTTTTATGATGTTCAGAAGCCAGAAATTGCCAAGGTCAGAACGTCGGTTTTGTTGCGAGTCCTTTCCGTCGGCCCAGAAGAGTTTCAGCGTCTGGTCGAACAAGGGCTCTCACATGACCATGAATGGGAGAGACGGTAAGAATAGCGTGATTGCACTCGCAGAGAACCGAGTCTCACCTCGCGTTTCTGCGTAGCGCTCGCTCTGCATCCCGCTTGTTCCGCATTATCCAGGACGTATGCAGCCCAGCCTTTAACGTGGAAGGTCGACAGTGGAAATCTAGCGTCGCCAAGGTGTTCCAAGTATTCTTCTCCCTACTCTGGTCAGATGCAAATGTAGGATTCAGAAACTGAACGTTGAATCGTGATATGCTAAAAGTAACGTAGGAGGAAGTGAGAGTGGTAGTAAAAACCCACTGCTCGAGCCTCCTGCCTGCACACTTCGAAGCAATTACTTCTTGCTTTGATGAAACAATAACCAGGGCCCCCATTTCTGACAGGATCAGGTTGGTTTCGTTTCTAACCCGCCTGCGAGTTCATTTTCCGGGGTGGAGAGGTACGGGCTTGCGCTTATCTTTTAGTACAATAAGTACTTACCAGTGGTTTCACAGTTCTTTCTTGGGACGCTGTGCTCGAGGTCCTTACCGGAAATTCGGATTATGACCGACACCTATACACAGACGCTGGCACTGTGGGCACCCCGACCCTCTTTCACATCTGACTGACGTGACGAGCCTATGCAGGTGGGAAACGATGGTACAGTTGTAGAAACGGATCCGGAATTAGCCCAGCTTAACGTACGTGCCAAATTACTTCTGTACTAAAGACGGAAGTTCTCATATGCGCCAGGTTTCCTTGGTGGCACTGGCACTCGACATGCTTTCTGATGGCGTGGAAGTGGATAGCCTTATCCTCATCAAAATCAAAGCGCAATTAGTGAGGGCACTGGGCTTCCAGAACGTATCGATCGTTCCAGCCGGCGCCAACGGACGTAGCTTCCATCTGGCCCATGGCGAGATCAAATCGATCTCTCAATCCGCGTATTCGTGTTTTAAGGGGCTAGTGTCACTGCTGGATTCGTGGCACAAGATTGGACTCTCATCCCCGGTCATTACGGGTTCACATGACGACAAAGAGATGGAGGTCCTCATTGGCACTGCATACGCCGATATTCCTCTTAATATCCTGGCAACGTATGAAGAGCTACTTGAGCTGCCAGTGCTCGTAATCAAGTATATCCTGGAAGCCCTCCACGTCATTATCTATAAACATGATTTTGAGAACCGCAATCTCCATGTCTTTTCGGGTTCTCTCAGGAAGTCGGTCGCAAGAACACTCGATCTCTTGGAGGCCGATGTCCCGTATGAATTGCGACAAGTGGCTTTCTCGATCATTCAGGCATTCTGTAGGAAATCTACAACTATTACCGGTTCTTTCATCTTGTATGTGCAATTCCGCACGCCCCCAGCACGCGGTGTCGTTGACTATTTGATAGGAATGTTGCGGAGAGGATTTTGAAGTTAGCAGTTGCCCAATCAACCCAGTCATCTCAAGATTCACTAGCAGAGCAAGGATGTCTCTTCGTCGGGGAGATATTCGAGAAGTAAATCCCAATAACTCACCTCGCTTTACGGGCTGCTGACTCTTTTAGGTACTGTCAATCAGGCCTCTTTCTCAATTTTTTGAAGGTCGTTCCATGTCTTCCGTGCTCAACAGGACCGTTTCGCTGACAATATTCTAGCGCCCACTACCAAAGGAAATTTTCCTTGCTCTCAAGCGTGCACTCGGTTGTTCCAAAGGCTCCCCGTCTACACTGAACGACGTTCTACTTTGTGACGCGCTTTCGAGACTGCACGAGCTAGAAGTTAATTCATTGCAGTACCTCCTTAACAACTTGGAGCATTTTGTAGACCTCGTACATCATGATCACTACAGTGCCAGCACGATGAGCCGTGAGTACTGTTATTGTAGTTCCAAGTCCTAGATTTCGGGTTGTTGACCTACCTGACTAGTTGTTGGGAAGCAGCTTACCCACCTTGCGCAACGAATGTCTGATGGGAGTGGGTCCCTAGTCGACGCGTCACCTCTGTTCAACATCCCGGCAACACTTCTCCAGCACAATGGAACCAACAGTAAAGTAAGGCTGGGAAATTCTCACTTAGGAGGGCGCTTAGACCCAGCCTATATTAGGACTTGTTACCATACCTCGATACTCTCCTACGAGCTACCCTGACCAGGCTCCAAGTTGATAGCAAGAGCATTTCGCTGTTGCTCGTAGCCGCGACCGGTCTTCATCGCAAGAGCCAACTACAAGATTCGACTTCTGTCACGAGTACTATCGTCCCCACTGTATTTGAACTGTTAAGCGATGGGCTAAGGTTGAAGACACGGTTACTGGCGACTACACTGAAATCAATGCTAGAGGTTGGCTCTTCTACCAAAGAAACAACACCCATTGATACAGTTGCCCTCAGGCATTGCTCACTGCGGAATTATTCCCGGCAGTTAAGCCTGTCACCTTGCATCCCCAACTTTTTGTGGGCCTTGTCGACTGTGGATACTACTGGCTGGACAATTATTATTGGGTCGAAGGCCAGACTGAGCAGGGCTTCCATGCGTCGCTTGCTGTGGCCAGGATGATCTTTGAAGCCATGTCATATGACGCGTCTGTTCTGCAGAGGCTATCCACAGACTCTGAGGCATGTACCAGGTGTATCAGGGTTTACACGAAATGGATTGACCGAATCTTTTTTCAGAAGAACGCACGCTCTCACTTGCGCAGCGTGAGAGCATGGAATGTGCTGGCAATCGCAGCACTTTCAGACAACGCGGACAGTTTCTGGGTGACGCAGGTCTTCAAACAACTGAAATCGTTCTCAGCGATGTATTTCAACGCACTTTGGCCGTACATCAAATCGGCTGGTCCTGTTCCAGATTCGGCGACAGCAGATCTCAATCAGGCTTACTTGGCGATCAAGCTTTGGCTGGTAATTGCAAAGCATTCGGAGGAAGCGTGTCGGGTTGGAGAGCCTGTGTATAATGCCGTGTGGAACGAGCTTTGGCCCCCGTTTGAGGGCATTGTACACGTCCTCGAGGCAGAGGCCCAGAGCGGTGTGTCACCTGTAAGTTTCCAAGCATCCTCGGAGTGGAAAGTTTTCACTCACCTATGTTCAGATTATGGCAGGTTTTATAGCGTCTTCGATCGCGGACTTGATTTTGTTTATCAAATCGTTGCGAATACCGCTGGGCCTCCAAAAATCGGCCCAAAAAGCCATTCTCAAGCGACTACAAAACCTAGTTCGCGGAGAGTCTGTATTGATCAAGGTATTTTCGCTCGAACCCAGGGCTTCTGCTCATTGACACTTGTAACAGCTCAACAGAGCACTAGAAGGATTGACGGAAACAGTTCCAGAAATGCCACTGGAGACGTTGGTAGACCAGGCAGCAAAGGATCTCATTGCCACCGAAAAATTGCGATTGCTGGAGACGAAACGCGAACCAGTACGGACGATAGGGGATAGGAAAGCCAATGTAGAGAAGAAAACGACAGTTGATCGGTTGTATTGGAAGGATGTCAAGCTGCACACGTAGAACAACAGTCCGTATATGTGGAGAGCATGCACGAGGGGATAAATATACAAGAAATGCCCTAGTTTCATGCCGTCCGTAGCCGTGCCTTTTCTGCCTTTTTCTTGTTCTCCTTTGCGATGGTTTGGCCGATGAACACGCCAATGATTGTGAGTCCCACGACGAGGATGAAGGCGGGGAGTCGGACTGCCCATTCACGGGCTGGGAAGAAGTTGTGGATTGGACTTGAAGGGTCAAAGAATGGCTGCAAGGGAAGAAAGAACAAAAGCATGTTGGTGTCAGGTGTGTCGATTTGGCAACTTGACTCACCAGCAGGATAGCCCACGTCGTGTAATAAGTGAAGACTACGGACGCTGCCAACAGCATTGCTCCCCCAAGTACCCTATCACTAGTACCCTGGACTGGGTTGAGCAGACGTGTAACTCATAGCATTGGAGAGCATACCATGTCGAGATATTGTCGGAAGGAAAGTGGTAGTTGCAGGGCAAAGTCTACGTGGATGATGCCAGATGTTTGGACAACGGATTGATACTCACATACACAATAGCGCGTGATCTATCGTAATTTCACCCTACATTTATCTCTCAATCCCAAATACCACGTCTTTCTCTGTACTCCTCGTAAGCGAAGGGCCATGGATAATCATGCCTTTGCTTCCTTGGCTCATGTCCGGATCCTCCTCCTTCCCGTCGGTTCCATTTTACCAACAACCTTCGAGAAGTATGCGGCCGAAATCCGCAGTTTTGATGCTATAAGACTCGGGGACATTCCTGCGGATGCTAAGGGAGAACGAGGTGCACTGTAGTACAAACTTTTTGGTGATTTCCAGCTAATTCCATGTTGCCGAACCTACAGCTCGATTTATGCCAAACCCCCTTTCGGCTGGTCATCTGCATCTCAGTTTCCCTACCCATCCGCCTTCATCTTCACACTACTCTCTTTCACTACTAAGACCATCGCACTTTCCACTAGCGGTCATTGGAATAGCTTCAAGCTCCCAAACCAACGCCTTAAACTCGATATCTTCCCAATTCAATGCTGCCTTACTCGATATCTTCCCGGCTTCAGACCTCTATCCCCTGGCAAGGAATTGCTTTGTCTTCGAAGAGAACGATATTGCCACAAATCTAAATGCCAGCGGTAATTTACCTGGGATTGTCGTAATACCGAACATGATGGGCAATAAGAAATTGTATATTGGAACTCTGCTCGCCGACCTATGTTCGCAGATCCTTGGAGGGTTTGGGGTTGTGGTTCGTAAGCATTTCTTATGTTGCCCTACATAATTGGATTGACAAAGCCAAGATTCAAACATTGGAGAGTCCTCTTGGAAATGAGTACCTCAATGTCTCCTTATTGCCAACGCTACCTCCTCTGTCAGAGCTCCCAGCACCCCTCGACCCAGAGAAACCAACACTTCCTTCGTTCAGTAGCCAGCCGGAGGTAACAAGAACGAGTTTCTCTATTGCTCCGGCTCCTCCCCTCAAACGCAATTCATCTTCTGGGCCAAACTATCGGCAGTCGACGCTGAGCGTGCAACCGCCGAAAAAGCGCTTGAGTGCGATTGGTACAGCTTCTTCTCATGCACGTCTATATAAAATGCTGGGCGATTTCTTCTTGCTCGCTGGTCGGACTGAAGACGCGAATATCTGGTGGGTTGCATCCGCTGAGCGATCCGTCAAGTTGTTTAGCTAAATGGATAGGTACACCGAAGCCCTTCAGCTTTTCAAGAACGCACAAGACCACGCATGGCATGCATCCACGCTTGAGGGACTGGCAACTGTTGCTGTAGTCGAGGCATGGTCCGCTGGCCATGGCTTGGTGAGTGGTCACCACAACATTCCACAAGCAATAAGCTAATGGTCGGGCTGGAGCATAATTCGACCACTGCCACGAAAGAGCCTTGGTCAGAGATTATTGAGAAACTTACGCAAGCAACTTCCCTATATCAGAAGTCGCCACTCCACTGTGAAGGCGAAACCAACTATGCGATCCTCGCGTACCTGTACTCCTGTTGCATCTTGCGGCACTCTTCACTTCTCTTCGCTGTGTGGTCTGCGAAGGGTTGGGGTCCATTGGCTTTCACCACGATGCTGCAGCCAGGTCCAAGGCCTCACCTTCCGCCAACTCTTGCCCATGACGAAGCCGACCAGTGGTTGAATCTCGAGCGTTTGAGCAAGTTCTCTGGAATCTCGCGCTCGTCTATTTCTGTTGTCCTTGGTCAAATTCATGGTCCCTGGTTGTTGCATCTTCACCCCAGAGAGCGATTATCAATCCTAGAAACCATGGCGAGCATGTATGCGTGTTTGGGCTATAAGCGCAAGGAAGTGTATGTGTTGCGGGAGGTCCTTGGATGTGTCATGGATCTTATGGTGTGCGGGCGAGAGGAGGATGGTATCACGAAGGTCTCAGGACCACAAACCGCTGGAATCGGCGCTCATAATGGTCCCGGCACACCAACAAATTCCTCCGTCGGACTTAATCAGGGAAGTGTTGGTATCAGGATGAGTGAGAGCTCTTCTGGAAATGAGAGTGTCCTGAGACTCCTCAAGCACGTGTGTAGGACACTCGGGATTGATCTGGATGCTGTCAAACTGGTGGACGTGTCTGGTCAAGAAGCCGGTGACGAGAAGTCTGGAAAGGGTGGAGTAGCGAGCACTTTCGATGATGGACTGGCACCAGAACACCTTGAATCTTACGGGTGGCCGGAACTGCAAGTTGGCGTCATCAGGGAGGCTGTCGCGGTAGCCGAAGCTCTGCCAGGTGAGCAAGAAGATACAGACGTGATTCTCAACGTATTTTGACCTTTCGAAAGATTTCCCTGCGGTCGCCCAATTTTCCTTGTCGTCCTTGAGGAATTTGCAAACAGTGCTTTCACTTGGAGACCAACACCACCTGTACTCGACATCGATACGCGCCTTGATGACAGCTCGCAGACGAGGAGACCTGCGATCTGTAGAGTATTGGTCTGGGAGGCCAATTGTTAGCATCGCGCTTGCCCCGTGAGTCCAAGGTTCTTGGACCTGATGCCTGTGCCAATATGTATGATGACTCTAGGATACCCCTTGCGAGGTTACCTGTCGAGAAGCATATGTCGATGTTGTCAAAGCAGATGTCTGATCCTCCTCCTATCCTACAGGGTATGGCGGACCCTTTCCTCTATAATCCGCGGAGAGCAACTACAAGAAAGGTGAGTACTCGCTTATTGTCAGTTGAGTTCATCTCTCATAGGAATAGGATCGAGAAATTGTGGCCCAAAATGAGATCTTAGAGTTCGTCGTCACGTTACAGAATCCTTTCGTTTTCGACCTAGAACTTTCATCTGTGTCGTTAAGGTGGGTAAAGGCTACTGCCAGATTATACCTAATGCTCACACTCTTTAGTACATTTGGTACCGACTTCCAATCACAGCCGACCCGAGTGGTAATACCAGCAAATTCGTTCCATCGAGTCATATTATCCGGTAAAGCTCTGGGTACGGGGATTTTGACAATCCGGGGATGTTTTGTACAGTCCCCTGGAGGCATCTCTCAAGAGTTCTTGCTCCCGCTACGCACTGACGAAGAGGAAGACCGACTTGCGCGTAAGAAGAGCGCGATTACTTGCGAGATAGGGCGTTTCAAGTACGCCGGCCTGGAGTCATTCCCTTGGGAAAGGTCCAAGAAGGCGATCAAGTACCAGTCTAACCAGTTAAATACAAGAACGAATTTCCGATTCCTGGAGTGCAAGGTCGTACCAGAACAACCACTGCTGAGGATACGCCGAACGTCCGTGAATCATGGTGCTCTGATGCTTTACGAGGGGGAACGGTGAGTCATCTATTTACTCCCTTCTCCGGATAAAACTGAAAAGAAAACAGATCGATGCTACGTGTCACCCTCGAGAACATCTCCTCATTACCCATAGACTTCCTGCATTTGGCATTCGAGGATTCCACCATGGAACCAGCACAACAAGCACTAGCAGAGGGAGAATTATCCGTTTTCGATACCTACGAGACGGAACACAGTCTCATTAATGAGCCCGTTTTTACATGGAGTAAAGACGAGGCGAGGCCAATCCAACCAGGGCAAAAGCTGGCTTTGAATATCTCTTGTCTTGGAAAGGCTGGCTGGTGCGTGTTTTCCGTGGCTTCTACCTGCCCTCACTCCTGATAATCGGCATCAATACAGCACCAATGGTACTATCCATGTTTCCTATTCTTATGCCCACCGGACGGATCTGGAAGAGACCTCCGACTACTTCTATACTCGTCAACTATCATACCCTATAATGGTTACCGTCTACCCAATGCTTCAGTGTCAGAACATGAACATAATCCCGTTCCCTTCTTATCGCGATCATATACATTCCGTAGAAAACGCCACAAGCCACTATCATCTGGATATTGACGACGGGACGAGTTGGTGTTTATTCTCTATAGACGTACGGAATACGTATGGATCGCCGTTTGAGGTTTCCTTTGAGCGCGAACAGACTGGTGCGTGGCCCCTGGCATTGCGTATGTTTATTCCTGACGTGGCAATAACATAGGAGTTACCCATTCCTCCACGACTACCATACCACCCGGATCGACGTCGAGGTCAGCCAAGTCGATCATTTTCATTGACACCAGAACATGACGATAGCAACAGAATTATCTTACCTCTCAAGCGGATGGCTTTATCCGAAAAGGAGATCTCAGAACCTATCCCCATGCTGTCTGATCGACAGTTTGTGGTAGCTAAGGACAAACTCTCCGAAGCCGAGCTGCAATTGCAGAGGGAGTTGTTCTGGTATAGAGAAGCTCTGTTCAAGATTGTTCGTGGATACTGGAAAGAGGTTTGTCAAAATGGAATATGGCATCTCAATTGCATCATGCTGATGTGCTGCTGACAACAGGCTGGAGGTACACGAACAGGAGGAATATCCCTTCGGCAGCAGCGCATGACATTGCCTATGTTAGAGGCTTTGCGTTCCGACATCGCGCAGGTGGACCTCTCGTTAATTTCTCCTGACAAAGAGAGCAAAGAGAGTGATGGGGACAAGGACGGTGAAGAGTTGGGAAGACACCCTTTGAAGCCGAATAAATTCCTCGAACTGCGAGCAAAAGTCACCAACCTGTCTTGTAGGTTTCAGCTTTACTCGTAGCTACGCTTTCCATAACTAACTGAGATCACGCAGCATCTCCATTGCCCCTCAGCTTAACTCTCGACCTCGAGCCAAGCGATTGTTTGGTATATGAGGGCACCATCATTGATATACCTGTAGGTCGTCTGGACGAGGGTGCTTCAAGAGAAATTACTGTTCCCATTTGCTTCCTCACAGAGGGTCAATTCGACTTCATGGCACAATTACGACCTGTGGGTCTTGCGTATGTGGATACAAAACCCGCAAGAGCACAGATCACCGCAACCGTCCGCAGCTAATATTTACCCTTCTCTCATTTAACTCTCCTCGTACACCTTCCGTAGCGCCTAGAGGTTCGTGGTGTGTAGTGTAATTAAGATTTTCCATAGCATCTACATAATACACAGTATTGAAATTCGACTCCACAACAGGACGGTAAGCCGAGATGCGGCTCAGGGCTCAAAGAGTCCGGTCCAGATTCAGAGGGTATCGTCACAGATGCAAGAGCTAGTCATATTCTGATTCAACTTGATTAAATGCAGCAGAATAAGCAAGGATGGTGCCATATACAAGCCTGGATGAACCCAGTCAGAAAGAGAGAGCTGTGGACGAGGTGTGTCTGGACATACCCTCCACCCACGATCGACATAGCTGACGCTTTTGAGTCGATGATGTCCGAGTGTGCAAGAACTATTGGGAGCGCAAAGCCAGTGACGACGATGAGTGAGGTTAAGAAACGTCCAAGATCAATTGGACCACCCGAGTTCTCATAAGATGAGAATTCATCCGAGCCACAGTGGGAGAAGACAGCGTTTGGAAGCGGTGCGAGAACGAAGGTCAGCGCTGAATTACAACATTTCAGTAACAAGATAATGGATACGAGAGGCCAAGGGTGGACACGTACCGACGAGGAGAGGAAGCCAGTTGTGCCACAGTGCACATGACAGAATGATCAACAAAAAGCCAACAGCAAGGACGAAAGAGAGCAGGATAACAGCTATCAATCTGTAATTTAAACGCTGAACAAGTTTGCAGTAATAACCATACTGACTTCTAAGACCGGCTGCCATGGTTGTGAATGGAGGTTGGAGGAACAGGTTCAGGATCGCGCTGCAAACTTGATGACACACCGACAACGGAACTAGGCACTGCTTATGTAAACAACCTCCCTGAGCTCTAGGTTGAGATATTAAGTCAAGAATGGTTGGTATAGATTACAGGATGCAGCAAGAAGTCCGTGAGTAACGTAGTACAAAATCTATCGTACAAAACGGCGTGAAGGCCTGCTCGTCACAACGTTTCTCCGCCGAGAGTCTACTAGAGGGGCAGTAGATGGTACAATCGAGGGGTCTGTAGCACCGGCAGTCTTCTTCACCAATGGACGGAGAGGCTCCATTATCGACTTCCGCACGCTTGACGCAACAGAAGGAGCCCGTGATTCTGGACTGTTGTGAGGCGTAACCATTGTGGATCCTGATGAATTGCTTGGTGTAGGTGATCGAGGAATGTGGGGAACAGGGGCAGGAATGGGAATTTGGGCAGAGATTTTTTGGGTGAGATCTTCGGCTTCAGTATCCTCTTCGTCCTCGTCCGGGGGAAGAGAGATAGGTTCCGTGACATGTGTGCTACTGTGTGGTATTGGGCTCTTGCCTGTGCTCTTCCGTAAGAGCACCTCACGGTTTTGTGTCAGGTCCCAGTGATCTGCATAGTTCCATGTCTTTTTCTGTGGCGTGGCTCCTGTGGATATGTCAGGCCGGGTGCCATGCTCCCCCAATTGCTGGTTAACAGCATGCAGCGCGCTTAGGTCATCATTGAGGCTGTCGTAGTAGTTCGAGGAGTTTTCCGATAGCGAAGATGCCTAGTAGGTGGACTTAGTCATTTGAAATGCGGTTCAATGAAGGTGGCGTACCTCTGCAGTGATGTTGCCGAGATAGAGACCCAAACTGTCCAAACTGGACGTTAGGCCCCCCTGAAGTTGCCCATAGTAGGATTGGATATCCCGCCCTAATGAATCTGTCGTCTCGAGCCTTGCTCGCTTCGCTCTCGAATGCTGTTTGAATGCTAAGAGAAAGACAGATTAGTGCAAATCCATTGCTGTCGGATGGATGCAAACGTGCCCTGGGATGTTGATGCAGCATACATCGTTGTTTTCTCTGTCACCCAAGATGTATGAGAGGTAATAGAAGTCGACATTTGATCACGCAATGCCTGTGACTTCTCCTTGATCGTCGACTTCGTATGATCGAGAGTCTAAGGGTAGATGATATATATACCAACATCTGAAAATAGGACATATACCCACCTTGAATGCACCATCTCGAGTCCGCTTGGCAGAGGCACTTTGTTTTTGCAATGTTGTGTTGGCTGAGTTTCCGTTGCACACCATCTGATCAAACAGGCTACCCTGTTGCTGGAGGTACGACTCCAATGTACCTTCCGCCTTCACATTTTGATCATGTAGGCCATTCATACGCTCCTCCAACCTGGAGTGTTGCTCGTTCATGAACGCATCCAACATCTCCGACATACGATGCATCAACATCTCTTTCGCTTTGTCCGCTTTCATCTTCTCGCTCTTAAGTATTTGTATGAGCATCTCGTTCTGCTGCCGTAGGTGCGCAATCTCGGCTTGGGCAGCGTTGTTCGTCAGTTGTCGCGACCGTTCTAGCGACCCTAGCTCGCCCTTAATGTATTCTTGAACGTCCCGGAGGACGGCTTCCAGCACGGAATGGACGTCGCCGAAGGCTCTCTCCACTGCTGCCATCCCTCTCTGACTGGACTGCTGAAGGTCGTCACAAATCGTCGAGTACGTTGATGTGAGACTAGCACCCCATGAGACAAATTCGTTCTTGAGAGTCGTCTGCATTTCATCCAGGGTTGAATGGGCGATCCTCAGAGCCTCGGTTTCAGTTTTGTTATTGTCTTGAATATTGCTGAGTGCGGTCTGTATTTGAGCGAGTTGCTCGCCAATGGTCTGGGAATATGATGATAATTTTTCGAGCTCGGTTACTTCGGCTTCCCTGGCCAATGTTTGAAGCTTTATCGCAGTCTCCGCCATTGACTGGTGGAGTTCGCCAAGTTTCTTTGACATTACTTCAGTCAAGGACGATATTGTCTTGCCGCATTTGGACACAGTCGTCGAATTCGACTCAAGGACGTTTGACTTTCTCTCTGCAAACAAGGTTAAACCAGGGATTATGATCAGGGAGGGAATTTGATGGGAATAAGTTCGACATACCCAGCTTCTGGAATAGGCCATCGATGTCGCGTAAGGTTTCAGCCGCAACATTTTTCAACTCTTGAGCTACATCGTTTAACTTCGCCTCCGTGTGCTGATGTGCCTTGCGCACTATAATCTCTGCGTCCAGAGCCACCTTCGTCTCCTGTAACTGACCCTCCGTCTGACTCAACGCAGCTTCCGTCTTCTCCAATTTTCCTTTCGTCTCCTTCAACTCCTCATCTCTCTTCATCAGTAATCCAATACTCTGTTCAAACTCCTCCCTGACAGCTCGCATCTGACTCTCCACAATTTCAATTTGTTTTTTCGCCTCTTGAAGTTCGGTTTGCCGCAACTCTTGCTCAGCATTAAGCTGGTTCCAGCTTTCCTCGGAAAAGAATATGCCGTTCTTTTCTCTTGCTGCAAGAAGATCGCATTTAAGCCGTTCGATTTCGGCTATGTATTCTTTGAGAAGGCCGTTACGTGTCATACGCTGGTTTACTTCAGGTTTGTTACGGATGGATTTGGCACGAAGGGCGTAGTCCAGGGTTGACAGTGTTTCTTCCATATTGGAGCGCGCGGGAGAAATGGTGGCAATAATACATGTTTTGGTGCGTCCTCCCAAAGAGTCTTGGAGAAGGCGAGTGAGCTTAGATTCACTAATGTGAATGAGTAGATATAATATAAGAGAAAGTAATATTCTTACCGATAAGGTATGTGTTGGGCATTATCGACCAATGCATTAATAACCCGACCGAGAGTGAGGAGAGATTGATTAATCATGCCAGCCTCGCGAGCTCTCTTGTTTTCAGCACCAGAACGTCCGATATTCTCAGAGCCGGCAAGGTCGACGAGGTTGAATTTGCCGACTTTAAGCAAGTCGTCGCCTATGTTGGAGGTTTCCTTGACGTGGACAGTGATGGAGAAGATCGAGTGCGAACGACTGGAATGGTCGTTGAAACGGGTGGCAGCAATTTGCCTCCGTTCACTGCCCTTTGCCAGGAGAGCTAAAGCATCCTTGCAATCCTTAACGGCGATATCTTCTAAGCCTTGTATGAAAACGCCCTTCTTGCCAGCCTCGTCAAAAATCTTGAGGCCCTCTGAGGGCTTGTCTTTCGCTCCCATCCCCATAGGTTGAGTGGAGCCTGTCGGAGGCGCAAGGTCGTTGGCGAGTAGATCACGGAGTTCTTCGTTGTAGAGTTCGATGTATGATATCTTAACGCTGTAGTCGGATTTGGATGTTTCGAGGGAATGGAAGAGGCGAAAGAGAACTCTTGGAATCATTCCTGCATCGGATGAGGGGTTGCCCATAGGTGTCGGCTTCAGGTCGCCATGCATAGTATATCTAGGAAGTGGTCCAGCATATATCTAGCAGGAAGAAAAACAAACGTACGTTTTGCCAGTTCCAGTCTGGCCATATGCGAATAATGTACAATTGTAGCCCATGAGGACTTCTTCCAGCATTGGGCTAACAACGTCATGATAAATCATGGCTTGGTCCGCCTCGGGACCAAAGACGAGGTCAAATGGATAGGTGCGGATAGGGGGTAGTGTAACAATGCCCAGACTAGATTGCGGTGTGCCCGTCTCAATCGATATTTCTTTACTTTTGGCTCCACTCGAGGAAACGATAATAGGCGAGTTCTCCTGGACTTCGCGATCGGAGCGACGGCGGCAGCGGATGACGACTTGAATATTAGACTCTGAGTTCTCAGAGCTCTTCTGCGAGTGGGATGTAAGACTTGATACCGTCGAGAGAATTGTGGAATTCTGATTATTTGTGGCATTGGATTCAGAAGAAATGGCCTTCGATACGGATCGTGTACGGTTTTGCGACGGTGCGGAGAAGGTGTTAGCGACCTTGGCTTTCGGAACGGGTCGCCTTGAGGCCATTGCGTCTGCCTATTAGCAAGGCAGTGTCGAGGACGTCCGGAGTCGGGAGTCTTTGAGATGGCGTCAAAGCCATTTCGATTGAGGACCAACAATCACGACGCGTTGGATCACGTGAGCGAGACCTTGACTTGGAGTCACATGCAACAGACGCATCAATTGGTTTCCAGCCCAAGTCAGTGGTTGTGCGGATCTTCGTCTCTCAATGGGCAAACGTAAAAAGTCTTCCAGGAAACCGGCTCCAGCACGCCAGAAAGTACCACTGGGTGAGTTTACATTTCCCTTGAGTCTATTGCGACTCGAACACTGAACCTCTTACCCTTGGACAGATACAACCTTCACCTGCTTATTCTGCCACCATGACAAGTCTGTAACTGTACGCATGGACAGGAAGGAGGGTGTAGCAAACCTGGTCTGTCGTGTCTGTGACCAGCGTTACCAGAGCAAAGTTAATCGTCAGTAACTACTGCTTGCTTGTCAAACTTGGTATGGCTGATTTCGTTTACGTTTAGATTTAACGGAACCCATTGACATCTACTCGGAATGGATTGACGCTGCAGATGCGGCTCAGCGTGAAGATGCTCCACGTCGTCCTGCTGCGTCGTCAAGTCGTGCCACCCGCGCACCAGCATATGACAGTGATGATGAGTAAGATCTCCCTCGTGGACATGCCGCGACTCCTTAGATTTCGGTGGTCACTGTATATTAGATATTCTGAAGCTTCGGTAGTGCAGCTGTAATATAATTTCCTTGCAAAAGAGATTGCAGTGCGAAATGAGTGGATGATGGACGGGTAACAACGGCAAACACGGACAGCACTTTCCTTTGCAACTGCCTCATTTCCAACCGTGACCCTATCACCCGCTCGACCTTACGTCTTACTCTTACCTTCTTTTCATACTCTTCAGATATTCAGCCTCTAATTTCCAAGCATTTGACGCGTTCCTTGATCATATCATCCTTGTTATAGCCCCGTCATTGTCATGGCGAGTTCGACCAGTAACAACATCAAGGTCGTCTGTCGGTGAGTGCGTGCTACTCAGCGGGGTCTTCCTGAGTTAATGCGATTGATCCTAGATTCCGTCCTGTAAATGCCATCGAAGCTCGCGAAGGTGGCGAGGTGGTGGTGTCCTTCGATGAAAACCTTCAAACTGTGCACATGAAATCCGCTCAGCTCAGTTCTGGGCCAGAGAAGGATGGATTCACTTTCGACAGAGTCTTTCCGATGGGAACTAAGCAACACGAAATCTTTGAATACGGCGTCAAGGAGTGGGTTGCCTGATTCGACACATCCTTTGTTTTCTGACTTGTCATCTCTAGTATTGTCAAAGGTACCTAATCACTCTCTTCGTCATCCACACCTTGCTCATGCAGCCACTGTCCTCCTACCAACCTTAACCAACGATCAACCATTATCCCTTCGAACGACTAGATGTTCTTGATGGATACAACGGGACGGTTTTTGCTTATGGACAGACTGGAAGTGGAAAGACGTTCACCATGATGGTACGTGACTTCAACTGGGATCCCACATGGGAGTTCTAATGTTGAATTATAGGGTGCTGATATAGACTCGGATGAGCTGAAAGGAATTATACCCCGAATCACTGAGCAGATCTTCCAATCCATCGTAGAAAGCGACCCGCACATCGAATATCTCGTCAAGGTATCGTACATGGAAATTTATTTGGAGAAAATCCGCGATTTGCTCGCACGTATGTGAACATTCCCATTGTTACATCATGCTGATCTGACACTGTGTAGCACAAAATGACAATCTTCAGGTGCACGAGGAAAAGTCAAGAGGTGTCTATGTCAAGAATTTGTCCGACTACTATGTCAGTAGCGCAAGAGAGGTGTACGAGATTATGAGAACTGGTGGTGCAGCGAGGGTGGTGACATCAACGAGTAAGCCCTGAGGCCTTGTCCCTCGATTAAATCTAGTCCATGCCTCACGTCCTCACCAGATATGAATGCCGAATCATCTCGTTCCCATTCGATATTCTTGATCACGATCCAACAACGCAACACGGAAACAGGGGCTCAGAAGACGGGTAACCTATACCTTGTTGATCTTGCAGGTTCGGAAAAAGTTGGCAAAACAGGAGCATCTGGGCAGACCTTGGAGGAAGCAAAGAAAATCAACAAATCTCTTTCCGCTCTGGGTATGGTCATTAACGCGCTGACGGAAAAGGTCAATCAAATCTAGAAATTCTGCTGTCGCTCATTATCTGACCCTCCTTCCATCGTCAGGCCAAGCATATCCCCTATCGTGATTCAAAACTCACCCGCATCCTACAAGAATCGCTTGGTGGTAACTCTCGGACCACACTGATCATCAACTGTTCGCCTTCTTCCTACAACGAAGCCGAAACGTTGTCGACTCTCCGGTTTGGTATCCGCGCCAAATCTATCAAGAATTCCGCCCGTGTCAACGCCGAATTATCACCTTTGGAACTCAAGGGTTTGTTGCAGAAGGCTCAACTTGCGAACACATCCTACCAGAAACACATCACTGCCTTGGAGGCGGAACTCGCTATTTGGCGTTCGGGTGGACATGTCGACGAGGCCGAATGGGTACCGATTGGAAAACCAGGCACCGCTCCTGCCAAGAAGGCGCCTACGTCACCCACACCGTCAGCCTCAATTTCGAGCTCACGCAGCATGACACCGGTTAATCCTGCGATCGAGGGCTTGAGGGACCTAGAGAGTCGGCCACAGACACCGACAGTTGTTGCATTGGATAAGGATGAGCGTGAAGAATTCTTGAGGAGAGAGAATGAGCTTAGCGATGCTCTGGCGGAGAAGGAGAGTGCATTGGCAGCTACTGAGAAACTGGTGAAGGAACTCAAGGAAGAGCTTGTTTTCTTGAAAGAGCAGGAGGCGTCTGCCAGCCAAGTAAGACTCCCATCAGTGCTGGATTTTTAAGGTAGTTGCTAAACGATGTCTTACAGGAAAACAAGCAAATGTCCACAAAACTCAACGAGCTCAGGTTGCAAGTCGAACGCCTCGACTACGAAGCCAAGGAGGGCAACATCACCATTGAGACTTTGCGCGAGCAGAACAACGATACCACTGCTGAACTCGAGGCCCTCAAGAAACAACTCGCAGATTTGAAGCTGGCGCAGAAGGATTCTTCCGTGGATGATAAGGAGAAGCGTAAGCAAGAGAAAATGGCGATGATGATGGCCAAGTTTGACACGGTGGGTATTCGTCTTGCAGTCGCCGTGAAAATACTTCTAGGCTCACTTTTCATCGACCTGAACAGCAAGGTGCATTCTCCGAGAAGGACGAACAGCTACGACAACTCCTCCTCAAACTTGACAGCATAGACAATGAAGCGGCCGGCGCTTTGACCCCGGAAGATTTGACTGCTATCCGTAGGCAGCTCGCAGAGGGTCAGACAGTGTTGAGGGAAACTCTTGATAGACTTCGCCAGAGCCAAGAGGAAACTGAAATGGTTGTTAGGAGGAAAGATGAGTTGGATGCACGTGTCGCTCAGTTGGAGGCGGACTATGAGGAGCTCCTAGGTAAGTGGATAGCTACGAGATCGGAGAATCTTTGAGGGTCTGATTGACTATTATGCTAACAGAGAAGACAATCCATGATGAAGAGTCTGGTGATGCCGAATCTATGCAGGACTTCAAGGTTGGTTCCGCGCTTCCGCGCTTCCAGGTTTGGGCTAACGCTCGCGGGTTTCAGAATAAGCTTGAAGCTCAGTATGCCGCTAAGCGGGATGCTCACCTTAGTGAAGTTGCAGATCTCAAACAACAGCTTGAGATGAGAAGCAACGAGATTCGTGCGCTTAATGGTACTATTGATAGTCTCAAGAGTGTGAATGAAGAACTCAAGGTAGGTTTCAATGATTAGCCCGTAGTTTGAGTTCTGACCAATGGCCCGCACAGCGTGCTTTCGCCGTTACTTCTGCTGGGATTGAGGGCGGCAAAAATCTTGCCGAGAGTGCTCAAGATCTTGAGCGGACAAGAAAGGCGATTAATGTCCAGCTCGCGGAATTTGATGGTGTAAAGAAGTCCCTTATGCGCGACTTACAGAACCGCTGTGAGAAGGTAAGTTGCATCTGTTTCTATTTTCCTACCACGCTTATTGATGACTCTTGGAAAAGGTTGTCGAGTTGGAAATTCAGCTCGATGAAATCAAGGAACAATACAGTAATGTCATTCGTAATAGCAACAGCAAGGCCCAACAGAAGAAGATGGCCTTCCTAGAGCGTAACCTCGAGCAACTCACACTCGTTCAGAAACAGGTTTAATCTGCTCGCCCTCGATCATTATCGGACTCACTAACTGGTTTTTCCAAAACAGCTGGTGGATCAGAATTCCATGCTCAAGAAGGAGGCTGGTATTGCGGAACGAAAGTTACTTGCCCGCAACGAACGTATCCAGAACTTGGAGGCCCTTCTTCAGGATGCCGATCGCCGATTGTCTGCACAAAACCAGAAATTCGAGGCCCAACTACAGGCAGTTAAGGAGCGCCTAGACCAAGCCCGAGGTTTGTCTTCCCTGAAATATGGTTCGCAGAATAGTATTCCTGATAAATTCTCCACAGCTCAAAAGGTTCCTGCCGCGTCAACGCTGAACTTTGGTCGGATTGCGAAGCCTCTGCGAGGTGGAGGTGGAGCAGCGCCACCATCCGCTCCTATTGGATCCTCAGTCACTTCCAATCAGTTGAGTCGTGTGCAGAACGAAGAAGCTGGGTAAGCTATTCATTCGTTCTGTATGATCCATCTCTAACGGGACTGCCGTGGCTCTTCCGTTTGATCTACTAGTAATGGTATGTCACCTTTGTTCATATATTCATTTATGGATATTGATGAACTGATCTGCTTGTCCCTTCCAGCGAAACGAGCGTCTTGGTTCTTCAACTCATCACGGTGAATTTAAGTAATTGTTGTGTGTTACTTCTTTGCTTTGCCCTCTTGCTCTTCTCGCATACCCAGTCTATTTCTCGCATAGCATTTACTATCATTATGGTCCGGAGTGCATTAATCATTCACGGATCCTCCGGCAATATAAACTTGGACCCCTCAATTGTGAGTGTGTACAATGTGCTTAAACCAAAATTGTGGCACTGGCATCGTGGTAAAGTTCGTGTCAACGGACCAGGGACAACTCAACTAGTCCGTAGCCGTGCAACGAAATGATACCTGCGGTTTCTGAGAAGGGCTGGGCGTTCAATTCGGTTCGAGGTATCCAGAACAACCCTTCACGTAACTGAACATGAAAATTTTTATGCCAGTAAACGTAGAAACTGTAGAAAATTGGATGTTGCTTAACCTCACAGATCTATTTGACTCGCTGATATCAGGGTTGTTTATAGACCAGTCGGCTTCCTTAGCCGGGTGTCCGTGGCTTTGGAGCTTGGCGGCATATGGATCGCGAAGTTCAGCGTCCAGCTATGCCGTGGAATGGCCGAGTGTGTGTCTGCGAATGCGCAGTCGAGTCTGAATTCGGGAGTTGTCACTCCAATTCCATCCGCTTTTTATGAAAAGTTTGGAATGGAGGATAGCTTTTGAAGAGCGTAACGGGTGTGGGAAAATGAAAGGGATTGACAAGGGTAGGCTCCTGGATGCCGCTATGTGGGGACTTCTTATTACGTCATTGATGCGCTATGTGAGCCGGAAGGAAGTTGGTAGGAGGGACAGAAACGTGTAGAGACGCTACTTGCAGCATGCACTGAGAAGACATTTCAATGGTCGGACCGTACACAGGACAAGTTCGTCACCGTCACCAAAAGACGACTCGCCGAGAAGGAGGTGTTTGTCCATGCTTGTCGTCACGATTCACTAGCGGGGACCTGAAAATAGATCAAGATCCAACTCAGATGTGCGTTAGCTTATTTGGTCGGGTTGAAACGAGGTATATAATTTTTATATTCATATTTCCTGGAAAATGCCTCCGTATGGTGGTTTAATTCCGTCGGACATGCTCGCATTCCTGAATGGAGATTTGGAGTCACTGTTTGCGCTAAGGGTCCTGGTCTTCTCCCTGTTTTTGGTGGTGGACATTTCAGTTCATCCCTCCACACTCCTTTCACACCTTCCACTCTGTCCAGTCCTCTGTACCTCGACAGCCTATACCCCTAGCCTTGTGAGTTCTCGTGTCCTACGCATTCTGCCATCCTTCGTGTCCTTCTCCAGATTTGCCTATCCGTGTCCTGTTCTTTTGCCTCACCCAATATTGTGTCCAGCCTATTGCTCACCCACCTTATTGTGTGCGGGATAATCTTTGCTGTTTCCAATTGTTCTGCAAGCTTTAATATCCGTTGGCTACCAACCATATTTGTTCTGCATAATCTCCCTTAGTGAGTGCTCTCTGCTTGTCAACCGCGAACTACTCACCCATCCATATCAGTCTAATCATAATCGTCTACAAAATGTCTGCTGTTAGCTCTCGTAAACCATCCGGTTCCACGAATCCTTCGAGGAATCAATCCCCTTCTCGCTCGCCGACTAATGTAAGGAGAGTGCTTGTTATGAACCGTGAGATTAATAACTGGTGTTTCCTAGACTCAATCGCAACGATTGATCAACACCGGGGGTTCCTATGCTGTTGGCGGTAACCTCAGTGGACTGAAGAGTTTGAATTCTGGGTGGCAGGTAAGAGTCGGCATTTCTATGATACGCCTCGGCTTAATTATCTACTTTAATCTCAGGTCTGGACAGGTTCTCAGCCGAGAAATACACCTGGGTCTTCAGTCGCAAGTGTTCATGAGGTTTCCCCCCCTCGAAGTGATGCTACACAACGTGGTAGTCTCACTGACTGGACATCCTTGTCAAGGCCTGCAACGAGCAGGAGTTGGGACGAGGTGCACGATCACGTCAAGCTGGTATGTATCCTGTGCAATATATATATAATACCCCCGTCCTTCTTTTCATACCAGACTCAGGACCCTGTCGCGAAGGCTAGGCAGCCGCCCGTCGGACAAACGGGGGTGTTGTCAGTTCCTCGGATTGTGAGTGATCATATACGACGCTGTCATGGAGAAGCTAATGGATCTCCAGGAACAAACATTGGCACTGAAAAATGGTTAGTGGACATGACCGGGTATTCTCATTCCCGCATTGACGAATAATCCAAGGCCTAGTTTCAGCCAACTCCCCCACTCGACCGTATGGTCCGGCGTACCAGAAGTCACCTATCACTGCAACCTTTGACGCCCTTCAAACCGCTAGGAGATCCCCTAATGTTGATGAGCTCAGCTCAGCTATGAGGGGTATGGTTGTTGAGGATGACCATGATCTTCAGCGACAGGCTGCGCTCAACCTGCAATCACGAAACCATCTCTCGCCTTCCAATCCTGTATCTTATGCCTCTTTCCCTCAACCGGATCATAATTTACCCTACCAGGCATCACAAGCAACTAGAGACTCATTCTCTGACAACCCCTTTAGTTATGATCCCTACCGCACGAATTCGGATCCACCGGCGTACTCTTCCCCCTCTATAATTAATGGTACTCCAGCACCAGTCTATCCCAGTCTCTCGCCGTTGGATCCACACCGTCGTCCGGGTTTCCTCTATGAATACCCCGTCAACCCCAGACCACCCGCGCTTCAATACTACTACCCGACTCAAGGTTTATTGTACGGACCTCCTGGACCATCTCCACTTGCGACACCGCAGATGTTATCATCGGGTAATATTTCTAGTGCCGACAAGATGGAAGTTCAGGTAAGTTGCAGTTATCTATTTACAGAGGGTGAACTGAAATTAGACGCCAGTATCCAACCATGCCCACACCTATGCTGACTTCCATGACGCCTCTAATCCCGCCTCACAATGCCAACTTCGGCTCTTTGGAACCGGGTTCTCATCTCGTTCCGTTTGCGACACCTCACATGCCACAATTCGTCCCGATGACTCCGGTATATTCGAACAGTGTACTTCCCTATCCAAGCAATCTTCGTCTTACTTCGGTGATCCGAAGCAATCTCTTGGAAGAGTTCCGAACTC
Organism: Podaxis rugospora; assembly: GCA_018524415.1. Classification (NCBI taxonomy): domain Eukaryota; kingdom Fungi; phylum Basidiomycota; class Agaricomycetes; order Agaricales; family Agaricaceae; genus Podaxis; species Podaxis rugospora. The sequence continues at coordinate 96,770 of JAEUWL010000462.1, read as the reverse complement.
GGAAATCCCGAAAGTGGGAACTTACTGTGGGTTGAGACTGTACATTTGAGATTTGAAATTTGATTTAGACCTTTTTTTTAGGATATTGTCGGACATATCGTCGAATTTAGCACAGATCAGTACGGGTCTCGTTTCATCCAGACCAAGCTCGAGAATGCAGGTCTGGAAAAAATTCGAGCTGTCTACGATGAAATCGTTCCGACATACGCCATGAAGCTTATGCAGGATGTTTTTGGTAACTATGTGAGTTTTGGTTGTGGCGCACCTAGGAACCATAATCGTTTACTAGTTTCCTTTTTAGGTAATCCAAAAGTTGATGGACTTCGGGACACAAGATCAGCGAGCTGGCTTGGCGCGTATCGTTGAGAATGAGATTGTTGACCTGTCATTGAATGTCTATGGTTGCCGCGTCGTCCAAAAGGTGCAATCTCTCGCTAACACTGTTGCTTCAACTAACTATTGGCGATAACAGGTTATTGAGTTATGCACTACCGAGCAGCAGACCCAGCTTGTTCGCAAGATAGAGCCTCACGTACTCACAGTTGTCAAAGATACCAACGGTAATCATGTTCGTTGGAACTTGCTCTTATTGGGTGGCTTGGTTTGACCTCTTACTGTATAGGTAATTCAGAAATTCGTCATGACAGTGCCACCTGAGCGCTTGTCATTCTTGAGAGCCTTCCGTGATGCTGCTCGCCAACTTGCTGTCCACCCATACGGTTGTCGTGTTTTGCAAAGATGTTTGGAATATCTACCCAACGACTATTGTCGTGGTATGATTGATGAACTTCATGGGATTGCGGACCACTTAATGCAAGATCAGTTTGGGGTCAGTGTTTCAAGTTCGCATCCCGATCAGGAGCTTACCAATGTGTTGTGCAGAACTACGTAGTTCAATACGTTTTACAGCATGGTCAACCTCATGACTGTGTGATTATTGCAACACAAATGAAGGGTCTCGTCCTAAAGATGTCCCGACACAAGTTCGCCTCTAACGTCGTAGAGAAAGTCTTGGTTCATGCAGATTTGGACACAAGACGCAAGTTAGTAGACGAAATTTTAGACATCGAGCGCGGTGTTGATCCTGTTCACGCTATGATGATGGATGCCTATGGAAGTACGTAAAATTTCGTTCCTCAAATTTCATCTGTGGTTAACCTGCCATTTAGACTACGTCATCCAAACAGCACTTAATCAGGTTGAGGGAGACCAGAGAGAACTGCTCTATTCCCGTGTCAGGTCCCATCTCATGTCCATTAAACGCGAGCCGAGACCCAAAATCGAGCCGAAACATATTGTCGCTAGTAGGTTACTCAATTAGTCCGTGAGTTGCATTTGGCTAAATCACCTTTAGTTGAGAGACTGCTCTTCGGAGACAACCGCGAAGATAACGGAATCTGATATTGGCCAATACATCGGCTGATGCCTCATATCTTCAATTGGGTTTATGATTGTAGTGGAGAATTCCTCTGAATGTGTCTACTTCACTATATTTACCTTCGCATCACGAGTTCTTCATCACACCTGCAAACCTTTTTCGTTGGACTTAGTATCTCTTGGTTGACCTCGCTTCCCGCCATCTATGCTACGTGCATTCACTATACATTCTATCGTTGATTTTTACTGGTGATAGCATTTTGAAGCTCAATGTGCGAACGAACTGATCCGGTGAGACACATGATTTTTCGGAGACCGTGACGTGTCGGGGCCCCAAAGCGAACCAAATAGCGGTGTGAAGACCACGAACTAACTTGGCCCCACTTAGTTCTCATTTTCTCCGTCCTTCCCATTCCTTCTTGTGTCTCTGTACTATTGACATTATGAGTGGCACAGAGGCAGCAGCTTCGCTGTTTGGTTCCGAAGACCCGTCGTCCGACCCGTTTGCAACACTTGGAACAGAAGCTTCGGACAACCCCTTCGCCGGTGTCACTGCTGACAATTCCGCAGAGTCTGCTGCACCTGCCAATCTTTTCGACGACCTCGGGGAACAAGGATCATCATCAACTGGAATTGAAAATCCAAGCAATACTCGACCTGCAGCGCAGGGCTATGGATACGGTCCTGATCCTTATGCTCCCACATACGGGGCCGATGGGACACCGGAGACTTATGGAACATATGGGACTCAATCGCAGTGGGATGGGAATCAGGCATATTATGGTGCCAGTACTACAAGTGATTTTAATGTGTTTTGCGGTGGTATTCGTTGTCTTAATAGCCTTTACAGACAACACATCGTATGACACCAACAAATATACACCGCCAGCTCCTCGCAACCCATACGTACCTCCCCATACTTCGCCCTACGTCCCTTCGTCGAATTATCAACCTCCCGTACCCCAACAATCCACCTTCTCTTACCCTGGGAATCAGTCACTTGCCTATGATACTCACAACGCACCAGACTCATATGTTCCTCAACCAGTGACCCAACCTTATGGTACATATAATTCTGACACGTCGGCCACGAGCGGAAACAAGTCCACATCAGTGTATGAACCTCCTTATGCCGCCCCTCAAGCGCCGTCATATTCCTCGCCACCGGCGCCCTCTCCTTCCAAGATGAATCTAGCCACAGTTCCTTCCCCACCAGCTCCAACGACGACGCAAGTTACACGGCCCAAGGTATCCAACGCCTACGATCCTCCTTTTCTTGCGACGTCCTATAGTCGACGGAACGTTTCTGGACCAGCCAGACTGGGAACGGGACATCCCACACCCGCCTACGCCGCATATCAGCCTACTACCACCCCCCCTCTCCCGCCCCCGCCCCCGCGTGTGCCTGCTGCATCGTCAACATATGCCCGACCTTCCTCGCAGCCCGTCACACAGACGCCTGACTACACTACGACTTACGTACCGCCTCCAACCCAGCCCCAATCCACCCGGATCAATGAGACCAACGTCCCGCATGTTGGACCCGAGCCTTATACCCCCGGCCCTTATACTTCAAGTGCTCCGCCCTCACTTCGATCATCAGAATCCTATGCACCGGGTTCTGAGGCTGCCTCACACCCTCACAGGGCATATGCAGCAGCGAGTGATGTCCGACTTAACGCCAGCCAAGTTGCTCCGGACACTACAGCTTTACAATCAGGGTCTGGCGTAGATTTTTTTGATCAATTCAATCAGCAGGAAAGTCAGCCCGACCCCCAAGAGCTCGCGACCGAGTCCCAATCTCCCCCTGTTCCGCCAGTCTCTTCGTCACCGGCACCCATTAGTCCCGAAGTCAGTCGCGTATCACCTTATTCACCCAACACTCCTCTAACTTCGAGTCCGCAAAAGTCCCTCAAGGCCATTTCTCCTCCCCCGCGTAAACCAAGTCAAGATCCAGGTCAAGTTTTGAGCCCAAGGCAGAGCCCTCGACCTCCTTCAACTTCCTCTCCGGTGTATGCTTTATCCCACCCACCTCGTGCTTCTCCGGATTCCCGAAAAGATTCATTTGCAGGTAGCGAATACATTCCGAGGACGCAAACGGCCTCCCCAGGCCTCAATGGAACCGCAGACACAATTAGTCCATACACCCCACCAAAAGGTCCTGCAACACGATCCAAGTCGACATCTGTGACTTCTGTCGATAGAATTAGTTCACCAGATTCACCTTCAAGCATTGCGCATGACCGCTTTGCACCTCGAGGCGCACGTGTCACCAATGTCTATGGAATCGAGAGAACTGGATCACCGACCTCGTTCTCCGCACGCACGTCTGATGGTCGGCAAAGCACGAAGCCGCAACAATCATCATACTTGCCGCCCGTTTCCGAGTTCCCCTACACTCCCCACACTCTCTCACAGGAGTCGACTCCCATAGCTCAAGACCCATATGCTCCTTCCCAGCATAACCGCCTTGTCAAACCGCCTTCATCCGTTGTGGGATATGGGCAGTCACCTTACGGCTACAGCGCGGATTTGTCATCTCCCCAGGAAGCTACCATTAAACCTACAATTGCGCCCTATGCGCCTTCACCCTCTCTTGTTGGTGCCAATGACCCTTTGGGACGTACTTCAGTTCGTGTCCCAGTGGTCAATTTTGGGTTCGGGGGAAAACTCGTTACATGTTTCCACGACGCGGGAATGTTAAACACAGGCTTCGATGTTGCTCTCTCCTCGCGGACTTCTACCAAAGTGCATCTACGAAACTGGAAGAAAATGATCCCGGAATCTGCGCTAGACTTCACGACGGCGTTTCCTGGTCCTCTGCATGCGGATCCTGGTCCACCTAGCACTGGAATCATGAAAGCCACAGCCTCTGCCCAAGCAAAGACGAAGAAGACGCAACTCACGAAGTATCTCTCTGGTCGCATAGAGGAAATCATGCAGGGCTTGGGTTATTTGCATAACGGGAGTGTTGAGAAGCGTACAGCAGAGGGAAAACTAGTTCTCGTGAAGTTGTTGAAGATCATGGTTGAGAACGACGGTCGCTTGCTCGGAACGTAAGTCACGTCGACCACTATAGACTCGAACTAATAACCTGTGAAGACCTCAACTGGACTCCACTGTCCGAGCTGCCCTGGTTCCCAGGCTTGAAGGTCTATTATCAAATGGCGATTCCGGCGCGAACTTTACGACTACAGTAGATGCAGCCGGGCTCCTCTCTGATTCTTCGTATGGATCATTAGCCGCTGGAGGCGACGTGGCAACGATTTCGGTGACAACTCTCCGGGCGGCTGCACTAGACAAAATTGAAGAGTTCCTTCTCCGTGGCGAGCGTCGCCAGGCGTATCATTATGCTTTGGATGAGAAGCTGTGGGCACATGCCATGGTAATCGCAAGTAGCATTGACAAGGAGGCTTGGAAAGAAGTTGTCAGCGAATTCATCAAGACTGAGCTTGGAGTCAAAGGAGACAGTGGCTTTGCACTATCCGGACGTCCTGATGTGCAGGGTTCCCTCGTTAATGGAAGGGAAGGGCTCCGGATAGCATATAGTCTGTTCTCAGGACAAGGAGCGGGTGCAGGTAGGAGTATTATACATATAGTGGCATGGCTGCTTACCATAACTATTATTCTCGCAGTGCAAGAATTGGTTCCCAGGAATATCCTTACAAAGGCGAGCAGTCGCTTACCCATTCCCGCGCCGACACTAGGCCAGCCGACTCCTAGAACACCCAATTTTTCCATCCCGGTAGCTGGTGCCAAGATTCCTACCGAGTCTCTCACAAAATGGGCAGAAATTGTCGCAATGATGATTTCATCGCCACTTACAAACGATGCATCTGCAGCTTTAACTGCTTTAGGAGATCAGCTTCTGGCAAACGGTTGGTTGGAAGCCGCTCATGCTTGGTATGTTGCAGGATTGAATTCATGAGAAGGAGGATCTTAATGTTTCCTTAATGTTTCATAGCTACCTCCTTTCCCCACAAACGTCTCCTCTCGGCGGAGTCGGTAATCCTGCTGCACGGATCACATTGTTAGGTTCCAAGGGCCCTGCAGCCGTCCCAACATTCTCAAGGGACCCCGACCCCATTATATTCACTGAGATCTTGGAATATGCCCTAGCAACTGCCCCTGTGCCAAAAGGCCAAGAGCCTAACCATGGTATTCCCCACCTTCAGGCCTATCGCTTGCTTCGTGCTTTTGCAGCCGCTGAAGCTGGTGATCTTGGCACGGCTGGCAGGTTCGTCTCATTTCCTATCTTCATCTATCTTCATCCAAGGCAATTCTGATCTCCTATCTAGGTACTGTGAAGCAATTACAGCCTCCCTCGTCAGAGGATCTCCTTACTTTACGCCAACGATGCTCGAACAACTCAACAGCCTCGCCGATCGACTCTCCGGGGTATCTCACTCTGATAAACCAAACTCGTGGATGGCCGGAAAGATTTCCAAACCGAGTCTTGACACGATCGGGGGGTGGCTCGAAGGAAGGTTTACTAAGCTAGTCACCGGCGAGTCTGACAGCCCATCATCGCCACAAGACGAAACTGGGAAGCCAGAGGCTCAAAGTCTCACGGGCCCATTCGCCCACTACAATGCCATCTCCTCGGCAACTAATTCTGCGAGATCGTCGCCCCAGCCTACCTTTGTTACACCTGCATACGCTTTACCCCCGAGGACTGGGTCCGCGATGTCGAACAAGGCCCCATATGGGATTGATAGAGGGTCTTCTGCAATGGAACCCATGAGGAGGAGGACATCCCCTGGCCCTGTGACGCCCCAGGTTGTGTCTGCGAGTGCTGCTATAACGTCGTTCCCATCCATCCAGACCCAATTGAACAACTATGATGGCAGTAACTATTCGAATGGATACAGTCCTGATTCAGATCTGCAGACGCCAAAACCAGCGCTTAATGATGCCAGAGACGAAGCAAATGCACAGGAGGTTATGTGGTGGGGATCATCTGCGTATGGAGATACCGGGAAGACGCCGACGGCGTCACACTTTGAGAAGGTTGAAGATACCAACGGAGGGTCAGATTCGAGTGGGTTTTTCTCTCCAATGAGTAACCAGACATTTGCTCTTGGACCGCAATCGTCTTCATCGTCGTTGAGGCACGAACAGACCTCATCATATGAAGATGATGAAGATGATCTAGGATTGGGCAATAATGCTAATAAGAAGAAGGAACTGACAACGGAGGGTGATGGGCAAGCAGAGAAATCTACCGCTGCTCCCGTGAAAGAGGAAGAGAAGAAACCCGGTGGGTTCTCACTTATTCGGGGAATTTTTTGCACGCTCACTCATGCCCGACACCAGAAAAACAGCCTGCACAGCAGCAGCAGTCGTCAGGTTGGTTCAGCCGCTGGTGGAAACGCAGCGAAAACGCCTCAGGAGGACCTATCAAGGCCAGCTTGGGCGAAGAAAATTCGTTCTACTACGACAAGGAACTCAAACGCTGGGTTAACAAGAAGGTAATGTTTCCCGTCTTAAGTCATCCACGTCGCTATGACGCGACTGACACGTCTGTTGTCTGTTCTATTTTCAGGCAGGGGCAGAGGCACCAAAACCAGCGCCGGCACCACCACCTCCGCGCGCGCAAACAGCGTCACCAGCAATGACAGGACCGAAGGTGCCTGGGCCTGGCGCTGCGAATGGAATGGTGAATGGGAATGGACCGACTGCGAGGTCGGCAAGTGCGATTGACTTGACCACGTCCCCGCCCACGAACAAAGCCTCAATGCGTGTGAGATCTTACTTGGCACCGCCTGCATTGGATTCAGCGCCCCCTACACCAACGGGTACCAGGCTCGGTCCTGGAGCGCCCCCTCCAGGCAGGCCAAAGAGTCAAGCGTCGCAAAAGAGGAATATCAGGAGCCGGTATGTAGATGTGTTTGCACAGGAAGGTGGGAGTGGTGCTTAAACACTTGGATGATTTATTCGTTGTATTATACCATTTCCTCTCTTCTATTTCGTCGATTGATTGGCCAACGTCCTATGACGCTTGTTATATCACTTATGAGCAGCAAGGATAATACGTTTTCATGTCATAGAGCTTTTCTCCCTGATATGGTCTTAAATACATGAATGAATGTCCAGGTCCCCAAGTTTAGAGGAAAAGTTTGAAAGGGTATCCGCGGTTCTTTACACGGAAGAGCGAGACGAGGACGGAATAGATGATGATGATAACGGCTGACCAGAGATATACCTGAGCGCGTTGGCGGTTTGGAGAGGTCTGGTAGGGCACAACAAGGGTGAGCATGAGGAAGGAGAGCGAGAGTAAACCATCTGCGATTGCTTGTTAGTCCAGCCATTCCAAATTGACGAGATACGGAACCCACAGATGAACGCGACGACGTGAACCTCTTGACCGTATTGGCTCTGGAAACCAGCAGCGATCCAACCGCCTGCACCAACTGTGGGCATGTTCCTGATACGGGTGAACATGTAACCAGAAACCATCACGAGCGAGGTGAGGACAGTTCCCAAGGCCCATGTCCAGCGAGACTGGATGAGTGGAGACGCGAAACGAAGGGAAAGTAAGAGGGAGAGACCGAAGATGAAGATGAGAACCACACGAGTCCAGTCGATGGGGTCACGGTAGGGGATTGGAGTAGGAGTGTGCCTGGAGAGGAATTCTGCGAGTGGGCCAGGTTCAAAACCACTAGATTGTGTACAGTTAAGGGATATGATATGGGGTGAACGAGGAATTGTGACGCACTCGGCGAAATCGTATTGGGTGGGGGTGGTCTTGGCAGACGCACGGTCGCCTTCGGTGGGCGCATAAGCTATGACAACTGGTGCAGACGAGAGGCCGAGCTGAAAGGTGGGGTTAGGTTAATAGACGCACTCGACCGCGGAAAGAGTCGAAAGTACCTTTTGGAAGACGGTGGGAGCGTCATCAAAGTCCAGCGTGGCAAAGAAGTGGCTGTCGCGTTGCGGCTGGGGTACACTGGCCCAAGCCTTTGCGACGGCATTCCATGATGGGTCAAAATCTCTGCGGGAGTGTTATTTGAAGAGATTGGGGATGTATGGGAGGACGTACTTGCAAGGAGTGCACTTGCGCCTCTTGTCGAGGGCGGTGAGCTGGATTGAGGTAGACCAGGTGCGCTTGGGAGCGGTGAGGATGTCAAAAGTCTTGGAGTCGAGCTTTATAACGCCATTGCCTTGCTGGGAGAGCTTGACGAGGTGGTGGTGGGGTGTTGCGGCAAAGGCGAGGGGGGCGAGGAGGAGGGTGAGGAGGGACTTCATGGTGGTAAGTAGGAGGGTGAGGAGGGACTTCATGGTGGTAAGTAGGAGGGTGAGGTTGATATGTGACTTTTTTCCAGAAAAGGAAGCCGAGGACGATGATTGGGAGCAAGAGGGAATGGCTGGGTGTGTGCAATGACATCGCATGCCCTCCTCCTCCGCCTGTTCCTCTCTCCCACCTTCTTTTCCCTCCATGTCGCCCTAAAATATCTCCTCATATATGTACACAACATCGGCATCACATACTACCTCACCCGCAGACTCAGGGAACTCGATGTTCACGACCTCTATGATGTCTGGGGATTCATATGGTGATCCTCTTTGCTCCTCTGCCCTTATCCCTTATTCAGTGCCCTAATCCAGTCATCTGCTCGTAACCCGTCCCTCAAAGTCGCGGGCTCTCGAGGTCTTTGTTGTCGAAACAGCCCAGCGTTCGACCCACATTGCAATGATCGTGCGTCTGGAGCCCCCCTCACCATCCCCTCTTCCAATCTTACCCATTACCAGACACTATGGTTCATGCAATCATCCCTTCACGACCTCTCATCCACCCGCCATTCCCAGTCCTTTACCATCTGTCAACGCGTCCTCCACAAGTGTCACGAGATAATATTCAATGATCTACCACACCCAATCACTGCCCCATATCCCTCCTCTAAATTATCCACCTACATCCCGTTCTCTCGGAAAAAGGTCAGACACCATGTCGAACCCGCACTTGTTGGTATCGGTGTCGTTCTCGCAGCCACACCAGGCATGCCAGCCCTTGCCGACTTTACCGGTCAGATCGCCATTGAACAAGGTCGCGCTGACGATGACGGGAGAGAATTGCGCAGTTTACAGATGATTGAGACAGATGTTGCACCTCCACCCAAGGCGATCGAACCGGTTGGTGTGGACGATGATGCAGACGACGTTGACAGTCCGCGAGTGGAGGAGAGCGGAGGTTCATCGTCTCCCGCCTTTTTAGGGCAAACAGACAATCAGCAAGGAGTACCGCCAGGTGCGCCATTAGCCCGACGACGTACTATCGCCGCTGCCCAGACTGTACCAGCTCTTCCCCTGCACCTACATTCCATCCGACGTTGGCGAGCTTCGGATGATCCACTTGGTCAACTGGATCCCGAGCTACCACCCGTCCCACATCAGTCTTCACCCTCCCTATCCGCCCTGAAAACCCCACCGCGATCCGCTGCTCCCAATGTGGCCGATGCTCTACTTGAAAAGTATGACGTTCGTGCCCAAACTCTACTTTTACGGGGACACTACTGTCATTCAGAAGTACGTCCGTACAACTTGTTGTCGACTGGACTGATCACCATCAATAGATCCAATTTATCCTGGATCTCGAGAACATCTGTAATCGCCTCCTCATCGTCCCAAAACCTGCCCGCGTGAGTGCACTCAGAGCGGAGCTCACTGCCCTAAATCACAAATTACCAGCAGAGGTGTGTCTTTTTTGGTCTCTCGCCCCATGCCAGTTAACAATTCACCCCTCAGGTTTGCATGCCAATGTGGTGCAGTTCTTCAGATGCTCCCTGCGGGCCTAACAATATACCCCAACCCCATCACCGAATAGTTAGGATCCCCCCTGGCGAAAGTGTGGTCCTCAACTCAGCTGAACGAGCACCATATCTACTTTTAATCGAAATTTTGCACGACGATCTTGATTTCGATCCATCCAAGCGGGCGAACAAAGAAGTCTTAAGGAAAATCGTGGCCAAGGAAAACGAACGAAAAGGTGCTTCAAAGGACCTTGTTCCTTTCGGTCGTGGAAAGTCCAAACAGCAACAACAACAACCGCAACTGAATACAGACGACGCCGACCTCGCAGCTGCGAACCCCAGGGTTCCCCCTTCTCTCATCGTCCGAACATCCCCACCCTCAACGGCGACACCAGGCGGTGCTTTCCTTCCAACGGACGTGGACAACCCAGAAGAAGAAATCGACCTTGTTGAGCAGCTGTACGGTTCTGAACAACCTTTACGATCAGCCAACCTTGATCTGGCAGAGTCGATCGTGTTACCACCGGCTCCGAAGAACAAAGACCTAGACATGGCTGCATGGTCCGCCTCGGGGCCTTCTACTCCAAATACCGACAATGCAGGACAATCAAAAGGATTTCAATCCATGCGAAGGAGCCAGAGTGGGAGTGGAAATGTCCAAACGTCGAACGGTACCACCACACCTCCGGCTGTAGGACAATCTAATGGTGGACACGGTGTCCTCTCGTTAGACGATTATTCGGAACGCATGCGGACGGCCGCCATCATGCTTGCGCAGCTCAACGCGAATATGGTTCGGGAACAAGTGTCACCGATACCTATACCACATTCTGCATCCATTGGTGGCCCCGTACCCGTAACGCCAGACACACCTGCACCGACAAGTAGAGGAACATGGATCCCCGGAACAAGCTGGCTTACCGGGTCTTCCTCAACCACTCCCAACGACGCGACGTCGCCACATCTAGACCATCATCCCGCCATGACGCCAACTCCATCACAGGGTCGGACGCGACTACAATATGCTGAAGCACAGCAGATCAGAGATAGAATTATGAAAGAGATGCTGGCGTTGGAGGAGGAGCGGATGGAGCGGATGAAGGAAAATCGGTCTAGTCCGGGTGGCGGTGGAAGTGTTGGAGCTGGGTTGGGGATTAGAGGTGTAGATATTGGAGGAGGCGAGAAGACAGCCGAGGATGAGGGGATCATTAGACGCGAGTTGAATAAGGCAGATCCATCTGCTGTCGTATTTAGTGAGAGTTGGGCTGCGAAGAGGGTGAGTTTATGCGCCTTGATGTTTCTGATAAGAACGAATGCTGACTAGGAGGACATCCAGAGTAGGATAAAGGGTGCATCGCCTTATGGCCATCTTGGTACGATCCACGTGGCCCAATGCAAGTGAAACTGAAATTGACATTTCTGTCGTCCTTTCTGTTGCTATTGCCCACTAGCGAATTGGGATTGTGTATCCGTCATCGTCAAAACGGGTGGTGATTTGAGGCAGGAACAATTGGCTGTCCAGTTGATACGAGAGTTCCAACGGATATGGGTAGAGGAGAATTGTCCCTGTTGGGTGCGATAGTAAGCCCGTCTTTTTCGTTGATGTTGACATTGGTTTTGCTGATTGGTGGTGACCAGTTTCCGCATCTTGATCTTAGGGGCGACTTCTGGCCTAGTGGAGACAATCACAGACGCAGTTTCGATACACTCAATAAAGAAGGCAGAATACGCGAAGCGGTTGGCACAAGGCAAGCTGGGACATGTTACACTTATGGACCATTTCAAATCGGTAAGTTGACCATATATGTTTCAATGATGCTCGTAACTAACTCGCACAGACGTACGGTGATCCCTCTTCTGCAAAGTTCATTCGCGCCCAACGCAACTTTGCAAAGTCCCTAGCAGGCGCGCCCCTATTCTATCACTAATGGTCATCCTTACTCAATTCCCGCTCCGTGTTCCAGGCTACTCAATCGTCACATTCCTCCTGCAAGTCAAAGATAGGCATAACGGCAACATCCTGCTCGACCGCGATGGTCATCTCATTCACATCGACTTTGGTTTCATCCTCAGCAACACACCAGGCAACATCGGCTTCGAGGCTGCACCGTTCAAGTTACCTCCAGAGTACATCGAAGTTCTTGGCGGTGTAACGGGTGCGCCGTTCCTCGAGTTTAGGAGGTTGTTTAGGGAGGGGTTCGAAGCTGCGAGAAAACATTGCGATCGGATTATTAGTAAGTGGCCTCATTTATAGTATAGCTTGACCGTTGTTGAAGTGTGGTTTTAGCACTGGTGGAACTGATGCAGAAGGATTCGACATTGCCATGTTTCGCGCTCTATGGTGAACAGACGGCACAACATTTGAGGGACAGATTCCAGCCTACCTTGACACATTCGTTAATTGGGGAGTATGTAGACCGGTTGATCGACACGTCCTTGGGTTCAAACTGGACGAGATTGTATGACTCTGTGAGTATGTTTGCCTCTCCACCTTTCCATGGGCACTGAGAAAGTTTACAGTATCAATATTATTCGCAATCCATTTTATAAAGAATCGACATGTTTCTTCATCGTTAACATGTATATCGTTCTTTCTGCTGCTTACGCCAATACCTTCATTTCCTCGATTTTAGCGCTCTCTAAATTCAAGTAAGAAGAAACAAGTATTAAAAGACAAATGTACACCAGTAAGCACCAATAGCGACTGGAGATAACGACAGCGATTTGTGCACAAGGCTAACAATAAGCTGACCGTCCATCATGGAACTATTACTGTCCACTTGTAGCGAAGGATTGGTAACAACGACCGGAGCGAGAAAATAGCGCTGGATATAGATTGCCCGAAGGAAACTGGTTAGAATACATTTTGAGCAGTCTGAATGTGTTCAGGAGAACATCTTGTCATAGCGATTCAGGCACGAGTACCATTCATAATCTGTGTGAATACGTGTTAATTCAAATCAAATCGAAACAAGGGCGGAGAAGCAACGTACCAAAGTTGTCCTTTTCGTCACACCAGCACTTACCCCTCTTGTGGGCTTCGCCTTGTGGACAGTGTTGGAAAGGTTCATGACGGTAGCCTAGGAGATATATTTAAACAAATGACAGTCTATTTCGTATGGCAATGGACTCACCAATGTCATTGAAAAAGTGCTATTTGTCACAAGGCTGAGTCAGACGTTATACAGTTCTGTGGACAAATGACCTACAATCTGCTCCTTCTTTGCAAAGAGGGCAGCACCGATACTGTGCACGGGTGCATCTCCCCAACGCTGAAATCGCTGTGAGCATTCGCTGAACAAAACCAGAGTAGGGGTGAACGATGCACCTCGTAGTAAAATCCTCCTGCCTTGTCCAGGTACTCGAAGAACTTGGAGTAAGCTTCCCCTCTCCAGAAGTCGAGGTCACCGATCTCGAAGTTGCTCCAGACTGTATCAATTTTAAGTCAGTGTATGTTCGCACATTAACCTGGTGAGCTGTAGAAGCACATACAGTGGCAGCGGTTATAAGTGCTTCCTCCATCATCAGACAAGAATTGCATCCCGTTTCCTTGTTCAAGATATTGCGGGTTTTCTTTCATGAACTCTGGATATTGGTATTATTGAATACTTGAATGCATTTGAATGGTTGGGTAATTTCGTACCTCTGACCGTCTTCCAGAGCGTTGGAATAGTCGCCTCATACTCATACAGCGAGATGGTAAATCCTTAACACATGAACATGAACACCTCGCACATAGCTGCAGAAATCCCTATTCTCACCATAGACCTTATTCTGATCCTGCATGATGAGGAAAGGGTCGTAGTCGATGTCACAGAAAAATTTGACGTCGGGTCTTGGAAAAAAAAAAAAAAAAGAAGGAAAGAAAAGTAGGTGTGATGCAGTTACAAAAGAGATGCAGATTATACTCACTCCACTCTGATGAACCAAAAGTATTTCAAGCCGCGTTAGTCGAAATGGATGCCCTCTGGGACATGGATCAAACTCCAGACAGACCTCCAGTAGTACCTGTACGGTTTCAGGATTTCTTGCCTGTAGAAGAACTAGATCCCTGTCAGTTGAACACCGACAAGACGAAAATTGTCACGAACTCCAGAGTTGAAACGGCACATATTGCGATACCTATCCAGTCGGGGTGAGAACGAAACCCGAATATATCATGAAACAAACATACGGGACACTGCCTATATGATACTATAAGCATAAGCACTATTCCAAGATTGAACCCAAAACTCACCTCCATAAATAACGTTGTCCTTGACCATAGCTTTGCGCGCCTCTGAGGCCTTCTCTTCATCGATCCAGTCCGGCTGGACCCAGTCTTCACGCGGAATGAGGCCATATTTGACCGTCGAATCCGTTAGTTCCTCAACACGCCTACAGACCAAGAGTCCGAACACGTCAGCACCTGCCCCACTCGTCAAGCCGAGAAACCCTTCGCAAGAAAAAACATGAGGAAAGGAGAACATACTTCTTGAAACTCTCGTCGAACGGCTGGTCATTCAACAATACATAGTCATACCCAAATTTCTTATTAAACCTGTCCTCCATCTGTTTCATGCTGCTCGCGACGCCGTTGATATCACCGTTCCGAGCTGTAAGAATTGATTGCAATCATTCAGTGTTCATTAGCGACACGTATGCGAATAAGATTTCACACATGCCCGCAGACGTACCAAGGATGACTATGGCAGCATTCGCTTTCCGTCCTTGTGGCGACGTGTGATTCTGTTTCAGGTAGTACTCGTCGGGGACCGGTGTCTTGTATGGTGGGTTTGCACCTCCGAGGTGCTTTTTGAGGTTCTCCAGGGACGTTGCCTGTCCATATACCTCGTTCGAGAAACTGAGAATGTAGTGTAAACTGATCTACAAGTAATAATGAGCCTCAGACAAGGGATGTGAAGTGCCAAAACATGGACAGCTCCATTCGGTCGGGGATTGCGGTCGAACTCACGACTATGACCAGGACGAGGACGACGTATCGCATTGTGGTCATCATAGTTGCAAAATAAGGGGTGTCCCTCAAGTTCGAGGAATGACACTAGACGGATGTGCAAGGAGAAGGAGTGAGAGAGCAAGGTGAGTAAGTGGTAGGTGTGGTAATTTGTTCTCCGGGATTGGAGACGGCACTGTTACCATCATGTCTCACGTGCCTTTGTTGATCACAACTATAAACTAACCGCTTTCGTGCTTGGCCAGATTAACCACCTGTCCTGTCGGCTACACTGCAGTAGTTGTTCTGTTCCTCGTTACTCGCCACTCGTTAGTCCCACCTGACCTTTGAGCTGCTGCAGCATTTCCTGTGGTCGGGCATCACTGCACATTTCCCCTGAGTATTCATTCGCTTTTGTCCCGGAAGGTTATGTCCACGAAGTTGTATTGAAGATGGTATAAATAAATAACAAAACTCCTACAAGAAGCAGAATAATACGATGTAATCCTATTTTGTATAGATACAGACAGGTCTATGAGGAACCCAGCCCATTCATCCACGGGTAGCCAGCCAAACCCGCATCGTCCTCCTCAGTTTCATGGCGATCATGCAAACAGTGCCTCAAATCGACGCAAACACGAGTTGGGAGCGTAATCTGAAAAAAAAAAAGGCGCTCAGGGGAGTACAGCGCACCGGTGGATCATCCAACATACCGAAAGAATCTTTGGGGTCGCACGAGCATCGTCCTTTTGCCCATTCCTCTCCAGATGGACAATGCTGGAAAGGGTCATGGCGGTAGCCAATGTCGCGGAAGAAATGTATTTGATCCTTCGAGGCGAAAAGCGATGCAGCAATGCTATGAACGGGTGCGTCTCCCCAACGCTGAAAAATCATCTTTTAGCACCCTGATGACTATCTTCACAATACGGCAACTGACCTCGTAATAGAAACCGCCTTTTGACTCTAGAAAATCAAAGAACGCCTGATATGCCTCACCACGCCAGAAGTCCATGTCGGCGATTTCGAAGTTGCTCCAGACTAAGATAGCAAAGTTAGACTGAAGGTCAAACACTAGCGTTTAAGACCCACAGTGGCATAGATTATACCCAGAGCCATCGTTGTCGGACACGAACTTTAGTGCGTTGTTAGGGTCCAGGTACTCCGGATGCCTCTTGGTAAACTCTATTTTACTGTTAGCGATAACGGCGATGATGTGAACATGACTTTCTCACCCTTCACCGTTGACCAGAGTGTTGGAATTGTCGGCTCCCACTCTACCAAGGAGATAGTAAAGCCTGGGATTGCATCAGCATGCTGTAATTTGTCCATCAAAGGGCCATAGAGGGACTGACTGTAAACCTTGTTGTTCTCCTGCATGAATACGAATGGATCATACGTGATGTCGCAGAAAAATTGCACACCAGGCCTTTGATTGCGTCCATGTCAACATCACGCTGGAATATTTTTAGTTGACAGGGAAATTGAAAACTTACTCGACTCTAAATTGGGAGACCGCGTATTAGTACGATTTCTCAAGGGATGAGAGGACATCATGTGGCTCACCGCCAATAATAACGATACGGTTGAAGGAGTTCATGCTTGAAGAAGAACTAAAGATAGCGTTCAGCGGAATGCCGGCACTGCCTGGTGATGACGGTACTCACCCCAGAATTGAATCGACACATATTGCGGTATCTAGCCAAGGTATTACGTTGAGCTCTGTGTTTTGGAGCAGTGATCATGAATCATTGACTTACGGGACACTGCCTAGAGATGATCAACATCAGCACCGGAATGTTTCAGTATCCTGGTGGAGCTCACCAGCATAGATGATGCCTTGTGCCATCAGGCGTGACCGACCCGCTCGGGCACGGTCCTCGTCGATCCAATCGGGCTGATACCAGTGCTCATGAGGAATCTGCCCAAAATGAACGGGAGCGTCCGTTAGAACTCGGACACGCCTAGAACGACTTTGAGACGTGAAGAAGGTGGACATAGCGTAAACGACGCACTCCTTGAACTCTTCGGAGAACGGCTCCTCATTCAACAAAACCCAGGGGTATCCATAATGCCTGTTGAAGCGATCCTCCATCTGCCGAATACTCGAGACGACACCTGCAAGGTCAGAATTCCGGCATAGAAAAACGAATGTCGCATTTGCACGTTTTGGGGGTGGAGGGTAAACGAACGTAGGTTCTGGGACGGGCACTTCAACGAGTTCAGTGGTCGTGGTTATTTCCGTTGTGGTTACCGATTCTGAGTCGTTGAGAAACGGAGGAGGCAGGGAGGCGGCAGTGGCGTTGAAAACTCTATTATGCGCGAGTTGCCACTTCTCACTGAGGTTCGAAAAGTTGGCCAGACGGGAGTAATCCGAATGCAGCATGCTCAGGACATAATGAAGTGCAACCTAGTTCGGGCTAAGCAATGGGTTAGAAATATGACCGAGCTGACGTACGACGGTGGTGAGGACGATGAGGATGAACCTCCGGGGACTGGAGGCAAAGGGTGAGAACCCAGTCATGAGGGGGGGGGGGGAGGAGGAAGGAGGGGAAAAGATCGGGGACAAGGCCAAGGGAGGAGGTGCAGTGATATTTAATTGGACGGAAGCATCGCGGAGATAGGTCCGTGGAGAGGAGATTCCGGGATAAGACAAGTGGAGTTTCACTCCATCTACTCAGTAACCATCATCCTATGTTCTCGTGCGAACAAAACACTCCACCGTTACCACATTGCCGCCCGAGTCCGCTTACACACCGTGCTGCACTCATTCTGTTCACTCACCGCCCCTATAACGCTCAGCGAGTAGCCCTCGACAATCGCTCGCCTCCTGGAGGATTTTAACCCCCAGAATGCGCAGCGCCGGCAGCACTTGCCGGTCATAGTGCCGAAGAAGTCCAGGTGGAGTGGAATGTGCTAGTGGCGCGTCGTTGTCAGGCGATAGTTTTGCGAGAACCGAGACATGTCCGCAGAGAATATACGTAGCATACCATTAAAAACTGTAGAGCAGCAATTCGACGGGAGAAACTAAGAACTGTTATTTGCGATCCTGTGCGGACTATTTTGGGGCACAAATATTCTCACCAGTCTCAGGGCAGGCCTTGTCCATTTTTTGACCGAGGCCAGTACTTTGTGTCTGTTTGGTTCGTTTTTCCTTCCAGACCTGCCATCGTAGCATTATTTAGTAGTTTTCCTTACCTCAGTCATGGCCTCTGCTTCTATTCCGGAAAAGCCCATTGCCGTCGAACCACCGGTTGCGCCAAAGCCCACTGTCCTTCCCTCATATTTCAACCCCGTGTCACCAATTTGGAACGCCATTGACCGTTTCAACCAATGGCGGGCAGACCTTGGACTTCCCCATCCTGGAACCGTTGAAAACCTCCAGAAGGAGGTCAAATGTGCGTGTCTTTAGTTTCCGAAATGTCAATGCTACAATTCTGACACGTTGCGTTATAAACAGCCACTCACCTAAACAACTACATGTTCGATGGTGCTCGCGCAGACCTTACGAAGAGTCTGTCCATCAACCCTCTTTTCCAAGTCACCCACTCCTTCGCATTGGGTTCCCAAACACTTCCATCGTCATACAACTTTGGTGCCATTTTTGCAAACCAAAAGGTGCGCCATTTTTGCACAGTGCGTACCCTGTGACCTAACCAAGACATTCTTAGGTGTTCCTCCAAGGAGGCGTCGACCACGAAGGCAATGTGAACGCCCGGCTTAACCAAGGCTGGTCAGAACATCAGGTTACAAAAGCCCAAGCGCAGGTGAGGCTTTCATGTTATTTAACAACAAGTGGTCCCTGACTTACTTTGCTAGTTCTCACAACAAGCGGGGCAAAACATGATTCAGTTGGAACATGACTACCAGGGTCGAGATTTCAACTTGAATGTCAAGGCTATCAACCCTTCTCCTGCCGATCTCACTGGCATCTACGTCGGCAGCTACCTCCAATCCTTTACCAAAAATCTTGCATTGGGTATTGAAACCCTCTGGCAACGTCCCAACCCCGAGTTGTCAGAAGTTAGCTCTTCCTACCTTGCGAAGTATACAAGCAATGACAAGAACTGGATTGCAACCGCTCAGCTGCAGCCATCTGGTGTCCTCCAGGCCACTTACTGGCAGAAGTTGAGCGAGAAGGTAGAGGTAGCCGCTGATTTACAGCTTATTGCTATGCCGACTCGGCGCGATGCCATTGCCACACTCGGCGCGAAATATGACTTGAGATTGGCTACCTTCCGTGCACAACTAGACTCTACCGGCAAAGTGTCGGCACTTCTGGAACAGCGCTTCACTCCTACGTTCGCCTTCCTAGTCTCGGGTGAGATTGATCACTTCAAGGTACGCCATGCTTCCCCGACATGTATCCTCACTTCTAATTGTATCTACTTCGTTCCACAGAACGCTGCGAAAGTCGGCGTTGGTGTGATGATTGAGAGCTCTAGCTTGACCCCCGAGGAGATGGGGCTCCCTCCCCAGCCTTGATCATAGCATAATCTATTCCATCTAGAATAATATCCCTCTACTCATACACAATGGACGTTGTCGGCTTTTGGCTGGTATGTCTATGGCTTTTATGATTTGCATGTTAGGAATGTACAGAGCAGAGGGGATGTACCATGACTTGGGAAAATTACAATGACGTCACGCGAGTATTTGACTATTCGATGAGCCGAATTCGAGATTCCGACCGGTGTCACCATGCCCTACCTTACTTTTACCTTCTCTTCCGTTGACAGCGAACATGTCTCAGTCTGTTCTTGAGCTACGTGGCATTGGCTGTGAGCTCTCTCCGGGACAGCCCCTCTTCGAGGATATCAGCTTCGTAGTGAAAGAAGGTGGGTACAGAAAGCGTGATTATGTCCCGGCATTGATCGATATGAACCACCAGGTGATATAGTCGTTCTCCAAGGAAAAAGTGGATCTGGGAAAACAACATTACTCAAGTGTATCGCCCATCTCGTTCTCCACAAGGGAAAGATATTGTATCGTGGGAGGTACGAGAGGAGCCAGTCTCCACTCTTCAACCGAGGAAGAGAACTCATAAACGATACTGACGCCGACTATCTCGACCCTACTTTTGCTTTCTTTCTCAAGAACTCCACAGGCACATGGTTTGCAAGAATCAACAAACGTAGCCGGCGATGATCTCTCACAGTTTCCAACCATAGGCATACCTGCGTTTCGGACAAAGGTCCTCTACGTCCCACAGCGGCCGTCCCTCCTCCCAGGCACTCCAAGGGACTTCCTGTATTCTGTGTCAGATTTGAAATCGTATAGAACGCACAAGAATGAAAAGTCGGGAAAAGCTGCTCCGCATGAGGTATTCAAGAGGGCAGTAGAAATTGCGGGACGGTGGGGCGTCGAGGCTGAGTTGTGGGAGCGGGAGTGGTCGAACTTGAGCGGGGGGGGAGGCGCAGAGGATAGCGCTTGCCGTTGCACTCGCATTGGATACGGCGGAGGTACTGTTACTTGACGGTGAGTATATTATTGAACGGGCTTGGGTAATGATTAGAACGTGAAATGACTTTTGGGTCTCTGTGGCGTGATATTTAGAACCCACGTCTGCCTTGGACCCACAATCATCTTCGATGGTCGAAGATTTTTTGACTCAAGAGGTCAAGTCCAAGGAGCGCGAATTGAAGGCCCTCATTTGGATAACCCATTCGGAGGAACAAGCTAAGCGGGTTGGCACTCGTTTCATCAACTTCACGGATGGAGGATGCAAGGAGGAGACATCGCTAGTTTGATGGTTGAACAAGACTTGTATTCTTGAAGGACAGAATGTTCTGTTTCCTAGTAATACCATAGTTGCTGCATTCTAGATTCTCTCGCATATCCATGCATAGGAGTACGGTTTGTTTGTAACCATTGTAACATGCCCAGTGCAGTCTCCTTGAAACACTGAACAGCTTACAGCTCAAACCATTAACGCCGTTTCCCTCCAAAAGTGATTCTGACATCGAATCCCGTCATCTCCAACCATATGGTAATAACGACCGCTACAGTTGATCCAGGTTGCTGTCTGCTTCAATGTTGGTTTTGGGTCCCATAAGGGACCTATTAGTAAGGCTATTTAACTTTTGCAAGCCCGTATAGCTCAGCCGGTAGAGCATTGTACTTATGAGGTTACATTCTGGCCATGCAAGGGTCTCGAGTTCGAATCTCGATATGGGCATTTTCTTTTTGACGTTTTCATCCACTTACTTTTCCTTGCCATGGATATACATATATCAGTATGCATCTTTCTGTAGGCCTTTTCTCTATCTCGTGGGGTATATGAGTAACTCGGTGCTGTCTCATAGCCAATGCCCGAATGAAAGGGAGAATAACCAGTCAGTCTTATGCAAAGTTGGAAATGGACAAAACATGCACAGGAAATCCAGAGATGCAAGGGAACATTGTTCGTGAAAGTGCCATGAAAACTGAGAGCAAGCGTACAAAGGTACAGAAGGATAATTTAAACTCAATCCTCCCAGATATTCACCATTTCCGATTGGTGGGTCATCACAGCAGCATCTCTGCGAATAGGATTTACACGTGGATAAACGAACTGTAAAACAGCATCGATAAGCGGGAGTTTATGGTGACAGGCCGTTGCGAACGTACCCCTTCGTTGTACTCGCTCATTACTTCAGCAGCGATGAGTTCCTTGTCTTTGATCAAGGTAGTGTAAGAGTGGACGAGAATATTTAACTGGTCGTGCGTCAGCATCCATGTGTATTGGATGAGGGGGACGTCATACCTGCACACCAGTCAATCCCATTATGAATAGCATGAGCATCCAATTCGATGAAGATGTCGCTAACCACAAAAGCGCATGGATGGGGGAATACAGGCTGAACAACTCTAGTTCAAGTTCACCTGGATTCCACGCCAGCAGTTGTTGCACTTTGGTCATTTTGGGAGGAACAGATTTATTCATCGAGGGAGGTCGCATGCCGAGGAGCCAGCGCCATGAATACGAGAAAGTGTACCATGCCCCGGAGCGCAGCTGAGCTCCTAGCGAGGGTGGTTTGAGCGGCTCAAAGTCGAGTTCCGCAGCCACTGTCTTAGCATTTGGTGAGGAGAGCGGATCGACGCGTTTATGGAATTGATAGATCCTTGTGCGGGAGAAGAGATAAGCTGTGTTGAAAACAGACCCTAATATAAGGAGGAGTGTCGTTGGTATCGTCTGAGGGTATCGTAAACGTGTTAGTGAAGGGTCTTCGAACCATCGGTTGATACATGAAGGGGCTTACCCAGTCAAACCATGAGGTTCCTTCACTCTCGCGGTACATGTCCTCCCATCCGAGGTCGGAGTCGGGAACCTTACGTATCTGGCTTATGCGTGTACAGAGGTGAAGGAAATGCATTGCACCACCAAGTATTTTGGCCGAGGTTTTGGGAGATGGGAGGGGGATGTTGTGGGGGAAGAGTGCGATCTCGAATGCGATAGTAGACGGAATTGACTTAATTCTGTAATCGGGAGTAATGAGCATACGCGGATCTTACGAGAAGAGACAGAGACCGACTTTTCATACAAGGACTTTTTACGGATAACCGCCTTGCGTGCTGATGTCCCGTTACCATTGGAGACACCCACAGACTTGCGAATTTTGTTCTGAGGCGTGGAGTATGGAGGTGTTCTTAGTGAGCGGGCTGCCTCCCAGTCAAAGGGGATCGAGGACGAGATTGAGGGAGTCGAAGCAGGAGAACGATAGAGACCAATGGAGGGTCTGTTTCGCGGAGTAGACGGCGGATTGACGAGCGGAGACTTTGGCGAGGAGTTGCTACTTTGTGGGGCAGATGCGCGTGGAGACCCTGTGACTCCAGCATAATTTTCCTGAGCAAACCGACGGAGGGACATGGCGGCAAGGGAGGAGACACAATAATCATGCGTTGAAACGCGTCTGAGCCAGCATGTCGCAAAGTCACCTGACTCTTTCTGCCTTGGCTTTGTGCCTGTTTGCACGTCCCCCCTTGTCAAACACGGATCTGGAAGCGAAAAAAATGGGGCTGGGTGTGTCACCAGTGCACGTGCAGCCCCATTATCAGCGTACACGTGCTGTGACACGTGTTGGTTGAACAATGAAAATGGCAAAATTTGGCTGGGAGACAATTGTGTTACCTCGTCTTCCGTCCCCCCACTTGCCCAGTTCTTAAATCCCTCTCTTGTGCGTTACCTCTCTTCACTCAAACTTCACCCGAATCTGCGCGTTTCGACACGCTTCAACTTCCACCACGTCGTCAATTCTCTTACGTCCTCCTCTCACAACCACAACATCCTTGTCTGCGCTGAGCGGTGAGACACTTCAAAACTATGTCTTCGTATGTAACCTCAATCATGGGCCATAAAGATAGGATGGCCGGTAATCCCTCTTCCTCTCATCACGGTGAACACCGTGAGCACCGCGAGCATCGTCACCGTAGCTCCTCATCCCACCATCACCATCGCACTATCTCATCCACCACTCTTCTTCTTGTTCTTTCTCTTGTTCTGGCAGTCCTTGCTGTCATGCTTTCCCTCCCTTCCAATGCGCCCACCGCCGGCAGTACTGAAGGTGGCTCTGGTGTCTTGGGGTACCTGACTCCTAAACGCACCCAGGCCCTCATCGCTCGTGAGAGTGCCGTCGCCGTGCGTGAAGCGGAGGTTGCACGTCGCGAGGCGGAACTCCTAGTTGGCGCACCCGGTGGTGTTGTTCCTTCGCCCGCTGCCTGCCCTCCTTGCTCTGCAACGACCACCATCGAGACTGTCACTGCCCCAGCAGCAACTATCATTAAGGAAATCGTCAAAGAAGATTCTCTCACGCCCCCCGGCTGGACTGGAGCCCGCGCTGAGGAGCTTCTTGAACGCGAGCTCAAGATCGCTGAGCGTGAAAGAGATATCAGCAAGCGCGAAGAGAGCGTCAACCGTCGTGAGCACGATGCTGCACGTCGCGAGGCTTGGATCATGGAACAACTAATGTGAGCTTTCCTCGGGCGATCACCATATCAACACGAATTCTGACATGCTCAAAGTGCTCTTGGCAACGATAACCCTCAAAGCGTCGAGGAAGAATATGTTTACGAGCCCCCCGCACCCAAGCGGAAAGCCCCTAAGGTAGCCACGCCTCCTATGCGTCGAACCGATCTTTAAGACGAGGGGGGGAACAAGTCAATATTTCGCTCAGTCCAGTCCGTAGGAGTCCCCCCATCCCCTCACCATCCATCATCCCAATGGGCTAGGGGGACTGCGACATTCCTTCCTTGTCCCCCTCGTCCTCGTAGACCGTCGATCATGGAAGTGGAGTACATCCCGATCGTGTACTAACTCATACCATCTTCGATCTGATCGAGCCTCGAACTCGTCGCGTTACGCGTCGTACACGTGATGAACTCTTTATCCTGTCGATCATCGGTCTGCGACCCCCCTGCCCTTTTCTCATATTTATTTTACCGAACAAGTGCTAACATTTATTCTTCTCCCTTTTCTAGTACCAAGAACTTCCACCTATCATTGCCGAAACTGTCCATGAAACTTTGATCAAGACACAAACTGTTACCGTTCCTCCCCCTGCAAGCACCCGCCCTGCTCCCAAACCATCTCCCGTTTCACAGAGTCAATCAAAGACCGATCAGAGTCCTCGTACCACTGAAGTCGAAATTGTAACCGAGTATGAGGAGCCCCCTGCCAAGACTGTTCCGCGACCTCGGGCCACAAGACCTCCCGCCCGTTGGTTTGGCGGTGGATGGTAGACTCTAGGGTTGTCTGCGTTGTGCTTCATCTTCACTTCTTGTACTTTGTAACTTTTCGCCTCCTTGCTTTCTTTTGAACAGTTTGTTGCCAGCCTTTCTACATCCCACATTTATCTCTGCCGTTATGTTATACCTCACGCCTTTACGATTATTACGGATGTTAGAAGGACTAGTTGCTCTTGATGGATTGATGACAGTCTTGCCTTACGATAGTGGTAGATAGTGTAGAGTAGCTTAGTGTCGCCGTCGAATATACCATGATACGTTGGCATCATATCTCGTGCGGATGAATTCTCCTAACATCGGTTATGCCTTGTTGAGCTCGCTGAAACTTCGCATGTTGGGGTAATTGACTCTGTCCATGCTTGTCGCGGTGTCCCAGAGCCTGTGTCTCACACCTTCCGCCCGTAGCAAGATCCTGCCACCATCCAGAGATGTGTTGAAATGTTGGCACCCCACACCTTGTTGCAGGGCAACAAGTTATTATGCACTATGTTATCATTCTAATTGCTCCTGAAAATGGGGATACCACGAATCCGCCACTCCCTTTCATTATCTTGCAGTTGCCAAGTCGACTTATTCTGGTGGAGTATATGAGAATCATACTGACTCGAGGTCTATATAGGGGGTCGAAAGGGCCGCGTAGCGCGAAGAGGTTGTCTCTCTGGCAGACTGCGACGATGTATGAGTGAATTCGTGGCGTCTTTTTTTTTTTGAAAACCGAGATTTCAAGTACATTGATACTGAAGGCGAATATAGGCAACGTAAGTAGTTGGAAGATAAATTTGACGGGTCTCGGTGTATCCTGGCAATGATACATCTGATTCCGAGCTCTACTCAGTCCAAGGTCCAACAGCTCCCGAAAATAGCATGACCAAACAACGGCCTTCCACCCGGACCGCGCCGCGCGTATTTTGTGCACTTCGGACGCGTCGAAGACCTGGCAAGGTTCGAAGACGGTTACCCAGGATGCCTCTTAGACCTATAACACGGCGCTGCGCGCAATGCTACCGCAGATTAGCTTGGACTAGAGCCATGTCCTTCGCTAAACCCTCCCCGCTCCCTAGAACCATAGAAATCCTGAGCAAGCAATATCCGACGGACGAAATAACCAACATCACGCCCAGTATCATCTCAAAAATCCCTCTACGACTACATACCAAACACAATCACCCACTAAGCACTCTCCGTGGCCTCATTGAATCAGCTTATCCCGACTTTGCTCACCTCTCGTCGCTCTCCCCAGTTGTTACGCCGTTCAAAAATTTCGATGAACTTTCGTTCCCACCTGATCACCCCGGACGCTCTGTCACAGATAGCTACTATATCAACAAGGACCTCATGCTGCGTACACATACGTCTGCTCACGAAGTTGAGACGTTCAGGAATGGAGAAACGAAGTGGCTTCTCACAGCGGATGTATATCGACGCGATGAAATCGACGGGTCTCACTATCCTGTATTCCACCAAGTTGAGGGTGCCAAGATCTTCACTGCAGACGTGAATGGGCTGAAAGAGGTGGAGGAGGATAATCTGAGGCTGGAGGGATTATTGGCGAAGGAAAACATTGTGATCGAGGATATACCGAATGTGACCGAGACGAATCCAGTACAAGAAGGTCACGATCCTGTATTTGCGGAGGCGCTGGCGAGGAATTTGAAGTTGTCTTTGAATAATTTGATTCTGAGGATTTTTGGGCACGCGGGTGCGGGTGTGGGGAAGGAGGAGCCCTTGAGGGTTAGGTGGATTGAGGCGTACTTCCCGTTCACCAGTCCTAGTTTTGAGGTGGAGGTCTTTTTCCAGGGGAAGTGGTTGGAGATTCTTGGGTGCGGTGTTGTCAGGAAGGCAACGCTGGACACAGCGGGTGAGTCAACAACATCGGCATTTGAAAGAATGGAGTTTAACAAAATGTGATACCTAGGCGTACAGAATAAAATTGGTTGGGCGTTTGGTTTAGGTCTAGAACGAATAGCCATGGTGCTGTTCTCAATACCTGACATTCGTCTCTTCTGGTCGAGTGACGAGCGCTTCCTCTCCCAGTTCGAGCAAGGCAGGATTACGACATTCAAGCCATACTCGAAGTACCCGTCTTGCTTCAAGGATGTTAGCTTCTGGCTACCACGCGAGATCTCGCTGCACGATAATGACTTCTGCGATGTTGTTCGGGATGTGGCTGGCGATCTAGTGGAAGATGTTAAGAAGGTAGGATGCTCCGAGTCTATTATCACCAATGTCGTGTTCAAACATGATTATAGATCGACCATTTTGTGCATCCCAAGACGAACAGGACCAGTAACTGTTTCAGGATCAACTACAGGTCTATGGATAGGTATATTCGCCTCTTCACTGTTCGTGTGATATTCCAAGTAACATCCGTATCTAGGTCACTATCGAACGAGGAAGTCAACGAGATCCAGGACTTGGTGGTGTCGCGGCTGAAGGAACAGTTCGCAGTCGAGGTCCGGTGACGAAGGATTGCCATTCGCGGATATAAGTATTGCGTAGAGTTGAGAGTCGTGAATTAGTCGTAGTTATATAATTTTGACAGTTGTGGCGGCCAGTGCGACAAATCTAATGCGAGCAATGGGAATGGCTCGACGAGTCCGTGTATAAATCATGACGACTCCTGTGCTACACCAACCTGCGCTGCTCGCAGAACCCGGTCCTTTATAGTGTATCCAATCTTTTGACAGTCAACCACGGTGCCAGGCTCTTTACCAGGTATTGGAGCCTGATAGAGAGCTTCGTGGAAGTTGGGATCGAATTTTTCGCCAGTGGGGTCGAACGGCTTTACGTGGTATTTGAAGAGTGTTTGTAGGAGAAGGCGGTGGGTCATTTCAACACCCGTATGCAAGTCCTGGAGGTATTCTCCATGGCTCTTCGAAAGGGGTTCCGATGATTCTGACTTTTCCTTTGAAAGAGCTGCCTGGGGTACAGACTTGAGCGCGATGGCAAGGACATCGACTGTTTCGAGGAGGTCACCAGCGAACTTGCTAATGGCATAGTCGCGTGTTTGCTCCTTCTCGCGCGCCGCATTTCGCTGAAGGTTGACAAAATCTGCCTGGAGGTATCGTAGCCGG
Organism: Podaxis rugospora; assembly: GCA_018524415.1. NCBI lineage: Eukaryota > Fungi > Basidiomycota > Agaricomycetes > Agaricales > Agaricaceae > Podaxis > Podaxis rugospora. The sequence continues at coordinate 68,916 of JAEUWL010000462.1, read as the reverse complement.
CCCTTTAGTAGGAATTTGTCAGGATGAATTATGAAGTCATAAGAGAGCTAGCATAACCTACAGTAAGGTCGACAACCTCAGCCTCTTTGGCCTTTAGCTTCTCAATTGCCTCAGCACACTTGTCACCAGCGTCAGCTTTTGCGTCCTCCTTCTCCTCCTTCTTCTCCTGCTCCGCTGCACCATTGGTCGACTTGTCCTCCGAGTAATGCCGTCTAGACGAATGAGACACGGCAGGGAGACGGCGGGGAGTGGCACGTGCCAGTGACCGCGACGAGATGACGGTGGTGGAGGCCTTGAAGGAGTTGAGAAGGGCGGAGGCCATAGCGGTGGAAAGCAGGGAGAGATGTGTGGAGGTGTAGGTATAGTGTAGGTTGCTGTCCGCTTACTTCCGTGCAAAAATGTCGAAATTTGACCGGAGCCCGCGTGGGAAGACAGCACGGGAGACGGAGAAGCGGGCCGGGAGGGCAATCCCGCAAAGGGGACGGAGGGGTCCAAAAAAAAATCGCCACCTAGCTCGAGGAAGGAAAAGGTTGAATCAGCCAACGAAAACAAAAAAAAACCAAAGAAAAGCTGGATTGTTTGCGTGGATTTGTGTGCTTTTCTTTCTCAACTTGGCGTTGAATTATTACCCGCTGGAAACACGGGCTTCCGCTGCCTCATAAGGCCTAATGTCCGGGATGATCATGCGTGTTGCCGTCAGTCGCACCTTATCTTCCAATCACTTCCACACCATGGTCTCTACGTCTGCAACGGTCATAGATGGAACCGCCATTGCAAAGTGTGTCTCATGTCTCCTTTTCCTCGATCTATCATTAACCTCCACCAACTAGGTCAATCCGTCAGGGTGTTGCCGACAGGATCAAGTCTCTCCAAGCCAGGTATCCTCGCTTCCAGCCCCAGCTCGCAGTTGTCCAGGTTGGCGACCGCCCAGACTCCTCGACCTACATTCGCATGAAAGCGAAGGCGTCTGAGGAAGTCGGCATCAAATTCCAACATGTCAAGATCACTGCTGGCACCGAAGTCGACGAGATCATCCGCGTCGTCGAAAGGCTGAACAAAGATGAGACAATCAGTGGCGTGCTAGTACAACTACCCCTCGGCGATCATATCAAACCCGATGGCGAACGACGCGTGACTGAGGCCATTAGTCCTCAGAAAGACGTCGATGGGTAGGTCCTCATTTTGTCACGCATTCAGCCCCTAAACTCATGATCTTGTCCGCAGTTTCCATGCATACAATATCGGTCATTTGTCTTCTCGTGCCTCTGAGCCTCTATTTGCTCCATGCACTCCGGCCGGTGTCATTCGCCTGCTGGAGTCCACTGGTGTTCCTCTTGCAGGTGCCCACGCCGTAGTCCTCGGCCGCAGTGATATTGTCGGTAGCCCTGTCGCTTCGATGCTCAGAAATAAGGACGCCACAATCACTCAATGCCACAGCAAAACAAAGAACATCGAAGAAACAGTGCGCCTGCATCTTTTTTTTCCTGAGCCGTTGTTTGCTGAAATGTTGTCAGGTTAAAACTGCCGACGTTGTCGTTTCTGCCATTGGCCAACCTGAATATGTCAAAGGATCCTGGCTTAAACCCGGTGCTGTCGTTATCGACGTTGGTATCAATTATGTTCCTGGTAAGCTATTCTCCCCCCTTCCCTGTCAATGTAGTCACCAAGTATCTTCAGATGAGACCAAAAAGTCTGGTCAGAGACTAGTCGGGGATGTGGAGTTCGCCACCGCTTCCCAGGTGGCGTCGCACATCACCCCAGTTCCCGGAGGTGTTGGTCCAATGACAGTTGCCCTACTCATGGAGAACACTCTCAAATCCGCCGAACGTCTCTGGGAAGAAGCACGCTCCCGCAAGATCAAACCCCTCAAGCTCAATATACTTGAGAAAGTCCCCTCTGACATTGAGATCTCGACGGCCCAGACTCCTAAACCAATCTCTCAATTGGCAGAAGAAATTGGTTTGCTTCCTGATGAGTTTGAGAACTATGGCAAATACAAGGCCAAGGTTGATCTCAGCGTGCTCGATCGCCTTGCTCACCGCAAAGACGGCAAGTACATCGTCGTTTCAGGGTAAGCTATCTTCCTGTATTTTGGCGTTTCACCCAACTCAACGGGAACAAGCATCACTCCCACTCCGCTCGGTGAAGGCAAGTCGACAACCACAATAGGTCTTGCCCAAGCTCTGGGCGCAGAACTCGGTAGACCTTCCTTCGCTTGCATTCGTCAACCTAGTCAGGGCCCTACTTTCGGTATTAAGGGCGGCGCCGCCGGTGGTGGTTACAGCCAGGTCATCCCTATGGACGAGGTCGGTTCTTGCTTCTATTCTCTTTTGCCGTTCACTGAAAGGTGTCTAGTTCAATCTGCACCTGACCGGTGACATTCATGCTGTCACTGCTGCCAACAACCTTCTTGGTGAAGTTACCAGCCAACCAGCTTGGATTGCTATTGACCGCATGGACAGCTGCTGCCCTGGATGCTCGCATTTTCCATGAGGCGACTCAGAGCGACAAGGTCTGTGAACAATGTAACAATATCGGGGAGCATTCTAAACGCTCCCCCAGGCCTTGTACAGCCGTCTTGTCCCTACCAAGAAGGGCAAACGCGAATTCGCACCCCTCATGCTCAAACGTCTGAAGAAATTCGGCATTGAGAAGACCAATCCTGACGACTTGACTCCTGAAGAAATCAATCGCTTTGCCCGCCTTGATGTCGATATCAACACCATCACCTGGAACCGTGTCCTTGATACCAACGACCGTTTCCTGCGAAAGATTACCATCGGTCAGAACCCCACCGAACAAGGCCATGTTCGCGAAACTGGTTTCGATATTGCCGTCGCCAGTGAGGTTATGGCTATCCTTGCTCTGGCCACCTCACTCGAGGATATGAAGGAGCGTTTTGGTGCTATGGTTGTTGCTACCAGCAAGCGCGGTGATCCTATTACCGCTGATGATGTTGGTGTTACCGGCGCCCTTGCCGTTCTGATGAAGGATGCGATCAAGCCCAACCTTATGCAGACCCTCCAGGTATGTCGAATATGCCCGCAATCAGGTTCATACTCAAACCATGATCCAAGGGAACACCTGTCTTCGTTCACGCTGGTCCTTTTGCTAATATCGCCCATGGCAATTCTTCCATCCTCGCCGACCGCGTCGCCTTGAAGCTCGCTGGTACAGAAAAAGGCGACCCATCAGATCGCGTCGGTTATGTCCTCACCGAAGGCGGCTTTGGTGCCGACATGGGCATGGAGAAATTCTGCAACATTAAATGCCGTGTGAGTGGGCTCAAACCTGATGCCACTGTTATCGTAGCCACCACACGTGCCCTCAAGATGCACGGCGGTGGACCCGAGGTTACCCCTGGAAAGCCGCTCGCGGATACTTATACCAAGGAGGATCTGGTTACTCTTAAGGAGGGATGCAAGAATTTGGTCAAGCACATCCAGAATTCTAAGAAGTTCGGTGTCAAGGTTATCGTTGCTATCAACCAATTCGCGTAAGGCGTCAACATCTGTCCTGTTTCAGCACATTTGCTCATCGCTATGAATGTAGCTCCGACACTGCAGCCGAACTCGCCCTTGTCCGTGACGAATGCCTTGCTGGCGGTGCTGATGGCGCAGTCGTCAGCAACCACTGGGCAAAGGGCGGTGCTGGTGCCCGCTCCCTTGCAGAGGCTGTTATCGCTATTTGCGAAGGCAATTCCGGCTTTAAATTCCTCTATGACCTTGATCTTCCTATCGAGACAAAGATCGAGATTATCGCCAAGGAAATTTACGGCGCCGACGGGATTGAGCTATCTGAGGCTGCCAAAACCCAAATTGAGACCTATACTAGACAAGGATATAGGAATCTCCCGAGTGAGGATTTGTTTTAATGTTTCTTGGGGGAGGGATATTGACGATCATTCGTAGTTTGCATGGCCAAGACGCAGTATTCATTCTCGCACGACCCTAAACTCAAGAATGTTCCTTCAGGTAAGTTCTCCAGCTGTAAGTAGTCACAGACCAGAGTTGATCTGCGTGAATCTTAGGATTCACCCTTCCCATTCGCTCTGTCCGCTTGTCTGCGGGTGCTGGGTTCTTGTATCCAATTTTGGGTGACATGCAAACCATGCCCGGTTTAGGAACGCGTCCGGGCTTCTGGGAGGTTGGCTTGGACCCTGAAACAGGCCGCGTTGTCGGGCTTTTCTAAACTGGAATATTGACCAGTGTTGGTGTCTCAACATACTTAGCGCTCGTGACTGTTCAACCACGCATTGGAGGGTATACGCATTTCTTGGTCGTATTTATTACCTTTGCTTTCGTTCCATTCATGCACGCCATTTTTGTCATGTCTGTATAATCAACTGCATCTCAACATCGGGACGGGGCCGAGCAACACCTAACAAAACATCTTTATCCTCCAAGTTTTCAAGGGTTATTCTGCCTCGCGCCAGGGCGTCTAGGTTTGCTGAAAGTCGAGAACGGAATCTGTTGACCTGTAGAACCGGCCGGAACTGGAGTTGGAGCAAGGTTGCCGGTTTCGATATCGAGCGTGATATTGTTAAGTACGGCGTTTACTCGTCGATTGTAGGTGTTTCCTGCGTCATCCTTATAGCTGAAGACATTGCTGTTGGTTCCGTTCCCTGTGTTCCCCGTTGAGGCGAGGTGGAAGAAGCCCCCTGAATTGATGATTTCAGCAGCGCTATCCTGTCCTGATGTCGAATGTACGCATACCTGCCAGCTGGTGGTTATTGATGTTACTTCGAACGATAATGGGCATCGGAAGGAGGTCGCGGACGTAAGAGTGATCAAAGGTTGCTGTAACTGATTAGATAGTTAGATTTTGTATTCAGAGGCGCTCTAGCAAGTCACACTTACAATCACTCCCATTCGCATTGAGAATCGTAAAGTTGATATTCAGTGGATAGGAGAAGCGGTCAAACAATGCCAGTTGGTCGTTATGTGTGGAGCTGAATACACCAGTAGCTGCTTGTTGCATATTCTGTATTTCAAAAAATGAGTGTCGCTGCCGATGCTACGCTATCAAAACATACCTGGATGACAGAATCGTTCAGCCACTGTTGTGAATTCAAGTATTGCAAGTCCTGCTTCCAACTAACGACCGACTTCTTCCCGCTTCCACTGACAATTTCGGACTCGACACTGATACTCCTCGTCGCCTTGACACTAAACCTCAAATCCCCATTTGCAGCAACTGTCCCATCTACGTTCGTATCCGCGAAGGGTTTATTATCGATATGCAAAATCTTTCCGGTTGTCGGACGACCAGACGGATCTGTGAATACTTGGAGATTCCCAGAGACAAACCAATTCTGAAGGGTCGTATGGTCCGGCTCGGCTGAGACGACGTCGATGGTGAATGTATGCGCTTTGCCGTCCGTCAACAAGGGCACGAACGGCGTGACGTCAATAAAGTACGTCGGGAGGTCAATGGCGCCATAAGAGGTGATTGGTCTATCGTTTTTATGTTTAGCATACGCTAGGGAAGGATAAGGTAATTTCAGGGCGATTACAACATACCTCCATGCCGTGGGGACGATACCACCTGTGAAGATGGTTGCGTATGGGAAGGTCACGCCTGCAACTTGACCGTCGATGAGGAGGCGAACTTCACGGAAGGGACCTTGGCCAAGTGTCGCCCCTTCTGGGATGTCTCCCAGGAACTGGTTTGGGACGTTGAAATACTAGTGCCAGTCAGTTCATCTAGGCTCAATCGAGAGACGTGTCGGACAGACCCAGAATTCCTCGTTGCCATTTCCAGATGCATACAACTCGGCATAGGCCTCAACTGTGTTTTGCGGGAGCGTAACATCGATCTTCCAACAGGCGTTAGTACAAACCAAGTAGATTCTCTCACAAAACGGGCTTACGGAGAATGCGGGAGGAACGGAGGCTTGATTTCCCGTGTTATTCTTGAGCGTGGACAAGGGAATTATCAAGTCTGACTTCCTGGCCGGTGGACTTTTGGGCGAGGATGCGTAGAATGTCGCGTGGAGCACGGCTGCACTCCATCAGCTTCCTGTTCGACTTGAAAGAAATAGACACGTACTCGAGTATACACCATCAAGGCCAGTCTGAATGAGGTTATCAAGTTGCAATATAAAAGTCCCGGGTTTAGCAAAGAGTGGCGTGTATCTCGTTACGTCTTTGATATATGTCCAGATGATTCCATCTCCTCGGGTAGGCTCGGGAGTAGATGTCCGCCAGACTGGTGACAGATCAGTCAGTCAGTTTCTTTGGTGGGTGAGCGAGCGTACTCTCGACATTCTGGAAGGTAAAAATTCCCAGCCTGTCAAATTGGGTTCCGTTTGAAGTAACTGTGAAGTTGAGAGTGATTGCTGCCCAAGAACCGGGGGTTCCACAATCAGTCGGAGGACTGCATGTATAGTGTCAATGGTCGAAATGGCCTGGACATGAAATAGGTTATCCTCACTTGAATTGCACAATTTCCTCCCTATTTTACGAGCTCCCTGTGTGTCAGAGTAATTTCCAGAGTTGGAGAAAATATTACTAACATTCCAAAAGAGAACGCAAAGTCTCTCCTATGGCAGACTCGAGAATCTGGGTATATACGGGAAAATATGATGCTTACTGCAAAATCTGTATCGTACATTGCTTGGCATCCCGTGGGACAGGCGGTGGTTGAGCGACCTGGAAATCCACGAGTCTCGTGGCGCGAGCGAACCAAACCGTCGCGAACACCACCCCGAACACACGAATCAAGAAATTGGAAACCATTTTTTATCTTGCTGTTATTTGGCTTGAAGTAACTCTCCAGATGATTACTGCTCTTGTAAGAAGTGCGCCTCCGTCAAGTCGGACTCCGATAGGTAAGAAGCTTGCCAGAGACTGTAATGCAGTCACTTGATCACTTGGGAAAAGAGGGGAGCTAGAGGGAGTACAGTGAAGTCCTCGCATGTGCACATGGGACTCTGTCTAGTTTATATAGTATCCTCTGGTACCATGGCAAAGGTTTTATGGAAAAGAAGCATGACAGTGGGAAAGGGCCGCATGATTGGCCGCATGCTAGTCAACGTTGGTTTGAGCTTCTTTCGATAAGGGACTCGGAGGCGCATGGTTTGTTTCCTTGTTGGCAATGGTGGTAGTACTCGTGAGGGGAGGTTACTGTCATTGATGGTCGGTCCTCTTGAGATTTTTTGAGTCGCGGGCAGTTTTCTCACTCCTCTCTCTACACCTATCCCCTCGTAATTTTGCATGAAGCTTGGTCCATATATGGAGCACTAGTCTATCAATTTTTCATGATTTTATGACAATCCTGAGGAGCAAGACCAACAACTTTCCGAGATTATCACCTCTCTGAAAATATTGTCACATGGATGTCACGCCAAATTTCAATCCTCACTCCGGCCCGACTCGGCATGAGGGCGAACTGCAAAGGTCGCGACACATATCTGTTTTCCCTGGAGGAAGAGGGCACTTACTGATAAATATATTGATGTATTGTGTGGTCGCAAAATGCTAAGATGTGTGTGTCCACATGGGTCAAGTTATGGTTCGCTGAGGCTGGTGGGAGCCACCGGCAGTGGTGGAATGTGCGAAATTGGAGGGTACGAGAGGGTACGGACACTAAGTACGTATGTACATTTGTCGACGTGAAACTGGAGTAGGAGCAGATGGTGCTTCGATTGGAGCCCTGTGTGGCGGAGTTTAAACACCTTCCAGTCCATGCGTCACACCCACAAGTAGGTATCTTATACTTCACCCTTTCGGTTTCTTACCTTCTGATTTTCAGGGATTATGTATTTGGAGGTGTATTATATGGGGTGCACTTTTCTTCTTAACCAATGCCAGGGATCGGAGAAGATCTTTGTTTTGATGGTAAATCTTTGGCTGAAAGTGCTTTATGGCTTGATGTATTTAGCATTTTTTGTCTCGGCATCATTGTATATCCCCTATTTTTGGGCGTTAGACATTACTGCACCCCGTATGTATGTCAGAAGATTTGCGTAAGTTAAGAGCCATCTGTAGTGTCAGTAAATTCCCAATTTTCAAACATCTGATCAACAACAGTGAGGAAAACGGTGGATGGAATCCGAACATTTGGCGCCTGTGAATTTGTGATGATTGATGAGAAATTGATGATAATAACTTGTTTATCAGTCACAGGGGTCGCCTGATGGCCAGGTGAAGTACGCAGCTGACGTACCACACCTGAGACCTGATGCATTGGTGCACGACAATGCGCTGGCCTCTTCAAAGAGTCCTTACTGGGCAGGCGTGGTTCCGCGCTACATGAATCTAGCACATGACGTGCCAAATTTGAATGCGGAATGAAACAGAACGTACAGACCAATAGCAGTCGTCAACCGGCCATTCTGGTCGTTGAATTGTGGAGGTCTATCAGGATCAGGAAGATCTTAATGGGGGTCTGTGACGAATAACATATTCCCAGGGGCAGCACATGGCATCGGCCATCGAGGTAATTCTTCGCGGAACACAGCAGATTCAAGCAATTGAAGACTTGGGAGATACAAGGTATTTGTTCCTGATCGACTTGTGCGTCGAGTAGCAAATGGACGTGGTTGTTGGTTGTCTTGAATACCTTGTACTCTGCATCAAGATTTGACACCAGAATAGACTGTGCAAGGGGGACCGCAGAAACGCGACCCGGATTGCTGTGCATGTATGCCGAGTGTGTATCTAGAGGGAGAACTCAGTGGGTTGGTGTTAGCGGGGGATACAGTATACGGTGAGACAAGGACTATATACAAGTCCGCGCAATCTTGCGTTTATAGAATGATATGATCTTAAACATCAGACGGAACCTCAGGCCACAAAATTGAGAGGATGAGTGACTTAAGGAAAAGAAAAGGACGCAGCGTAGCTACAATTCCACCCAATCTCCCTGCACCGCAAATATGTACGGACAAACGTGGGCGATAGCGGGTGTTCTTAGAATTGATGATTGAAGACATCATCGGTAGTGGGGGTGGGGCCGTCTTTCTTGGAATTCGGACCCGGAGTCTCGTCGTCAGGCAGTCTTGAGCTATTGCCGTACAGGCCGCCTTCTGGATCTTCTGGTAACTCGGTCGTACTGGAATCCCTAGAGGCCACGCTGTTCTGCAGCGAAGAACGACTCTTCTTCTTCCTCGACGATTTCTTCTTCGGCTGTCCCTCTGAAAGCGTGTATGCTTCCTGCGTCCTGGCCCACCTGTCCTTCTTCTCCTTCTTCTTCTTACTCTTCTTCGGAATAGCAGTGAGTTCAGCCTCATCGAAGTTAGCGGGGTAGTGCCATCGCCCAGAAGATCGGTCTGGCTTGCGCTCATTATAATACTGCTCTTCGTCCAATTTCCAGAGTTCACTATTGCGTTGACGGCCCCGGTTTTCTTCTGTATTGGTGAGGTCAACGGAAGAACCTGCTTCCTGTCCCTCCTCGTAGGGGAGACCCTCAAGAGTCGAATGAGGGTTACGTTCCTTGTAGCGCGCAGCCCATTGAGAGCGTCGTTCCTTGCGTTTGATCTCCGAGGTATCGACAAGACCCCATTTCTGGGCCCACTTAGGTGTCCGAGTGTGGTTCTTGTTATTCCTGATGTTCTATACAGCCCCTTTATGATTTTTTGTTCTGTTGCGGATGTAATCTGAGGACGGACCTGGATATAAAAATTGTGTCCGTGGCCTATAGATGTACGTTAGGGTGGACGACGTCGAAAGGAGGATGCGTACAGACCTGGAATGTAGCCGCAAATAGTTAGGAGAACATTGATCCAGAAATCCTTGCCTATCCCAAACCTCGCTGCTACGGCTGGAAAGGGGTGAGCCAGGGCCGGGTAGCGGAGCTGAGAAGCTGCTCACCGAGCGGAGGAAAGAGAGTCCCCATAATAAAAAGGAGCACGGCATAGCCGTGATGTTTCCTGGGGGTGAGGTCCACCTTGCTCGGGATGAAGGCGGTAGACATTGTCGATGACTGGGACGAGGAGGTGAACGATGGTCACAGCCAAATGATCTTCGGAGAATGCCAGAAGCTCCTTTCTCAATTAGGAAACATTCCATTCAACCTTCTCATCGTCCTCTCATTCTCTCCACATGGATAACGAAGAGCATCTCCTCAATCTCTCAGACGTCGTCCACGACGAGCCTATTGACGACGACGACGACGAGCATCTCAATGACACCAGCCCCGACGACGACCAGCAAACCAGCCCAAGAACGCGCTCATCCTCATATGACCCAGGCTCAACAATCCTCTCGTCCCTACACGATGGTTACACCGTTCCCGAACACCCCCAACATCACATACCCGTCCCCGAGTCTTTCTCTGTCGAAATGCTTGAGCGCGAGATTGCAACTCTTCTCAACCAGAATGCAACGGCAGCTTCGGCGGCTCTCCTTAGCGCGGCAGCCCAACAGAGACAGGCCAACCTTGAACTTGCCAACGGACAGTCACAAGAGTCCGTCGAGTCTCACAACGCAGCGGATAGCATATCTAATCTTGGGCTAAATCTCAGTGGGCTTGCCGCTGTTCTCCAGGCGGCGCAGGCGCAGGCAGAAAACGAACGTGTGGCCGTGGAGATGGCGGCCAAGGAGCAAGAGTTCACACGTCAGCGGGAAGAGGACCTAGTGCAGAACGGGCGGAAGAACACGCGGACCGCGCCTGCATTTCATTCGTTAACTCGGGGAGACGAGTCTGAGGAAACAAGGAGACAAAGAAGCAAAAGGTCAGGAGGGATAGGTTCGGATGGCTCGGATTATCTGCTTTCTGACGATGATACTGGTGCTGCGAGAGAAGATCGACAACGAGATAGCACTCCCCCGCCACACTCTCCAACACACAACGACATGGACGCCCCGGCGAGTGGTCTCCCCCCTGTTCCACGCGAGTTTTCCGACATTAGCGACATTCTTACACATCTTTCAGCGCAATTCGAGCCTGAACCGGACCATACACACACGGCGGGACTGTCGACACCTGACTCGTCTCCTGTCATTTCACATTCAAGACCACCCGTCGTTGATACCCCTCCAGTGCCTCCACCGCCCGCCTTACCTCCCTCAAATCCACCACAACTAACGCAACCGTCGACTTCGACACAAGCATTGACATCATCCAAACATGCGCCCGTACCACCCCCACCACAATCACAGTCAACGCGGCCGCCACCTCAACCTCAACCACTGCAGCCACCACCCCAACCAGTGGCCTCTACATCAACAAATCCTCACCCTCCCCCTGAACCTCCTTCGCCAAAGAAAACCAAGAAAGTGAAAGAAAAAGAAAGGGGGCCTCACCTCCACACGTGTGATCAGGAAAACTGTCGCAAATCGTTTACGCGTAGGAGTGACCTCGCACGGCATATGCGAATACACACTGGCGAGCGGCCCTTTGTATGTGACCATGCGGGGTGCGGCAAGACGTTCATACAGGTATGTATTGCACTAGACTACCCGATAAATGCGCATTTATTTACATGTACATTGGCAGCGTTCTGCGCTACACGTCCACTCGCGTGTGCATACAGGCGAGAAGCCTCATTGCTGTGAATACCCTGGCTGCGGAAAGACGTTTGGTGACTCGAGCAGTCTTGCGCGGCATCGACGGACGCACACTGGAAAACGACCGTACAAATGTGAAGACCCTACTTGCGAGAAGACGTTTACTCGTCGTACGACACTAACGTCGCACATGCGAACCCATGATCCAACTTGGGAACCTGACCCGAACGTGTACGTAGTTCTAGGCCATTCCTTCTCACGGATTGACTCACACGATGAAACAGACGATATAATTTCAAGGGGAAGAAACGGAAGATTGAAGACGAGGAGGAGCAAGAGCTGGCAGAGTCTGTACGAACAATATCGGCGCTGTTTCAAAGTGGCAGCGCTTCAATGCTGCAGGGCGGACGGGGGGATGATACGTTGGAGGTGCGGGTGGCGAGTATCAGTGCAGAAATTGCAGCTGCAATTGCGCATGCTCAGTCACGAGTGTATGAGGAAGAGGAAGAGGAAGACGAGATTGACGAGCTGGATGAAGACTCGGGAGCAGAGACAGGGGGTCCGGGGAAGTTGGGGCCGAACACGAGTGGAATCCGGGGTGGCGACGGCAAGGGAGAGAGAGGGTCAGGAGGTGACGAGGACGAGGACAGCGATACATTCCCGGTGCCGCTGCGGGGACGGAACGTGAAGAGCCGGGAGACGGCGGCAGTGGCTGGGGCGAAGCGGAAGCGGTGAGATGTAGCATAAATCCGATTAAATAAATAAAGTGTAAGATAAGATCCGAAAGCACGTGAAAGAGCCGGCTCATCGTCTCGTCGTGGATGGTGCTTCGACGGGATCCATCCCGTCCACCCGTCGCCCGGACCCCGAGTCTATCCGCTTCTCTTGTTACTTGTATCCTCGACACCACACCTTATTCAGTTTTCTACAATGGCCTCCGAGGAAGCTCCCACCAACACCAACATAATCACACTCACTCGGTAAGCCCCTATCCCTCTTACATCTCATCCTCTCTCACATCATTCTCTCGACAGCCATATCCTCAGCGATCAGATCCGCCTCGGCACTGCCGCTACTGGCGACCTCACTCTCCTCCTTACTGCTATCTCCTTCACATCCAAGTTCATCGCAACAAATGTCCGAAAGGCTAGGCTAATCAACTTGTTAGTTACCTCGTCCTTATCCTGCGTATTATCCGTTAATCTGCGCTTAGGGTTGGTCTCGCAGGCGAGACAAATGTTCAGGGCGAGGAACAGAAGAAACTCGACGTCCTTTCCAATGACATCATGATTAATGCGCTTAGGGCTTCCGGAAAGACTGCTGTCCTCGTCTCAGAGGAACTTGAGGAAGCTGTTATCATCGAAGATGCCTACAAGGGCCCGTATTGTGTGGTATTTGACCCACTGGATGGAAGTAGCAATATCGATGCTGGTGTCAATATCGGCACGATCTTTGGTATCTACAAAGTGGTAAGTCGCCTGAGCTATTGTATTCAGATCTGGACTAATGTCATCGGATTGTAGAGGGATGGATCGCCTGGAACTATCGAAGATGTCTTGCGACCGGGTCGTGAGATGGTTGCTGCGGGCTATATTATGTGAGTGTGCCACCGTTTGCAGACACAGCTCAGGGCTGATGGATCTGTAGGTATGGATCGTCGGCAAACTTGGTTCTCACCACTGGTCAAGGCGTAAACGGCTATACTCTCGATGCTGCCCTTGGTGAATTCATCCTCACTCACCCCAACATTCAAATCCCACCGCGCGGCAAGATCTACTCATTCAATGAAGGCAATTCCATGTACTTCTATCCGCCCGTTAACGCGTACCTCAAGTCCATCAAATACCCCAACCCGCCCAAGACTCCTTACAGTGCTCGATACATCGGCTCCATGGTTGCCGATGTCCATCGAACGTTGTTGTACGGCGGTATCTTTGGCTATCCCAATGACAAGAAGAGCAAGAACGGAAAGCTGAGGCTGCTTTATGAGGCATTCCCTATGGCATTCTTGACTGAGCAGGTAGGTGATGCCTGGGAAATCCAACAGTACATTTGCCAATTTTGTATTTTAGGCTGGAGGCATTGCTACGACTGGCACTGGGCGCATTCTTGATGTCGTTCCCACTGGCATTCATGATCGTTGCCCTGTCTTCCTTGGAAGCCGGGACGACGTTAGCGACCTGTTGAAGTTTTACAAGGAACTTCCCGCAGATGGTTCCGCTTAGTGGCCCAATGGAGGGCAGTCCTTTAATTTAGTAATGCAAGAAGGCATGAAGTCTATTCAGGATGTATATTGTTACTTCGTTATATACTGCCGCGGAATTTGATAAAAGCAATCTATCCCATTAATCTGAGGGACGAACGGAATCAAGAATGGTAATGACCACTTACATCAATCATTAATCATCCGTCAACATGGCAAAATGTCCGTCTGACGTTAGCTGTGGCTGCGCCGGTTATTGTGGCTTATTGTCCAGCGGCTTCTAAGGGTCATTTCTCCGTCACGTATACACAGTTGTTTAGCAACAGGGTTGCTTGAATTGCAGCTCCCATTCTCATTATTGTCTCAGTTCTGGATGAATAGCAGAGCAAATGCCCCTCGTAACAAGTCTTCCAGCAAACTCGAGTCCTCGCAGGTAAGCTCCAACGAACCGTACTTTCCAATTATCTGATATTCAACTTGGTTCTTGCCTTGTTCAGCCAGAAACCGTTTCGCATAGACGAACCAAGAGACTAAGAATAGAGAGCGACGAGGATGACGGGAGTTATGAACAACGTCAAGAACGACGCACGTCTTATAATGAATCTTACACTCGAGGAGATGCAGGAAGTAATAGTCCGGATGCTGTAGTGGCAGTGAAGAAACCGAAACTTGTAGTACGAAGCCCGGTGGGCGATGAAGAAAACGGGTATGACGCTACGATGGGGAGTTATGACGAACCCAAGGATGATGAAGAGGATAGTCGTGGTGAATATGAGGGGCGGCATGGCAAGAAGCGGAGGTCGCCGGTGTCATTTTCACCTTCTGGAACCCATAGTTCGCCCCCGCCCTCAACCGGTGTGGTTGGGTCCTCGAGTGATCACGCTCCACGTGCAGGCAAGGCACGGAAGATGTCGATGAAGGCGAAGTATATAGCTTCTCAGGCTTCAACGTCGACCCCGATGTCCGTGTCAAAGAAGGCATCCTTGTCGAAAGGGAAACAGAAGGCTTCTCACTCGAGCGTGAACAAGAGGAGGAGACAGGAGGAGGAAGAGGAAGAGGAGGAGTATCAGGATTTTGGGGAGCTTGATGTAGGAGAGGAGGAAGAGGAAGCGAGATTTTCGGATGACTATGAGGAGGATGAGGAGGATGAACGGCCTTCGAGAGGGAAGAAGGGACGCGGTGGTGGTGGAAGAGGAGGGGGAGGGAAGTTCAAGGAGAGGGAGAGAGAGAAGGAAAAAGATATGGCTCCTATCCTCAAAAGAGCCAAGTTTGAAGGGAACCCTACGACTCTTGGTGCAACCGCAGGAACGAAACCCCCACGGACGAAAAAAACTATCGGGGAGGACTCGCTAGTTGACATCCTTGGCGATTCTGGAACCCCCGAACCTTCAAGTATTGGAAGTCCAACCGCAAACGAAGGTGCGAAAGACGACAGTGTATCGAGTTCCGCACCTCCTTCGAAGAAACGAAAGCTACCGACTATCAAAAAACTCAAGAATTCTACTAGCGTCGGGGGTAGTGGGGGACCTAGTACACCGAGCTCCACTGCTGCAACAGGGAGTAAACCACCGGCTTTACCCCAACCACCGGCGCCGAGTGGTGTTGCAGTCAATGGTGTGAATAAGCTTGGAATTATAGAGGGCAACAAACCGACAAGACCAAAGACAAATGCGACTAGCGATTTGGATCTGTCGAATCCCTCTCTATACGCCGAGTTGTTCAAGAACGTAAGTGTTCACCTGATCTCCTGTTTGGCTTTGGTAAAGGGTATTGATGTTCGGTAGCCTGGTGGAAATGCTTCTCGCACGGGTTTGAATCGACGAGCTAAAGAGGAGGAGCGGAGGAAGGAGTTGGACAAGATGCGAGATGAGTATAAGGCCAAGTTTGCAGAGCAGGCGGTATGGTTGTTGCATTTGAATTAAAGCTAACTTAATTCATGCTTTCTCCAGAAAATGTCATTCGACCTACAGGGTCAAGCCGAGAAGATGGCAAGGTTCGAGGAGGTGTTGAGGCAGCGGCGTAGTTCAGCCCTTTACCCCAATTTCCTAGCAGCGAAGTGGAGAGAAGAGTGGGAGAGGGAGAAGAGGAGGGCGCATAAACGGGAGTACCGGCAAGAACAACTACAACAGACTGCCAACACCGACAGCGGGAAGGAGGAGGGTGAGATGTAACGACGAAGCATTCCCAGCGATACCTGTCTTTCTTTACAGTACTCCTTGTTAACGGGGCTGAATCGCGGCTTTCTGTTACCGGACGTATCAGATATAATACATAGATGGGATTGGATTAAGCGAGTGGGGTTTCTCGTCCCTTCAATTCATGCTCTAATTCATGTATGTTTTTGTTAATCTGGTTGATACATGTGATGTACCATTTCTGTAGCTTTCTATAATGACCAGAGGACTTGTCTGTGGTGGGCAGCTGGACGCGATGCAGTTGCATCTCGACTGAGTCTTCGGACATGAGGGGTTCCAGTTTAGTCTGGAGAAGGGCCAATTGGCGTTGGTAGCTTTCTAGTTCGATGCTGATGTGTTCCGCGACTTGAGGCGGATACATCGTGGAGATAAAGTTGTCGGAAAAGACGAGGAATCCAGAAGAGGCATCAGCAATGTCGTCCAGGAAAGTATTGGCTTCTTTGGCTAGCGGCAACGAAGGAGAAAGAGGGGACAGGGCGTCCTTGAATATGCGTTGGTGAAGCAGTGCAGATAGCCGCACAATGGCGTAGATCTACAGATATGTCAAACCGGAGGTCTTGACTAGTGCTATTCTCGCACCTTCTTTATTCTTTCCAGCTCTATAGCAGACGGTTTAACGTTGGAGGATATGCCCAGTTCCGCCCAACCATCACCAAAGTCGTCCTCCTCCTCCTCGGTTGGCTCCTGGCGATTCTCAGCATTCTCTAAAGTCTCGCGGACTTCGTTTACGCCATCATCCAGGGACTCTTGGTTGCGCTTCCAGATCTTCCTCACAGATACAACGTTATCTCTAGAGAAGCCATTCTGGCCACGAGCCTTGTCAATGATGTCGTGCACGGCACCCGTCCTTATGAGATACTCATCGCCGGCTTCTCCCCTCGAAGAAGAGCGTTCCGCGTCAATTGTAATGAAGGTCTGTGCGAGCGATTTGATCGCCTCCAGCACATCTCTGGCAATCGCGTTGGCTTCTGCTGCCAGCGTCCTTCCATGGTCATTTTGCAGTAGGCGAACGCAATGTGGTAGGGCTGCGACCCGGTCCGAGAGTTCCTTCAAGGGTTCAAGGGCTGCGGTGTAGGATGGCGACGATGGTTTCAGAACAAGGGATAGTTTAGTTGTCGAGGTGTAAATGAGCGAGAGGAGCGAGAGGAAATCTTTGTGCAGTAGAGATAGACTAGAGCCATCCAGCGATGGGTCGGGGCTCTCTGTCGGGTCAGCCAGAAATGTTAGCGCTGCCCTCGAGGTTTCAAGGACGAGACGGAGTGCAATAAGTGCTGTGTATTGTTGTCAGTGGCGAAAATGCGAAAGAATTGAACATACTTTTCTGTTTCTCTGACATAGTGCTTCAAGGGGTTCAAGATCTAATCACACAGGCTTTCGGATGCGAGCACGTGCTCTGCCGAATTTTCCGCTGGCATCACTGTTCCATACACATCCTTACAGTTAGACAGCGAATATCACAGCTGCCCAAATGCTCAAGCATCCTCAGGTAATCTTCTTTGCCCAATCCTCTACGACACACTCTGACTCGTGCTAGCAGATGCTGGGCTTGGTACGTGGCGCTGTGCTTCCAGCAGTCGCGCGACCTCTGAGGACCTCAACATGTCAACTGTCCACCTTCCGGCCCTTCCTACCTAGAACCACATCCCTTCCGTGGACTCTGCAACACCCGAACCCCATTTCCTTGCCAAAAAGCTCGCGGACCTTAAGTCTTGGTTCGATATTTTCTCGGAGTAAACCCACTCCTTCCCCGACTCCCCTAGTGGTGGCACACATAACGCGCCTTGAAGCTGAAGCCAACGTACATCCTCACGATGTAGAAAAACAACTTGCACTTTTCCGTGCACTTTTGGACACAAAGCTCAAAACTTCATATGACCTGATTATCAACCGGTGGGAGCGCATGTGCGAGTTTGTGCGTTAACAGGAATTTCTCTACAGGACGCGACTAAATGGGCTTACCTCGTCTGGTTCCAGGACCCTTCGTCACCGTTGCTTCACTCCCAGGAGGCTTTTAGGATATATCTAGAATGCTTGGTTCAAACTGACCAGCAACTGGCTATTAATGCTGCAGTGCGGAGACGAGATAGTTTATTGGCCACCCACCCTCTCGTCACTCCCTCAAGCGCCACGGGTACAGATGCTGCAGGCGAAACCACCGCGGAAACAACCTCACCTGTATCAACGGAGTCTTCGCCTGCGGCGGCCACTCCCGTGACAGAGTCTGTAACTCCAGGTTCTCCAGAAGCCACGAAGCAGTCAATATCTCCTAGTCAGGAAGTTGCTCAATCTGTTCTCGCTGGCCAAGCAACGCCAACTATCGTACCTAACGCCGTGAATGCTTCCCAATTTGACAGGTTCAAGGCTGCTGCCTCGGCCCCGGAAGGTTCAACGGACAATCCAATTCAAGTTTCTATAGTTGAACGTTAGTTGCCGCTTTTTGTTTATAGAATGGTAGGCGGCCTCACCCGTGTCAACAGGAAAAGGCGCGTGGGTTCCCCGTCTTGTTCGGTTCATTGCCTTGATCTTGGTCAGCTCGTTCTGTGAGTTGCAATAATCATCCAGCGCTCCACTGCTGAAACAAACTGATTTGTCCTCCCATACCAGTCTTCCTTGTTATTCTATCCGTGTTCTTTGAGAACACGGGCTTCATGAAAGCTGGTCCTCGCCAGACGCAGTTTGAACCTGCCGAAGGAAAGGTTGTCAAGTTCAGCGATGTTCACGGAGTGGATGAGGCCAAAGATGTATGCCGCGGCTTTGAAATGATTGCTGGTTCCCGGCCATTGATGACCCGATAGGAGCTACAAGATGTTGTTGCCTTTTTGAAAGATCCGACTGCTTTTGCATCTCTTGGCGGTAAACTACCTAAGGGAGTATTGCTTACAGGGTGGGTACCTATTCAAATCGATGCCGTACCTGTCGACTAACTGCCGCACTTATGAAGACCGCCTGGCACTGGTAAAACTATGTTGGCTAGGGCAGTGGCTGGGGAAGCTGGAGTGCCATTTTTCTTTGCTTCAGGGTGAGTCACTTGATGCAGAAATCCAGGACGCGGACTTCATGGCTTTAGGTCCGATTTTGAGGAGATGTTTGTCGGCGTTGGCGCCAAGAGAGTTCGCGAACTGTTCGCAGCCGCTCGCAAGAAGGAACCAGCAATCATCTTCATCGACGAACTGGATGCCGTTGGTGGCAAGAGGAGCAATAGGGATCAGCAATACATGAAGCAAACCCTTAATCAGCTCCTCGTTGAAATGGATGGGTTCCAGCCCAACGAGAGCATCATCGTCATCGCCGCCACTAACTTCCCGGAGTCCCTTGACCAGTCAGTACAGGTATAATCCTGTTCAGCACGCTAGTTGATGCTCCTACTTAGGGCCTTAGTGAGACCGGGTCGATTTGATAGGATTGTCGCGGTTCCACTTCCTGATATAAGAGGGCGTGTTCAGATTCTCCAACACCACATGCGTGGTGTCACCACCAGCAAAGGTCATATTCTGTTTCTGGACACCGAAACATCGGTTTGCTCACTTTCCGTCAGATGTTGATCCTAAGATACTTGCAAGGGGAACTCCAGGATTTTCTGGTGCTGATTTGGCCAACATGGTGAAGTGAGTAAATCGGATGATGAGTCTCTTTACGGGTTCTGACATCCCACTGAAAGTCTTGCCGCGATTCAGGCTTCCAAAGAACATGCGAAGGAAGTTGAACTAAAGCACTTTGAGTGGGCCAAGGTAAGAAAGGCTGTATAATTCATCAATAGAATGGACCCATACAGCCCGTGTTCTTAGGATCGAATTCTCATGGGAGCAGAACGAAAGAGTCAATTCATTGATCAGAAGAACAAACTTGCCACAGCATACCATGAGGTTCGTCTCCAGTATTATGATACCTTATAGACCCACAGTTTCGACAATATCAGGGTGGGCATGCTCTTGTCGCGTTGTACACCGATGGAGCTATGCCATTGCATAAGGTCACTTGTGTACCTCGTGGACATGCCCTAGGTTATGTAAGCATATGTTTTGGTACCTTCTGCCGTTAAGGTGCCTCTGACGCGGCACTGTAGACTTCTCAACTTCCTGAGAATGATCGCACATCGATCAGCTATAAAGAATATCTAGCCGGTATTGATGTTGCAATGGGTGGTCGTGTAGCCGAGGAACTTAGTAAGTTATAAGTACTCTGACCCGAGTGCCATTAACAAATTCGTTCCATTAGTTTATGGACGTGACAACGTGACCAGTGGTGCAAGCTCGGACATAAAAAGTGCGACTCGGACTGCCACAGCGATGGTCAGAGTATGTGTGGTCCCTTACTTTGCAAGCCTCTAAAGCGTTAATTTCCGGCTTTCCAGCAATGGGGCTTTTCCAAACTTGGTCCGGTGTATTATGGCAGTCAGGACGAAAGTCTAAGTCAGCGACGTAAAGAAGAAATTGAAGAAGAGATTGCATCGTAAGTTGTCATAATAGCCCCGCTACCAGTTAAGCGGCTCATCCTGGTGCCCGTGTTAAGTTTGGTCCGGGGAGGCGAAGCTCGAGCAACAAGTATTCTGACTTCCAGACTGGAAGAACTTCATCGGGTGGGTGCCCTCGTCAGATCTAATTAAGATCGGGGAGCTGACCATCCAACCTCCAGCTTGCACATGCTCTGGTCGAGCACGAAACCTTGAATGCAGATGAAGTTCGCAAAGTTATCAAGGGTGAACCCATCCGCAACATCTCAGACGTTTTAGAGGACGCCTCAAAGGCGAACACCCCTGCCAATTCTACCACTTCCACGGGTTCTACTAACTCATGAACTGGACCGCAGTTGAACCTAGTCATCATAGATATACTCTCCATACTATCCCCTAATTATTGGTTAACAAGTGGCCATTCATTATTGATGTATCAACTCCTGCTCTACTCGTCAGATCCAGAACACCATCGACTCCTGCGAACGGACCCTGGGTGACACAATGTTGGGTTCCGGGCCCCTATGGTGCGAGACAATACAGTGAGCGTTTACGTTCAAAACGTTCTTAAAGCGATGAGAGGATTACCACCCGCCATGGCCAGGAAGTCGCCTGTGTATATCGTCATTCTGGATTGAGGATACGACATAGCTCCCCGAGCCTTCGACCACATGGACGATCCGCAATGGATCAATCAGAGGCACTTTGTGCGTCCATATGTCAGGTGAGCACTGTCATGGGAGATCAGCACTGAAGTGATAAATATCTGTCGTCTATCAGCTTCCAGTGAGAAACCGAAGCACTACTAGAATAGGCAACCAAGAACTATGTATATGATGACTGCACTCTTATCCTGGGGCATACCCTTCGAGCAATATTCGATTTTTACCCGGGTGCAAGATAAGCACAAGCTCACAGAACATAAGTGTTGCATATGCGAACTCCCAATCCCCAGGACAAGCGCATCATTTCATCCACTCGTAAGGCGATGAACAACTTCGGGACGGTGTTCTAACTTTTTTTTTTCAGAGACTCACCGGGAGAATCCCAGAAGCTCTTCCAAGTCTAAGGCGCCTTTTAATATTATCGGTGGCGCATACGAATCCGGGTCCCTCAACATATACTTTTACTTGGAAACCCAGGATGCGAACCTGCCTACAAAGGGATGGCCCTGCTTACGATCACGGCGCGGATACATAACAACAGCGTGTCTGGTTCACGGGATTTACTTGATTAATTTGGTTCCTTCGGGCCAGAAACCAGGACGAAATGTCAAATTACGACACGGAACGCCGACGTGAGAGGAAATACTCCAACTTTGAATCCACGACGGTTTAGCGAGGAAAACGCGTAGGCGAGATTGAGTTGCCAACCTAGGTCAAGCACCTCTTTGGCGTAAACACTAGTAGATTAAATGTGCTTTGCCACTTTTCACCCGTTGACGTCTAGTGGCATGGGCTTCGTGGTGGTCCCCTCTGATCCTGAATAAATTGGGGAGTCCTGATACATGATGGACCTGTTCTGGTGCAACGAATTTGGCAAACACTGCATCTGATTTGGAATCTTGATCAATTCACCAAACAGAGGGGTCTGTTTTGACCTGCGAACTAGTCATTCGGGGGTCGACCCAACACGGTTCAACGGCCTTCCTCCAGCCCACGGCAATGCCATAAACCCCTAGTCAGGGAACCTCTCTCCCGATCCCAATCTGTCGGACGACTCAGTGCACACACAGACTAACAAATACAGAACGGCCCGCAGGAGCTTAAAAACCCAAGGCCTCACCAGAAACACCCTTTCTACAAGCCCCTGGACTTTGAAGGTGCGCTTTCTACGCCTCCACCATTCATTTTGGCGCTCTAACAGGTCCATTTTATCGTTTGCTAAGGTCTTTGATCATCTTCTCGACGGATATCTGGGCAGATCGCACTGTAAATCCACGATATACGTTTAGACTTTACCCCTCGCCTACCTCCGCCGACAGCTCTAGTGAGGCAATTCCCTTCTCCACTTCCGCGAATGGTGCTCAATTAGACCTAGGCACGTCTAAAATGTGCCACCGGGAACTTTACCTCGCGAGATTCAAGTGCACCCACTGCATATTCCAGTCCGAAAAAAAAATCGATTGTGAAAAGGAGGATTGCTTTTTAAGCTCTAAGCACCCTAAAAATTGTCCCGGGGGACCCCTCTGCAAATGTCAACGTTACCAAAATCAACCTGTTAGGATCTATTCTGAGGTAAACTCAAGCCTCTCCTTACTTGCCACTGTCCTAACCCACACATTTTTGTTCGTCTTGCACAGCAATCGACATTATGCCCCAGGTGCTTAAGTGGTGCTGTATAAAGGGACCTTGCACTCGGGCCTCTGCCAAGTAAATGTATTGCCAGTTTTACACTACTCCATTTCTAGATCCATCAGCGCTTGGTCGTCTATCCCACCATCATCGTACTTGTCGTCGTCATCCATATCCTCCTCGTCTGCCTGCTCTTGTTCTAACGCGAGCGCTTTCTGCTTGGCTTGTGCCTTTTCTATGTCTTCTAGTGTCCATAGCGATACCCCTGTTTGATTCTCACTCGGATTCTGTGATATAGTACGCATGAATAGCTTGGACAACGTTATAGCCATGTCTGTGGAGAGATTGGACGCCGTTTCAGTAATGTACTGGTTGATCCAGCGAGGAAGCTTGGCACGCTTGTCAGCCCTGGCAAAGCGCTAGAATAATCCGTCAGAAAGTGGATCATAGTGAACAGTGGAAAACCTTGAACTTTGTCCGCAAACACCATTAAACCCCAGTCTGTCTTCCCGCGCAGGACTCGCCCCACACATTGGGCTGCATTTCGCATAGCATCGAAGCCCAGGAACTCCGACTCTCGAATTCGGTATGCATCCCGAAGATATTCCAGACGTGCCTTCAGAATACGGCTTTCTGTATATTGATAGGGGACACTGTGGAAAGGTAATTAAGGCGCAAGGCGGGGGAAGCAGGGGAAGGACAAGCACCCGAACATGATCACAGCTCGGCCATAATTGTGGTCAAAGTCAATGCCTTCCGAGACTTTGCCACGGGCTACTGAAAGGAGGACTGCTCCGCGGCCGTTATCGCAAGCCTGTGTACTTGTATTATGGTCCGTTAACACGAGCGGAGGTGTCTCGGCTTACTCGTCTATAGTTCTCTAGCGCAATACTCGTCTCATTGGCGTCGGGTGTTTCCACAAAGATAAGTTTGTTTTTCCACACTTCGTTAAGGATTCCCTGACAAACACATTCACACACGCAGGTTCCTGGTCGCCGTGAATGCTTACCATGTCGTTCCATGCGGCGACAATGGATTCCATATAAAGATAGCTTGGAAAGAAGGCTACTATCCCATCAGGGACAATCTTGCTGTATTCAACGAGTATGCTCCCAAAGTTACGGACAACAGCGGGATCATTCCTCACTTCAAATCGCGAACTGATGGCGACTTGATCGCTTCCTCGAGTGATGACCTGTATGAACATACATAAGTCACTTAAACTATCAACTCCAAGGGGAGCCACGAACCAATGGCAAAAATGCATTTCTTGTGAGGGTCATAGGATATGTTTCTTGGACCACGGGTGTGAACTGTAGCATCTTTGGATACATATCCAGAGGCGAAATGGTTCCAGAGGTAATGACCACACTACTGAAGCGTTCAAAGACCGGTTTGATAGCGAGTGAAGGGTCAAGGCATCTAAGTTCCGCGTGGTAATAGGTTATTTCATATCATTAAATCAAACCGTGACCGGACGCACGTAAAGTGGAAGATGGGATTAGGCACTGTCGCAGTGTCTGTCTCAAAGGGCTCCAGAATAAGTAAGAACCCTAGAAGTAAGGTTAGGGGTAGCTGAGAAAGAGGTGCGTTCAGAAATACCTTTCTCGTAAGTGGAGACTAACGTAGCAAAGGCGGCCACTTTCTGTAGACTAGAGTGTTCGTCGAGCCGACTGAGCTCCAGTGTTCGTATTAAAGATTGCAAACGCTCGGCGCAGAAACTGTGGCGTGATTGAGTGGATAAACCCGAATAGCCAAACCGGACGTACCGTAACGGCCGACGCTCAATGTAAGTGATATCCTTCAGATGCTGCAAGAAGGAAAGGGGTGTTTCCGCAACAACGTGTAAAACTCTCATGCGTGTCTACCTGAAGGGTCAGCTATGTTCCACGAACCGTCGCTTAGGGAAATGAAACCTACCTTCAAGTACTCAACAAATCGTTTTAGAAACGCAACAAAATGTTCCGCTTTTCGGATATTTCCAGGTATTGCCTCTTTTAAGATATCTTCTGGAAGCACTGGTTCAAGATCATGAGTCTTTGCGCTGTTCCACAGAGTCGAGGCCAAGAGTACCAGGATTGGTCATGAAACCGTCTGTGTCAGCGTCGTCCGCCTCCTGCAGCCCCTCCACGAGCTTTGCATACTCATCTTGTAACTTGGCCGCATCGGTCGTCTTGATTCTATACGGAGATGATGGGTGAGCCAGCCTGGAGGAACTGAGCAGGGGTACCAACTCTTCGATCTTTTCTCCAAGCTTCGTCACGCTTCTTGCCGCGGAATCAAGCATGGGGCGAGTCAAGTCAATGCTTAGGGACTCAATGCAGACATTATCTGTTTGAGATTTGTCAGACGGCATAGGAAGAGCTGTACTCGATGGGAAAAAGAACCAATGTTGTGGGCTTCATCAAAGACGACAATTGAGTCCTTCGACATTTCTTTGGACACCTGTTCTGCAACTTTGGGGTCAAGCAAATAATGGAAGGAGTAGATGATCACATCCACAAATGGCATCTAATGTAAACCAGCGTGAACCGGGTCACAGGGAAATGAACTTGATGTGGCACCACCCACCATGCGTCGCACCGCAAAATACGGACAGATGCCCTTCTCTTTGCCGTACTCTAACACATCGGCAAGCGTCCAGATACCAGGGGGTATTAGGTGTCCTGGTTCAAGTTTCCCCAGATTCTGTAGTTCCCAGAGTCAGGATCCTTCAACTCCAATCAAGAAGATGTGTACTTCATGCCAGTCACAGAGTTCGACAGAACCCGGATTCGCTCTTCCCTTCTCGCACACGGCAGAGTTGGTCAAATCCCGACATCGGGCATCGACAACCTTTCCTTTCTTCTCTTTGGACACCTGGTGTCAACGCTTTTTCAGTGAAATCTGTACGAAAGGATATGACCACACACTTCTGGGTTTATGCATAAATTCTTTCGGCTTGTCAGTCCAAGCCCCATGAAGTTTCGTTCCTTCGCCTTCTCCTCTTCCGTCTCAGCACAGGACTCCCGATACTTTATAAGCCGTTTCAACTCCGTCAGCGCTTTTTCGATCTCTGGTACAGTTCGAGAGCAGTATATGAGTTTGCGCTTTGTGGGGTGGAACTTCATTTCTATCAACACATGCAACCACTGTGCAGGACTTCTATTGGAGCTCACTTGCTGATATGATATAATGAGTGAAAGCAAAGATACTGTCTTCCCAGTTCCTGAAGGCATTTCTAGCACGCAGTGGCCCTGCGCATGTGCATCTATTCAGAGGTGTGATCCGTACAGAGTAGAGTGTGCATACAGTAGCATCGAGCGTTCTTTTCAGGTCGCACATGTACGCATATTGTTCTTCAGCACATTAGGATAGACTCCTCCAAGGTTTCGGAGGGCAATTACCTGGGTAAATACGGTCGTAAGGGAAAATAATCTAGGAATGCCAAACTATGCGATGAGCTTCTTCCACATTGAGGACGAAAACCCACGGGTAGATTATCAATGAAGAACTTCATAGTTGTGGTGGGAGAGTATCATTCAATGTCGGGATAAAGGCTTAAACAGCGTTGCAAATTCCAGAGACAACACAGCGAAAAGAGAACCGAAATGATTTGACGCGTTACGTTTCCGTGATTGAGAGAATTATTATGTGCAGAGTCACGCTGCTAACGCGTTGACGTCACATGTACGAATTCCTCAAGTCATTAACGATACCTCAACAAGATACAATATACCAATTCGTTCACCAACACAAAAGTCATTCCAGCATTAACGTCCGTGTCGCTAGATACGTAGAAAATGTCCATAAAATCATCAGAAGCATCATCATCGCTCAACATCACCAAGTAAATCTAAGATACAACGTTGAAGCAGCTCATCAAAATCGTTCATGAAACCAAGCAGAAGACAACGAAACTAAGGGGCAACTCCTTGGTTATTCTGGTCAGGCACGAAGCCTTGCCCAACCTCTTGGACAACTTGTGCAAGGGCCCTATCGCACGTGTTAGGATATTAAGCAAGGCTGTGACAAAACTGGTGACTTACCCGACATCCTGGACACCATATCCGTCATTTGGCGACGTACCCGAACGTGTATCAACAGGGGACGTTGGCGAGTTGTTTATGACAGGCGAGGTTGGCGAGACGACAGTCCCAGGTTCAGCTGTAAGATTTTGTTGTGTCCACTAATCAGAGGTCAGAACACCGCAACCACTGTCAATGGAGACAACAACGTACCTGGTAGTGGATCATGCCCTGGATGCCGCCAAGAACGCCAGCTGAATAACTACGGTGAGCGGGATTGAAGAATCAGCTAGAGGACTTAACAAACCCTGCAGCCACTGCCTAAATGCATCAATTTGCTGATCCTGAGTTACGAAAGGTCGTTGCGCGGGTACGGATGCTATATGCATTTCAGTCAAGGCCAATGGGAATGGACAAAATGACTTACCGCTTGTATCATTGGCGAAGGGAGCGACTGTTGAGTTGAATGGCACGAATGATGGCGCACTCTCCTGCGTCACGAGACCGAAACCAGATATGGTCACTGGTTTTCCGGCACTGGATATTATTTAGACTTATGATGGACCAGACAATGACAACCGAGAGCGATGACTCACGCACGACCAATTTCAGCATGGGATCTGATCCAATCCAATCCTTGCTGAACAGTATTGTTGAAGGGTGGTAAGTTGGGATCTTGTGGTCCATAATCAAACTGGTCAGGGAAGAGCATGGCACTGGTCAACTCGATATCAGGAATGTTGCTGATATCTTCACTATCCACGCCCTGCGAACCATCGAAGGCAGGGCCTAGACTAGGGTCTATCTGTCGGCGAGTTGCTGTGTTTCGGAGTGAGCATCGGAGTGAACAAACGAAGTATATTAGACCCACGAGTAGACACCCAGCGACCGCGAATTCGAATACCACCCTCGGGTTGTGCAGATTTCTTTGCGAGTGCTCTTGATTTCTTGAATGCTTCCCTACGTTCTTTGAGTATTCGCTCCTTAGTCAAGGGCGGTGCGCCGAGACTGCGACGAGATCCAGGAGCCGGAGACGGGCGAGGGCCGGGTGGAACGACGCGAGGGAAGAGCTTGGGGCAACCCGTGCAAAAGAATCCTTGGTGACTGCCATATGATCAATTGGCAGTTAACGCTGATTTGCAGGATAACTCACCCAGATGCTACGATATGGTTGGGGTCAAATCGTTTGACATGTTGGGCAAGATCAGAATGCCACCGGGTGACATTCTGTGCAACACAACCCGCGGAAGCGGAAATTGACGAGCCACATCTGTTTGAGGCTCTGGTTAGTCACGAAATGCGAATCGGAGATGTGTCAAACAGACCTAGGGTCATTTGCTAATTCCCTACAAGCCAACGAGTTGAGAATATATTTCTCGTAACAGTCAATACCTCAACGTACCAGGCAAGCACGTTAGAATGATTGGTATAGCGAGAGACAATCTGGGCGGTATAGTTCTTAAAAGCATTGATCAAGGTCTGGTTGGTGAAGAATTGATCGTGTTCTTGGGGGCCACCGAATTGTCGGACGTAAAGATCCATGCCACCTTCGAGCGACAGTTAACACCGAACTTGATGAAGGGGAACGAACGGTTGGCATACCATAATCGTTACTCAAGGTGCCCCTGGGGAGCGAGTTGTTGGTTCCCGGCGTAACGTCGCGTTTACCGAAGCGGAAGACACTGAGGGGATCAGTGACATTGATGTTGTCGGTCAGCGGGCGAGGGTTCCAGTTGTTCGTGAGAGAGAGCAAAACGTAAATTCCATGCCTCTGGGCGAGCTCTAGGACCTTGTCGAGCCTTTGCAGTCCGGTGGGACCATCATTGATGACGGTTGTTCCGTTCTGGATCAACTGGAACCAAGTACCGTTTTCCGGGATGGTATCAACATCTAATATTGGTGTTGATTTGGATGAGCTATACCACACACAAAGTAAGGAAGGCGACAAGACGGCAACACATACCGTTAAATGCCCAAGTCCTCACTACATTGAATCCTGCCTGCGAGATGTTTCCCAAAGTGAAGTCAATATCTTCGTCCGTATTCAACGATGCCAACCAGTACGCGGTCGTTCCGAGGTACTTGAATTCGCTTTGCGGAATGTCAGAATGACAACAAAGTACAAGCGAGTTGACTTGCCTTCCGTTGACCATTAGCCTGCCACCCTGCTGGGACACGAAGTGGTTTCTTCCATCATGATTACGTTTAGTGGTCTTGGTAGCTGAATGGGCGGAAGCACCAAGAGAAAGGAGGGCGAGCGACCACCAGGAGAGGACTCGCATGATGATGTCCTGTGGAGAAGCTGAAGGGAAGGCAGAAGGAACGTGATGCGTTTAAAAGGGGGAGGAGAAAGAGCGCATTCTGGGGTAGGGAATGCGACAAAAATCTCCATCTATTTCGGGTGTCGGTTCCCCTTTCTCACCGAGGAATAATTGGGTGTGGATGGAACGTGGTTCTATAGGATTCTACAGTGTTGATAGGCATCAAACACCAAGTTTAGTAACATCATGAAGAGAAGACCATCAGTTTGACAGATAAACGCTGAGTGCCATTTCTGTTCAGGTAACCGTGACTCTTTCATAGAACACACCGTCATCGTGTGACCGGCCGACACTCCGGCAAACCCAGCCACTGGCGCTCACCTACACAATCCCTCATGCATAGCTTCATTACTCGAATCCCTCCACGACCAGGGGTACGATCGTACACCAGTACGTTCACTCGTGCATGGCGTTTCCAGTCGACGAAAATCCCTCGCAGCGCCTGGAAGCAGGCAACCACTCCCGATTCACCTGTCTTGGTCCAGGAGAACTTTCCAAAACACTTCGTGTTTGTATTGGACGTCGGGAGGCGTTTCATCAAATTCTCATTCATTGGTCTGGCTCTAGTGGGGCTTACTGTTGGGAGTGCTTACGAAGGGGCACATATCTGGGCAGAGAAGAACGGCCTTGCACCAGAACCTGACGAAGAGGTGAAGAAATGGCAATGGGAGTCCGACTCAAACAAATGGACAGGCGACCCAGTGAATGGTGGCACAGACCCTGGCTTAGGGTTCAAAGCCCGTCACCTTGTTCGCGCCGCGTGGATGGCGTACACTTGGGGCATTGGCCATACCACTACGGCTATCGGAAGCCATGACCAGCGCGGCTCAGGCCTCGTCGGACCAGCGGGAATCAAGGTCATTAACCCACAGCTGCAACTGACGGAGGACTTCCTGCGGGTAGCAATACAATGCGCAGAATCTTCTTCTGACAAACTTTATCCTCACACACTGCCTCAGCTCTTCACACTCCACGGAATTATTTTGGAAAAGCTGGGCAATGACTTCCTCCCTGAAGCGAAGTCGGAGTTCGAGCGTGCATGGGCCGGTCTTGATGCAAAGGGTTTGGATTCCGCGCGCATTGCGCTGAAACTTGGGGATATTGACTCGCGGTTGGGGTTGGGAGAACAAGCGCTCGAGTGGTGGATGCGTGCTCTCCAACTTATTGACAACAAATCCTCCCAAAATGGATCCGAACCCAAAGATTTGGTACCGGAACAGCCACCATCATCCCCACTTGCTCAAAGATTGTTATCATCGACCCTTGTATCATTATCCGCTTTTTATGCTAAATCGGGACAATATCAAAAGGCTGAATCAATCGAAGAGAGTGCTCTCGCGGTTCTCCGCGCTATTCGTCCCCCAGATTCCTTGGTGTCAGCATCCCCAGCACAATCACTCCACGCATTGTTTCTTCTGCAACGTTCCTCCATCCTTTCCATTCACCTTGCCGAAGTCCTGTATGCTCAGCGCCGCCCTGCGATAACGTCAATGCAATGGTTGACCTTCGCAGCAGAGTCTTCCGAACGCGTTGCGCGAGCACTCACAGGACTCCCCCTTGTTAGGTCAGAGGAATTTCATACTAAAGTTCCCCTACCCCATCCACTAGAAGAGCGTCTGCTGACCTCGTACTCGTCTTCTCGAAGCATGAAACCCGCGGCTGAAAGTTTGCTACGTGATGCTCGTCGCACAGCTGCCGAGGCGTGGAATTTGATGGGTGTGCTTCACGAAACAAAAGAAGGTGCGAAGTCCAAGTTGGCGTTGGAGTGTTTCGAGCGTGCCGTCGAATGGGCCGGGTCCCCATCTCCCGAGGCTGATGGTGGAAAAGAAGCGGCGGAAGGCATTCCTGACACAGATTGGAAAGTCTTTTGGAACAACTACCAGCGGGCTAAACGCCAGGTGGAGGGTGGCAGGAAGTGAATCGTCGCTGCCATAGTACTCCAATCCTAAGGCCTAATACCTGATCTCCCTTTGCCTTGGCACTCTTGCACACCTTGTGATGTTAAATTCGTATGTGAAAACTGGCATCCAGTTTGATGTTGTCGAATATACAGATCTAATATTAGTTCTGTTAATGATTCGAGTGAACATATGGTCAAATGAAAGCTTCCTGTTAATTACCAACGCCAGACTGATGGCGTGCCTTATTCCCATCAATAATGGATCTTTAGAGAATTTCAAAAACATTTCTGGGCCGCACAAGCAGTTGACAAGGGTTTGGAGGAGAGATGGGTGTAAAATCACGTGCAAATATCGCAAAGAGGTCACCTGCCTTGTGCTTTTTGAGAGAGTCACTTTCTGCCTTCGGTCGGCACTGACGATCTGGTGGATGAGTATCCGGATGCTCCGTGCCGGGAAGGATGTTCTTACCGAGCTGAGCCGTCTCCGATCGCAGGTGCATCGATATCACCTTGTCCGACCCCTACTCTCTTGTTGCACTCGAATTGACTCTCAAACCAGAACCATGGCTTCGATCGCTCTTAACAACGAGCGTTTCCTCGCTGATCGCGCAGCTCCCCTGTGCGGCTTGGATGTTGCTAAATCCTTTGCTCAGCTCAGGTATGTCTCCCCGTTCAGATCATGAGCCGGAGATGAATATATGCGCAGCTCTCAGGAGAAGAAATACACGCATTTCCTTAATCAGGCTTCATGGGCTGGCGCTCGCATCATCCAAGGTCATAATTGCTCTCATCTTTCATATCTAGTCGCCTTCAATAAACAAAATAGGACAATGGACTCCACATGCGACTGACCTCTACAATCTGCTCATCCTCATCTTCAGCAACGGCGGCAAGACGAAGCTGGGTGACCTCGAGATGTTGCGCACTACTTCCAACATCACTGCGCAGGATTGGGAGGACTTACTGCAATATACCACCCAGGCATGTCATACCACGTTTTCCTGACGCATGCATATAACGTTGACAACAGGTTTTGAGCAACCTCGTGAATTACAAGTCTTTTGGCTTCACCAAGATCATCCCCCGCATTCCAGCTGATAAGTTTGAGGTAGTTGTCCAGAATTCTGCCAACAAAAATGAGGCAATCACCCTCTGGGAGAAGGTAACATCGCCACACTTCCTATTCCGTGCGTCAGCGGCTCACGAATGTTTCGCTTCAGCTCAAGGAACACATATACTCGACATCTCCGGAGGCCAGTCTATTTATTGGCAAGCGGAACCTCGGGCATGTGTCAAACTATTACATTGGCGAGGTGATTGATGACGAGGAAGTGGCTGCGGTTCAAGCAGCAGCCGAGAAGCTGGACATTGATGTATTGAACACTCGGTATGTTGTCAGAAGGGTTGTTGTCCAGCCATATTTGGACTAAGGCCATACGTAGTGTCGTGAAGAATGGCCCTGGCAATTATATCCTTCGGATCGCCTCGGCCAATGCCAAACCTCCGACGACTCACGAAATTGAGCTTCGGGGCGAGAAGGCTCAGCTCAAGGTTGAGTATGGAGATTTCTCGTTAGTCCTCAAGAGAGTAAATGAAGCTCTGCGAGAGGCAAGTATGACACCTTTGCGGCCTATTTGTTATTTACAACGTCCTCTCAGGCTAAGAGATATGCCGCAAATGTGCATCAAAAAAATATGATTGAAGGTTATGTCAAATCGTAAGTCCTGTCGCCGTATGCCGGTTCGTAGTGGAGCTCATGAGGATAGGTTCGAAACTGGTTCCATCAAGGACCATAAAGAAGCCTCAAGGGAATGGGTTAAGGATGTGGGTCCTGTTGTTGAGTCTTACATTGGAGTGGGTCCTTGGGATTTCTTTAATGACGGTCTAACCGACACGATTTTCACGAAGTTCATTGAAACCTACGTGGATCCATATGGAGGGCGTGCCGAGTGGGAAGGTAACTAGATCACTCGCCCTTCATCCAGACAAACTGGCTCATCATCAACAGGATTCACTGCGATTGTGAACAAGGAACTCAGTGCTAGATATGAAATCTTGGTGAACAAAGCACCTGAACTCATTAAGGTCTTGCCCTGGGGCAAGGACTTCGAAGTCGACGTGTTCAGGAAGCCCGATTTCACCGCCTTGGAGGTCGTGAACTTCGCAACTGGGGGTATGTTGCTTTGCTGTCGCTGCGGCCCGTACTGAAAATATTTCCAGGTATCCCTGCCGGCATTAACGTAGGCTTCAAATGTTTACACCGCAATCGGCGCCTAGACTGATTAACATTTTGCATTTCAACAGATTCCCGTGAGACACCGCTTTCGATACCTAGCGATATACGTGCTCTATACTGACCCGACTTTCAGAATTATTACGATATCCGAGAATCAACGGGCTTCAAAAACGTCTCGCTTGCAGTAAGTTAGGGACTGGGCCCAGTCCTGTGAAATTGTGTCTTGCTCACGCGCGACTAGAATATATTGGCAGCGAAAGCACCGAGTGAGAACTCTGGTTGTCGTTCCAGGACGTCCCCTGACAATCTTGATGATGTCATTAGACGAGGAGCTGACTTTCATCCATCCGGACGATGTCGACCTGTACAACGCTTGGGATAACCGAGCATTCGAGTTGCAAGTTGCCAATCATGAGCTATTAGGTCACGGTTCAGGCAAGCAATTTGAAGAGTATCCAGATGGCACCAAGAACTTTGACCCTGAAAAGGTGCTTAAGAGTTTATTATCACTCCAGATTCTCGCTCAGTGTGACTCGCACTGGTTCGTAGGTCACCAATCCTCTGACTGGCAAACCGATGTGCGTTTGGTTTGATTCATATCCATCCCACAAGCTCATCCGCTGACCTGGTACGTGCGTCACAGCTCGTCTTGGTACAAACCCGGCCAGACCCCTGGCTCTGTCCTTGGTGAGGTGTCTTCTTCGATGGAAGAATGCCGCGCCGAGACAGTCGCATTATACCGTGAGTCTGGACCATGAACTGTAAACTCATATCCCCAGCTCGTGTTCACAAATCTGGTCAGTCGTCAGCGAGCCTGAAATTCTTAAGATATTCAATGTACGTGCAATGCTGCATTGCCATCTTGAGGGCCTGGCTCACGTCGTTGATGTTTCTTTAGTACACCGACAAGAAGGATGTAGAGGATATTCAGTACATCACGTTCTTGCTTATGGCTAGAGCTGGTCTTCGCGCCCTCGAATTCTATGACCCTATCAATAAGAAGCATGGTCAGGCCCACATGCAAGCTAGGTATATACCGTAATACGAACTGGCAAGCAGAAATGCTCAATATCACTATCACAGGCTTGGTATCACCCAACACCTCATCCGTTCCGGGATTGCGCGCTTGGAAGAGGTTCGCGACGCCTACGGTACTCTCGTGAACCTTTACGTTCGGGTGAGTTGAAACGACCCATGAAGAAAGCTCATTTCCACTGACCGATCATTTCGTGGGTTCCTCGGACGTGACAGGTGGATCGGGACCTCGTTTTGACCAGAGGCAGAGAGGTGGCTGGAAAGCTTCTCATTGAGCTCCAAGTTCGGAAGAGCACGGCTGACGGTCCTGGCGCACGGGAGTTCTACAACGATCTAACTAAGCCCATCGATGGATGGGAGGGTGAGATAAGGGACGTTGTACTAGCCAAGAAACAGGTTTGGAATCTCGCGGGTACCAATGTCTTCTTTTTCACTGAACCATTGTATTATTTTCAGCCACGCAAGATCTTTATACAACCCAATACATTCCTGGTGGATGGCGAAGTCCAATTGAAGGAGTATCCTTTGACCCCTGCGGGTGCCATAGAGAGCTTCATCGAACGCAATCTTT
Organism: Podaxis rugospora; assembly: GCA_018524415.1. Lineage (NCBI taxonomy): Eukaryota > Fungi > Basidiomycota > Agaricomycetes > Agaricales > Agaricaceae > Podaxis > Podaxis rugospora. The sequence continues at coordinate 34,251 of JAEUWL010000462.1, read as the reverse complement.
GAGGGAAATCTTCTTGGGAATTACGGCAGTAGGGGTTCTGGACTCTGAAAACGAATGTTATAGTCCGGATGGGTCCGTATGTGGTGTGAAGTGTGCTCTAATTACAAAATAGGTGTCAGGCTATTTGCGATATAGGGATATGTGAGATGCGCAATAAATTAATGAGAGAAAGAATTGGTAAGTGGGTTATAACGGGGAAGCCACAGTGTCATGACGTCTCTCTGACCAGTCCAACCACAACGGTTACACTAGGGAGCTGTTAGTGTTTGAACGGAGTCAAGCATAGAGTAAGGCTTACTCATCCTCTTTCTGTGAAAGCCGCGGATCAGCACTACAAAGGGAAGGGAAACAAAAAAATTACATACCCCTCCACGAAAGAACATACCCTGTCTCGCGGCATCTCCTGGTTGGGTCACAAACGTGTCAGGGACCGAGCTGGACTGAGAGAACGGCAGCACGAACTTTCAAAGGGACTGACCCGTGTCTTACTCCTCATACATTGCTGCGAGTACTCGACCATCCGATCAGCGATAGTTTGTGCCATCTCATCCTCTGTACCACCAGCTCGCGCGACTAACCGACATATCGTTGCCATTTCGGAAGGGAACACATTGTCTGAGAAACCATCCGTCTAGGAGGAGATTAGGTAAGATGAATATACTGCACCTTTACAGGGAAAGCGTACGTATGCCACCACAATATCTCCGTCTCTTAACTTGGTTTGGAAGGTATCCGCGTCACTTGGAGAATCTACGCAAGCTCGCGAAAACTTGCGGCCGGCATTTGTAGGGAGTTTCGTAAGTTGTCTGTGGGCGCGGTGAGATAAGGGAACAAATGAAGTGAGGGACTTCGTCTACTTTGGGCAATTAAAGAAGTGTGTCTGTGTTCGTTGTCGGTAGAATATTGACGATGTCCGGATTATTGCGAAACCACTATCTCCTAGACTGATGAATGTCGTGAAGGTCCGTTTCCATATACAATTGTACAAGTCGAGTGACATACTTTGCAGAGCGCAACAATCCATTCGCTGCGTTCAAGCTAATGATACAAGCAGTACTTGAACCTGAATGGTAGGTGAGAGACACAGATATTACGCAATTGACCAAGAACATACCTGCCTGCACCATCTTCTCCCTTAGAACACCATGATATGCAAGATCTAGGCATTCATATGGAGTCATTTCCCAGCCTTCTATCTGTTCTCGTTCCTCATAATCCAGTGTGGGGTCAATCTCGGGTTCGCCTGCCCAAGCGTTTCGAGAATACCGATGTGCGTGGTACATGAGCGCTTGTGAGAAGAGCGATGGATCGACACCACTCTCTACCCAGCCACCTACGCCATCTGCAACGCCAAATGATACGCCCTCCATGACCAGGAAGAGAAAGAGAAGTGGGGTAAGGTAAGGAGGTGACATCACAAGCTTGGGCACATACTGAACCGTTCCGCATCTATTGAGCGCAGGTGTAGACATAAATGTATAAGACTGGGTTCATGGCAACGACAGACCGAAAGTGCCCCGGTGAAAGAAGCGCACCTCTTGCACAAAGAAGAAATCCTCCCCTGCGTCGACACTCTTCACGCTCTTGGGACGAGACAACATTTTGTCCCTCCATGAGCCTATGAGCCCATCCGCAGGAAATGGGACTTTGAGCTTCTTGTCGGCGTCGCGAGTCACCTTTCCCGCCCAACTCGCGCCGATGTGGAATGTATACGGTCTTGGTATATCGGTAGTGGTTGACAAATTCCGTGCAGGTTTTGCACGGGATGGTGCCACGTTCCTTGCAGACCTACGAGCGATTTCGCGCTGGAGTGCGGAGCTGTATGCTGAGGCACGGTTGGGTATACGCATTATGTGGAAAATGAAGGAAAGAAGGAGAGCGGACTTGTCGAAGAGAAACCAGAGGGCAGTGTCACTTCTTTTCAGTGCCTAAAAGTCTTTTTCTTCACTCACTGAAACCGCATCATACCACGTGATGCGACATTATTCATAGCTCAGGTTATCTCAATATCAGTTAGGCAGTGTTCCGGATACTGCGCTTTGCATCGGAGTGGAATAACAAATGTTTAATGTATAGCTGCTTCTAGGCCTTCTTTGATGCCCATGCCGCCCAGTCGAAGTTCCCCTTTCCTCCGCTTTTCGTCTTCGACCTATTTGTATTACCCGACTTCGACGAGGTTGAACTGGAAGTTGTCGATGATGGATCAAGAACCCGTATGTCTCGTCGCTTCGGACACCCCTTCGCCGGATCTGTTGATATGGAACCGCTGCCTTTGAAACCGACCTTCGACGGAGCAAGCGGGGTCCGAGTTAGGAGGGATCTGACCGGGGCCACGCCTTTCTTGAGTTCCCTTGACGTCCGAACTTCAGTGAATTTCTGCTTGCCGGATAAATCCTGTGTCACAGCCTCACTACTCATGTTCTGCTTGACAAGGTCTTGAGTGAACTCCGGAACTCGAAGGGTGGAAATGGGTCGTAGCGGCTTCCGAGTCGATGCACCAGCTTGAGATTCAGTATCACCACCTTGGAGGGGTCGTGACGTTCCGGGCGGTTTCGCGAAGGGATTCTTCGGTGGGTTCTGAAGCGGCTCATACTCAGGACGCGAGCTATCCATCTGTCGGTGTTGAAAAGCCGCCGAAGTCATGAATTGCAAGTCTTCCTGGGCTCTCAACCTTTTGTTATGAGCAACAGAGACAACCACCGGGGCATTTCTATTGGCCCTCATCTCCTCCCAGCGGGCTTCCTTCTCCAGGAGCCCGTTCAGCTCTTCTTCAAGCCAGCTCCATGGCCGCATTGGACGATACAACATCAGCTTGTCGTCGTATTTACCCTTGGGCAAACTCATGGGGACGTAGGTGTACGTTCTCTCCCAGTCTGCATCATACCAGTAGAGCTTCCGGTGATTGGGACGAGTCACAGGAAGCTTGAGATATGAGTAGTCATCAGAACTGTCGTCAGAATTTGATTCACTCCCGTCGAATGCTATCGAGTCTGCATCTTGAACAGAGACACTTTCGCCAGACGGTTCTGGGATTGCTACAGATGTCCCTGGCCGTTTCGGTGGTCGCAGTTCTTGTGAAGATATAATATTGGCGTCATCGTCATGAATTTCATGTAGAGAACTGTTGCTCCTCTTGACCGAATACCCGTGCGACTGTTGTTGTTTGAATGAGTTGGACGAAGTTCGTGGATAATAAACTTACAGATTTTCGCCGAAAAGTCTGTTCACGATCATCCGATGCCCTTGAACTGCGCTCTTCTCCCTCACTTTCTTCACTTCTAGCTAAGTTCTCCTCCTGATGTCCTTCGACCTCTCCTTCCTCCTTCTCTCCTTCCCTGTCGTCCCCACCAACCTCTGAATCACCCTGGTAAGGCCAATCCATCTCAAAATCATCCGAGTATGTCTCAGACCGCTCGCAATAGTCATACCCCTGGGTCTCCTGATACTCTCCATACCAGGATTCGGACGATTTCGCTAGAGAGGATGAAAAACGAAGTCGAGCTCGACTTTCAGCCTGGGCCAAGGCATCCGCAACACTGGGATGACAGAGCTTCTTTACACGAAGGGCGAACTGGTATTCTCTTTTTGAAGAGAATGCCTGGACGTGCCCGTATTGTTGTAATGCTTCAAGAGATGATACCATGTCGGAGGAAAATAGTGCTCGGTGTTGGCTCGGTAGGAACTCGAATTCACCTGACGTAGCCGGGGGATGGCACTTCGTTCCTCGGAGATCTAGATATCGTCAACCCGACGGGCAAAGGATGAGCATATATGCATATACGCACCAACTACGGAAAGGAGAGGAAACTTGGGGAGCGTCTGATAAACAGTATCTTCAATTGCGTTGCAATGTTTAAGACGTAGGATCCGTAAACCCCATGGTCCCTTGAGTCTCCGGGTTTCTTCCAACGGACTGTTGACCTGAAGGGTCCGTGCGAGAGATAAAATTCCATCAGCAGAGAGTCTGGTATTGCTGGCATCGAACGCTGCCAACGTATGTAAGAATCTTAATTTGGCAATGCTGCTGTCCACGAGAGCCAAGCAACCAGGGAGCTCCAATATCGTTATTAGCGAAAAAGTATCTGTGTTCGGTATCCCTTGAAGCAATGGGAGGAGCTCGTCGTTAAGAGGAATGGTATATGTTCGTAGTTCCGAGGGTATATGATCAAAAATCTGCACTATAGTAGCCCACAGGCGTGGGTCCACCTTCGAGATGGCGACTCTGCTTTTCGCGTCAAGACTCGCATTATCAGATAGTCTTGAGGTGGCATGAGTGAGAAACTTGTCTAAGAGGCGGAAACTCTTTGGTGGTCGATGAACTGAAGGTCGGTAAGCGAGTTTGAGAGGGAGTCGAATTTGATCAGGGAACTCGGATATGCATTGGAGACAGAACCAAACGAGGGAAGGCACCCGACCACCTCGCGTGTGCGTCTCTGGGCGTGAGTATACGTCTGCCTGGTTTCTCCAGCGTGAGGACACCAAACCTCCCTCGCCTGCCTCCAGAACTGAGTTCATGACCGACCAGGCGAGCAGAACACAGCAAGTGACTGTTGTGTGACGCATGAAGTTCGCGTAACGCAACAAAAAGATTCTTCCCGTGTGGGACAGGTCCGAAACTGGTCGTTTTTGTTGGTTCTTGCAGGTCTGATTTTTCTTCTCCACATTTAGCTTTTTTCATTTCGTTGCCACAGATTTGGAAGCTAGAGTGATCTGTCTGGCGATATTGGTTGTACGATACATAATCACATTTAATTTCGGCAAATGCAGGTTTTCAGTGGGGTGTAACGCACAACTGGCCGACCGAGCTAGATGCATCCTATCCGCCAACCAAAGGTAAACTAAGGAATGTAGTAAATTACAAGGGGTGTCCTCAGACGCCTTCTTGCGGGTTAGCCTGCGTGCCAAAGACCTTGATGGAGTTGAGGGAACTGAGGTGGGCGGATCCCTCAAATAGAACAATCAGTGTTGCGTGGGAAGCAGTGACGGTCGCATCACAGGTGTCACAGGATCAGATTTGCATGGGTCGCTATACAAAGGTCCATCACCTCCACCTCTGTCACTTCCAACTCTCTTCCTCCTCGCTGGCATCGACGTCTTCCCTCTCTTTACTCCTATCTCTTTATTCCAGGGCATTCCTCTGTTGCCGACCGCCCTTTTGTCCAGTCCACTCTTTTATAGCTAATTAGATATCTCCATCCCTAACGAGTCTACCAGTCGCTATGGCCTCTCCAGGCTATCCCAGGCCAATGGATCCAAGAAGTGGTCCTTACCCACCTCAACCTCAACCTCAAGGCATTCCCCAGCAAGTTCCTCCTTTTTCGGCTCCGCATCGGGACTACGACAACACCTCAGAGTTGGGCGACCACTACAACAACATGAACTCGAGCACCGCTCACTTGACCGGACCTCAAGGATACTATGACCAAAGCAATGGTGCGTGGAATGTCTCGCTAGACAATAGCCTACCAACCTTTTGAATCAGTTTCCGCTGAGTCCGGTGACTATGGTCGCTACAACCCCTCGGTTGACTCGCACGCCAGTTTGCCCAGCGTGTCCCCGTTCGCCGACCCAGGTGTTGGTTCATCTGAGCATTACCCTGCCTGGTCCGCAGACCGCCAAATACCTATGTCAACTGAAGAAATTGAGGATATTTTCCTCGATCTTACGCACAAGTTCGGATTTCAGCGGGATTCCATGCGTAACATGGTGAGTGGAGCTGTTACCACGTTAACGACATCCATTCATCTGTCTATTTACAGTTCGATTTTCTAATGCACCTCCTGGATTCTCGTGCGTCCCGCATGTCGCCGAACCAGGCATTGCTCACTATCCATGCCGATTACATTGGTGGTCAACATGCAAACTACCGTAAATGGTACTTTGCTGCTCAACTCAACCTGGATGATGCTGTCGGTCAAACGCAGAACCCCGGCCTCCAGCGCCTCAAGAGTATGAAGGGAGCGAAGTCTGCTGGCTCCAAGTCACTTGACAGTGCGCTCAACCGTTGGCGCAATGCGATGAACAACATGAGCCAGTACGATCGTCTACGCCAAATTGCACTTTACCTTCTATGCTGGGGAGAGGCGGGAAACGTTCGCTTCGTTCCGGAGTGTCTGTGCTTCATCTTCAAGTGTGCTGACGACTACTACCGAAGCCCTGAATGTCAGAATCGCGTCGACCCCGTGCCAGAGGGTTTGTATCTGAACACGATTATCAAGCCTTTGTATCGGTTCATGCGGGATCAGGGATACGAGGTGGTGGATGGCAAGTTCGTGAGGAAGGAGAAGGACCATGACCAAATTATTGGTTATGATGATATCAATCAACTTTTCTGGTACCCAGAGGGGCTCGCAAAGATCGTCCTTCAAGGCGGTGTGCGTCATTGTGATAAAATTTTATACGAATTTTGACCTCACCTCCCTTTACAGCAACGACTCATAGATATCCCCCCTGCCCAACGCTTCATGAAGTTGGGCAAAGTTGAATGGCAAAGGACTTTCTTCAAGACATACTTCGAAAAACGTTCCACTGCACACCTCCTCGTCAATTTCAATCGCATCTGGATTTTACATGTTGCTATTTTCTATTTCTACACGGCCTTCAACTCACCAAAAGTGTACGCTCCCCGTAATAAGCAACAACCTTCCGCACCAATGACCTGGTCTGCTGTTGCACTGGGTGGTGCAGTCTCCACCGGCATCATGATTCTCGCAACGCTTGCAGAATTTTCCTACATCCCCACCACTTGGAACAATGCTTCTCACCTCACGACGCGACTCATCTTCCTTTTGGTTATCCTGGCCTTGACTGCTGGCCCCACCTTCTACATTGCAATGGTCGATAATCGTCCCACCAGTGCCAATTCCCAAATTCCCTTGATCATCGGCATCGTCCAATTCTTCATTTCTGTTGTCGCTACACTGGCATTCGCGATCATACCCTCTGGCAGGATGTTTGGTGACCGTGTGGCCGGGAAATCCAGGAAATACATGGCATCCCAAACCTTCACTGCCTCTTATCCTACGTTGTCGCGAAGTGCTCGTACGGCTTCGATAGTGATGTGGTTGCTGATCTTCGGATGCAAGTTCACGGAATCGTACTTCTTCTTGACGTCTTCATTCAGCAGTCCCATTGCTGTCATGGCCCGGACGAAGGTCCAAGGTTGTAGCGATAGGATCTTTGGGAATCATTTGTGTACCAATCAGGTCCCCTTTGCCCTGGCCATCATGTATGTCATGGACTTGATTCTCTTCTTCCTTGACACGTATTTGTGGTACATTATCTGGGTCGTCATCTTCAGTATCGGTCGTTCATTCTCCCTTGGTCTCTCCATCTGGACTCCCTGGAAGGACATCTACACTCGCCTGCCGAAACGGATCTATGCTAAGCTTTTGGCTACCGGTGAAATGGAGGTCAAGTACAAGCCAAAGGTGAGTTGATCGTTTTGCAAAGCTCACCAATAGCGCAGCTGACATTCGTTTTCAGGTCTTAGTATCACAAATATGGAACGCCATCATTATCTCCATGTACCGCGAACATCTCCTCTCCATTGACCACGTACAGCGATTGTTATATCATCAGGTTGATGGTCCGGACGGTCGGAGAACTCTCCGTGCTCCTCCTTTCTTCACGAACCAAGATGGCTCCAAGGGCACCTTCTTCCCTACGGGTGGTGAAGCCGAGCGTCGTATCTCATTCTTTGCCTCTTCTCTCACCACCGCATTACCTGAACCCCTTCCTGTCGATGCCATGCCGACATTCACAGTCCTCGTTCCCCACTACTCTGAAAAGATCCTCTTGAGTCTGAGAGAGATCATTCGCGAGGAGGACCAAAACACTCGTGTTACATTGCTCGAGTATCTCAAGCAACTACATCCTATTGAGTGGGATAACTTCGTGAAGGATACCAAGATCCTTGCCGAGGAGTCGGAAGTGATAGATGGGACCGCTAGCCAAGCCAATGAGAAGTTGAGCAAGACCGATGATCTTCCATTCTATTGCATCGGTTTCAAGACTTCGTCACCGGAGTACACCCTTCGCACGCGTATCTGGGCCTCTCTCAGAGCTCAAACCCTCTATCGTACTGTCTCGGGCATGATGAACTACTCAAAGGCTATTAAGCTGCTCTACCGCGTCGAGAACCCTGATATCGTCCACAACTTCGGCGGAAATACGGAGCGTTTGGAGAAGGAGCTGGAGCGTATGGCACGTCGCAAATTCAAGTTCGCTATTTCCATGCAACGTTTCTCCAAGTTCAACAAGGAGGAGCAGGAGAACGCTGAGTTCTTATTACGCGCGTATCCGGATTTACAGATCGCCTACCTCGACGAGGAACCAGGACCAAAGGGTGGAGAAGCGAGGCTATTCTCTGCATTGATTGACGGACATTCTGAGATCGACGAGAAAACTGGGAAGCGCAAGCCAAAGTTCAGGATCGAGCTTCCTGGCAACCCCATTCTCGGAGATGGAAAGTCGGATAACCAGAACCATGCCATCATCTTCTACCGCGGTGAATATCTACAGCTCATTGACGCCAATCAGGACAACTACTTGGAGGAATGTCTGAAGATTCGTAATATCCTGGGCGAATTCGAGGAATACTCTGTGTCTAGCCAGAGTCCCTATGCTCAATGGGGTCACAAGGAGTTCAATCGTTCGCCTGTTGCCATTGTTGGTACCCGCGAGTATATCTTTTCGGAGAATATTGGCGTACTTGGTGATATTGCTGCAGGGAAGGAACAGACTTTCGGCACTATGACGGCTCGTGCATTGGCATGGATCGGTGGCAAACTGCACTACGGACACCCTGATTTCCTGAATGCCACGTTCATGACGACGCGCGGCGGTGTGTCCAAGGCGCAGAAGGGTCTCCACTTGAACGAGGATATTTTTGCTGGTATGAACGCATTCGGTCGCGGTGGAAGAATCAAGCACTCGGAGTATTACCAGTGCGGAAAGGGTCGTGATCTTGGTTTCGGCACCATCCTCAACTTCCAGACAAAGATCGGTACTGGTATGGGCGAACAGATGCTCAGTCGAGAATACTACTACTTGGGAACGCAATTACCTATTGACCGATTCCTAACCTTCTACTATGGCCATCCTGGTTTCCATATCAACAACATCTTGGTCATTTACTCTATCCAGGTTTTCATGTTCACTCGTAAGTCATTTATCCTTTTCTTTCACTATCAGCTTGTAATAAGTGTGTTAGTGCTTTATATTGGTACTTTGAACAAGCAATTGGCTATCTGCCGAGTGGATGGTCAAGGAAATGTGATTGGAGGTCAACCGGGTTGCTATAACTTGATTCCTGTCTTCGACTGGATCAAGCGCTGCATCACTTCGATTTTCCTGGTCTTTTTCATCGCTTTCCTACCTCTGTTCCTGCAAGGTGAGTATTACTCGTGTTGTCGATTATTTCATATCTCACCCCACCCGCAGAATTGGTGGAAAGAGGAACGGGCAAGGCTATCCTTCGGCTTGGAAAGCACTTCTTGTCGTTGTCGCCGATTTTCGAAGTGTTCTCGACCCAAATATACTCCAACTCCATCCTCAGCAACTTGACATTCGGTGGTGCTCGGTATATCGCAACGGGACGTGGTTTCGCAACGAGTCGTATTTCTTTCAGCATCTTATATTCCCGTTTCGCGGGACCAAGTATCTACATGGGTATGAGGAACCTCCTCTTCCTGCTCTACGCCACCATGTCCATCTGGATACCACACCTCATCTACTTCTGGCTTTCTGTCCTTTCGCTTTGCATTGCTCCATTCCTGTTCAACCCTCACCAATTCTCTTATGCTGACTTCATCATTGATTACCGAGAATTCTTGCGCTGGATGTCCCGTGGAAACTCGCGAACGAAGGCCAGTAGTTGGTATGGCTACTGCAGGCTCTCCCGAACGATGATCACTGGCTACAAGAAGAAGAAACTTGGCCACCCCTCGGAGAAGCTGTCTGGCGACGTCCCCCGTGCCAGCTGGCGCTCTGTCATTTTCTCTGAAATTGTCTGGCCCGTCTGCATTGCTATCATCATTGTCATCGCATACATGTTCGTCAAGTCCTTCCCTGATGAGAATGGTCAAATCGCTCCTAGCCCTCTCATCCGTATCTGTATCATTGCGATTGGACCCGTTGTCTGGAATGCTGCGGTCCTCATCAGCCTCTTCTTCATCTCACTTTTCCTGGGACCCATGATGGACTCATGGACTAAATTTGGTTCTGTCATGGCTGCTCTTGCTCACGTTTTGGGATTAGTTGGTTTGGTTGCTTTCTTTGAGTTCTTCGTAAGTTGCATTTTCTATTGCATCACATAGAACATTTGCTGAGTGATATCTCAGTGGTTCTTGGAGCTTTGGGATGCCTCCCATGCCGTACTTGGTGTCATCGCCATCATCGCCATCCAACGAGCCATTCAGAAGTTCCTGATCGCTGTCTTCCTCACTCGTGAATTCAAACACGACGAGACCAACCGTGCATGGTGGACGGGCAAATGGTATGGCCGTGGTCTTGGAAACTCGGCCATGTCTCAACCAGCTCGAGAGTTCATTGTCAAAATCGTGGAGATGTCTTTGTGGACATCAGACTTCCTCTTAGGGCATATCCTCTTGATCATATTGACACCACCCATCTTGATTCCATTTGTGAATAGCCTCCACTCAACAATGCTCTGTGAGTCATCAGCTCATCCTCGATGCTCAACATTCTTGACATTTGTGCAGTTTGGCTTCGTCCGTCGAAGCAGATTCGGCCACCTCTATTCTCGACGAAGCAGAAGAGACAGCGAAGATGGATTGTGAGTAACTAGATCACCTTGAGCTTTTCGTTACTGATGAATCTTCAGGTCATTAAATATACCATCGTTTACGTTGTCATGGTCTCCATGTTAGCAGCTTTAATCGTCCTTCGTAAGTTGATATCACATTGCTGAACCAACCGTGGGCTCATACACTTTGCATAGCTGCTCTCTTCCGGGATCGCATCAAATTCGACTGTGCAATTTGCAGAAATATCTAACCACTCAATGGTCCGGGACCTCAACTTTGTCTCCTCTTTTGATACCCTTGTTGGGCACGAGGCGCACGTCTGTGAATATTCTTTGGCGTTCCTTTCTTATTCCTTGTATTATGGTAATCAGATTGACAATGATATTGTCATTGGATAGGATAGCTCATGAACTTTTAGTCGCAGTGGATTCCGCATGTCCCCTTTTTCTCTTCATTATAATACAGTTTCAGGTTTTGGTATGACAGATGATCAGCGTTTGCAAACCTCCGTGGACGGGACCCGTGACACCTCAGATCTTGAGATCTTGCTAGTTGAATTGCGATAAATCAGCGCTGAAGCTTAAGGAAGGCTTGTCCCAGCCACAAAACTTGCTCAGCTTCCGATATTTTCGCTCCCTGGCTTCGTCACTTCGAATCACAGTCATTCTACCCGGAACAAAAAGAACACCAGAACTCCGGGCTTCCCCCTCCCGCTAACAACTGGTATAATGTTCGGGCGGCACTCTCAGGGTTGCCAATCAGACGCTTGGTTCACCCTACCAAATGCCCAAATCCAAACTCGAAACTTCCCATTGTCAAATCCGCCAACAGCGCTCGATGAAGTCACGTCAAGACCTTTTAGACCCATCGAGCCTCGCCCTAAGATCCCAGCTCTCAGTACCCAGCGCCCACCACCTATCCCGTTGTAAATGTCCAAGAAGGGATCCACTCGGCTTTCAACGCACCCTTTGACTGCAGCTGGCCTTGCACTCCTCAACTGGGCAACTCCCCAGCAGCAGCTCAGAAATCTCGTAGATAATCCTGGACTAGACTTCGTCGAATGGGAGACCTACAGAGATACTATATGTCGGAAATGGGTCACCTTGAACATCACAGTAGGACCTTGCCGCCCTCAAAGACAACCGAACTCTGCTGACGTTGCAGTTGCAATAAGTGCGGTATAATTTTGGGGTGAGTACTGATCTCACTCAAACACATCGAGCATAACCATCCCTTCTAGTGCTATTGCCACTATCCTTTTTTCGGATTACCCCCTCGGTCGAGCGGCCTTCGTCTTAGGAACGATATCGCTACTGAGTGCTCTTATTGCGACTAGCCTTGGTGTCGGGCTGATTCTCGCTCTGTGCGGCCTTAAGGGCTTGCAATATCAGGTCAGTTTCTGTTTTGTGCGAGCCAATCCCAGTGCACTGACTACAATGCGCCATCAAGAGCTTGATGTCGAGACATCCAATCTTGTTTGCAATCGCACTCGTGCTACCACAGGTGAGAAACCCTTTGACTTAGAACGTATTGTTCAAGATGCTTAACTCGGCCTTCACAGACATGGACGTTAATATGCTTTGCGACTTTCTACCTTGCTTGTGCTGTTTGTCTCTGGGACGCTGTTGACAAGTCTTGGTTTCTCAAGGTTAGCCTTGTTACGTTCAGAACAACCTGGCTTATGAGTTGACCACTCAACTGATATAGGCCGGAGTGGCCCTCAGCATATTCGTTATCACCATTCACCTCGCAGGGTTCTTTTATGCTTTGCATACCCCCGGCGAGCTAGAAACTAGTGATTCGCAGCCTCTTACTTCGAAAAAGGATATAGCTCGTCGACAGGGCATCTCAGTGCGAGCGGAGGTTCCTCTTGAGGATGGACAATCTTAGCATAGAACACCTTCACCATGGAGTGATCGTAAACGATGGCTGTGGGTAGACACTACCGACTTTTCGCTTGACGGTCGACACTCTTCATTCATATGTCACACTATATTTCTTTGTTAACCCTCGTTAGTACAACGTTGTAATAATATGTATTAAATGGTCTGGCAGATTGTACAAATGTAATTGTCCTAAGAATAGATGAGGCTGACTCCTGTCAACCCCTGTTTCACAGGGAAAACTAAACGGTTCCGGGGTTGGAATTCGTTTCTGGCACTGGCATGTCGCTCATCACTAATCCATTTGAGACTGGCAGCCAGGTTCCACTACTGCTGCCAAGTGAAGAGGATGCCGCCTGTTGTACTTCTTGGGTTAGGAGGGTGTCCCGTACACGCGCCGATCTTCGGTGTTTCATCGACCCTCCCAGGTAAAAGCAGACACAAGTATTAAGAACAAGAATTCCTCCGAGGACAACAGCACAAATTTTGGCGACATGGTTGCGGTCTTGATTTACCGAGTCCAGCCATACCCAAGCGCCAACTGCCGTGAAGAAGGTAAGGGCTGACCCACCACCAAAGAGAGACGGGGTGCCACACATGTAGTAAAACACCATCGAATGCTTTGTCAGAAGCTGGGCCAACAAAATGACCATCAGTTTCAATTCGTTCCTTTGAAGAGGATAAAGCTTACCTCCAACCTACTTGGGTGCATGCCGATCAACGCCCATAAGCAAAGAAGGTCGAAGATAAGGGAAATGATAGCTGCGAGGATTGAGGCTGCCACGGTGACATAAGTCATCCGGCGTAGGTCGCCATTCGAACTTATCAGAAGACTGGTGTTCGAGCTGGGTAATTGTCTACGTTCAATTGGGCCATTCCCACGAAGACAGTACACTCACGCAAGCAACAAGCCGGACTGTAGTTTGAATGGGTTCAAATACTCTGGATGTACTGGAGAGGTGAACTAGGACTGACCACAACACCTATGTTCTCAACTTTTCGGAGGAGTGCCGCGTGGAGCTTTTCCCAGTTTCGGTGGGATTGGTATCTGAACAATCGAACAATTGGAATATTGATCAGTCAGGTATTGGCGAAGAAGTTATCTTGACGCACATGCGTTCAGTGTCCCCAGAAGCATAACCGATCAGCAGAAGTCGCGCGATCCTCACTATGTGGTTAAATATTCTCGTAGAAATGTTGGGGGAATCGTTGGAAGGGCGGCCATGATTATCTTTCTCCTGGAGAGGGCTGGGCTGAGGATCCGTTTGATTCACGGGAGAGTAGGGGGAGGGGACGAAGTCCATGAGGCGAGGGGCATCCAAAGGTTTGGATATCTCTTTAATGGTGTTGGGAAGTTGCTGCATCCCCGCTGTGACATCTCTGAAATTAATGAGTCAGCATAAGGGAAAGCGATCAACGGATGAGGCACAGACAAAACAAATTTCGCAACCCTTGCCCTCCCTTGCCTCGTTTCGCGACCCTTTGCAATCAGATCAACATCTCCGTCTGCCGCAGACAAAAGGGGATTATGTACGGGTATCTCGGATATCCGTGGTCCTGGCGCCAGCCTTCTACTTATCATGAATTGAAACTTGACAGCTGGACAAACCTGGCATTCTTGCACCAGTGACGCGGCAATCCGCCCTATACTCTGTCACTGCTCTCCTTGATCTTCCCTCGACTTCTTGGTCTCCGATACGGCTACGCCCTAGATTCCTCTAAGCAGTTCTCTGCCCTCGCTATTGCTCGCCAACAGTCCGGAAATGCTCTCAAAGAATCGCAATCCTTCGACCAACTTCCTGTCTACTGGCGCTTCAATCATCCTTCACTGGGTAACTCCTTGGCAAAGACTCGCTAATATCGTCAACTCTCCCGGAGAGGACTTCATTGAATGGGAGCATTTTAGAGACAATATGTGTCAAAAATGGGTCAACCTGAACGTCATGGTGTGTTACTTACCAGTTTATCTCTACGGACAATGTCTTACTGAGATCTTAAGTGCAGCTTGGTCATGGGGTGAGTTCTATTTGGACCCCTTCTATCATTCATCATGAACATTCCGATGTAGAGCCGCTGCAACGATCATCTTTTCGGATTACCCTCTAAGTCCAGCGGGATTTGCCTTGGGAGTAATCTCCCTGTTAAGCAGCCTCATGGCGACTGGCTTCGGGGTTGGATTAATTTACGTGTTGGGTGATTTGAGGGGTTCACGGTATCAAGTGCGCTACCAATATCATCGTCGTAGCACGAGTAATGTCCGGACTAACGTTTGTCGCTTTTAAAGAACTTAATGGAGCAGTCCCCCATTCTGTTTGTGTTCGCGCTGAGCATACCTCAGGTACGATTTTCGGTAGCTCCGAAAGAGGTGCTCGATGAAACTCAAGTATCCATATTTCACAGACTTGGACCTTCGTATCATTTTTATCCTTCTTCCTTACCTGTGCTGTGACTCTATGGGAAGCAACAAACAAGGGGTGGTTGTTGAAGGTTGGTCTGTGTAACGCAATGTCTGTTTCTTGATCCTAATGATTGCTGGAAAATCTAGGCCGGTGTTAGTGGAAGCATTTTCGTCATCGTTGTCCATCTAGTCGGCTTCCTCTACGTCTTTCGTCCAGATAACCCTGACCTACATGACCTAAAGCCACTTGACCCGACAAAACCGAACTCTATCCGACGACGTGTGACGGTCTTTGGGGTGGAAGTACCTCACGGAACCCAGCAACCTCCCCCACCATGAAGGACAGGTTGGGGACTCAACTGGAATATGATACTTGATCCCTTCAAACGAGCCAGTTGTAATATAGCTTTTTCTCCAACGGTGCTTACGCTGGTCGAGCTGCTTGTCTGATTTACGAGGCATGTATCCTTAACGTTCGACTTGGCCAATAGCAGTAGCCAACCCAAGGTGGGTAACAGCAGTGTTGTGCCGTTCATGAGACCTCATGAGGACTAATGAACGGGGTATAACCGATGAGTTTATGCACTGATGGTATCTCAGTACGTTCAGCATGAGCTCTGATCACGATAATCGGTCAAACAAGATTCCAGCCTTTTTCCGGTCACTGTTACTTGACATGACGTTAGACACCCTGTTTCCTTGTTACAAATGTCCAATAGTATCTCCAGTCCCGAAGATTGTGGATGGTGGAGACGGTATTTCACCAAGCATCCGAATGAGGGCGACAAATTTTCGGAAAACATGTGTTACTGGGCTTTGATCAGGAGCTTGAACTCCACCAACTGCGATTTAGATGCCGCAGATGATGTAGAAGACAAGGAGGGATGGGGCTATCCCACTTAATGAAATGGCTGAACAAATTTTTACTATGCTAGTGGGCTATTGATACCTACATTAACTCACTGATTAATTTGATACGATTTTCTCAGACCTTACCTGCGTGGTGCGTGTCATGATTCAGACTTACGGATTCATGAATGACTCATGAACATAAGATGAGTAACTCATGGGTTGGCACAACTCTGGCTCTTTAATAAGATGAGGATAATCTGTATTATTGGTGATATTACCATTACTTTCCGGGTATCCCACTACGGCTTCTGTCAACGATTTTCTACATTGATTGCTTTATGGTGCAATCAATCCTCACAGAAGTCAAACATTGCATCAAGATGTTTAGGTTGCTTTTAGTAGCTACAATTCATCCGATTATGCCGGGACAACCCTGGACAATGCATTAACACCATTGCGCCGGAAGAACGTACATTGACGCCCAACCACCAACATGACATGGATTCACAGCCTTTTCAAAGTTGCCATCGCTAGTCGACCACCATCCTGGACTTTTGGCCCAATATTGTTCGGAATCGGGATTATCCACTCCCGCCAAATACCCAGGACTTTGCCCACGTTAGTGCTTGCTGCATTGCAGGTTTTGTCCTTATCCTTTCCACTATGCATTAGTGAGTATTTCGCAATACTGCCTCTCGATATCTGCTGATAGCGCATAGTTGTCTTCGGAATCAACGACGTACATGATTTTGAGAGCGACAGCCGTAATCCACGAAAAATCGCCAATGGACTCCAAGGAGGCGTCCTTGGACCAGAATACCATGCACTCATTCGCGCCTCTGCTTGTATCTCGACATTCTTCATCATAGGCGTTTCAGTTCTCACTCGCCAGCGGCACAACGTCTTCGCCATACTTTGCCTAGTTTTCTTTGGATGGCAATATTCTTCTCCCCCTCTTCGGTTGAAGGAGGTCCCAGTACTCGACTCCTTATCGAATGGGTTGATAGTGTTCCTCGCTTGGTTCTGTGGATTCAGCTTCTCAGGGCTTGGTTTGTCGGATATACCTTCAAAAGGGCTCATGTTGAGTTTGTGTACAACGGGTATTCATGCTCTTGGAGCCCTAACAGACGTCGATGCCGACGTTGCTGGTGGACAGAGGACAATCGCTACTGCGTTGGGTCGGCGACCAACTGCAGTTTTTAGTGCCCTTTGCTAGTAAGTGTTTTCTTCTGAGCATATTTTTCGAGCGCTGAATCATTTTCCAGTCTGCTGGCCGCAACAACTGAAGAACCTAATTCGATTTTCGGAGTATATCTTTGGGCAGGAACACTCGTCATGCTTGCGCCGTGTTTCAGAGTCGGACTGGCACAACGAACGTTCGAGACTATGGTATACATGTCAATTATCTGTGCAGTCATATGGCTCTGTGTACGCGTTGGGGGTGTCGCGAAAGGGGTGAAGAGAGATTGAATATATTTTAGCGGGCACGTGTTGTAGACCCCAATATGAATCTAATGATCGTGGCTTTCCCATTCGCCCCTTGCGGCGACTACGACTTGTCTTTGCCTTCCTATGGATTACTTTTCAAAGTTTTTGAAGGGAACCAATCAACCTACAACGAAGCCTCCAGTAATAGATCATGCACAAGAATTCCACAAATCATGGACATATGTCAAGGTGAGCAACGTCAACATGCTTTGACAAATGTCATCCGGCATTGACTTCTGCTCTTCCCGAGTCCAGTCGACACTAATGCAACCAGATGAACGACAACTTCTACTAGGTATCAAGACGACGAACGTGCCAGCTCAGCTGCAATCCATGGTGAATGCGTTAGTTTGGGAATCGACACGGACGGAGGAGGGGTAGGTCAATATCCCGAGTCACGTATTCATGGTGGGCTTAGCATATGATGGCAGTGGAACAGGTGCATGTTTGGAGTATCTCCTAAAGAATGGTGTGTTTCTATCCTACCACGACTGGGACAGTCAGTCCTGAACATGCGTAGATGTACTTGGTACACTCGTCCGATTGAGTGAGCCGGATCGACCCTCAGGAATCCAGGCGGAGGTTCTACGTGCGGTACAAAATATGGTTGTCCTACTCGATGAGCAGTTTCTCGTCCATTCCGCTGTGCATAGAGCCGTCCTCAGATTATTACGTACATGTGTCGGGGATGATATCCAGGAGCAGCTAGATGGGCGTTCTCGTGTCATGGGTGCTGCAGGAAATGCTATCCGCAGTCAGCCTTCTGAGTATGAAGAAGACCGTATGTTCTCCTATCATCTCAAATCGGCCCCAACTAACAACTGTTTTCTAGTCGTCAACCTCCTCTGTATCCTATGCAGTAGGATTAGAACATATCGCGAACTGCTGATGATATTCTTCCACGACAGGCACTGGTATCGATCGGAGCCATTATTTGCTGTTGAAGAAGAAGAAGAGGAGGAGGAGGGGGAGGGGGAGGAGGATGAAGAGGATGAAGCAGAGCGGCGGGAGCCTTCTCCAACACCGTCGCAAGGAACCATTACATCTGCCCAGCCGTCCGCCATCCACAAGAAATCGGAATACGAGTTCTTACTATTTAACTACCTCCTTCGTTTCGTTCATCGGGAGGGAAAGATAGGGGAATTCTCCCGTGCTGGCCTTCTGTTCCTCATGGACGTAGCAATGTCTCCAGGTGAACAACCTCAACGTCCAGCAGACACCAGTTCCCGAACCGAGGATCCTGTACCAACCGATCCTATTGTTGATGCCGCTCTCGCTCTTGCCGAATACATCCTTGATGGTGACTTCTCCGAAGTTTTGGGTGCTGGCCTTAGTGCTGTCTATTCCCTCCTTCCATCAAAACTCGGATTCTTCCCCAAGCTCGAAGAAGCTGGCAGTGGGAATACGATGACCGTTGGCGCTACAGGGCCATTAACGCCAGAGATGAAAGAGAGACTGGAACTGGAGAAGGAACGAAGTCGTGCCGTCGGAATCGAGGATGTCAGCAATCCTGACTTCAAACAACGGCTCGATCATTTCCTCAAGTTGTTGGAGTTCTTGCAAGACGTATTGAGACGCAATGCTAAGGAAGACGATATCGATGCCTCGGCGCTGGTGGGCACGGCTATCGCCCAGTCAATACTGGACGCCGTGCGACGCATATTCCTTGAAAACGTGCTATATCCCTCCGTCCTGGAGTGTTCTGATTTAGATGGGAGCGCCGTTGCAGTCATGTCTTATATTGAAGTCATGCTCCGGACGCTTCACGATGGGCCACTCTCCGACCTTTTAGTTACGTTCCTGATTAACGAGGAGAACGACGAACCTCGGCCAAGTCAAAGGCCCCAGGTTCTGCTCAACCTCGGACACACTTCTGGTCCTCCACCCCGTCGGTCAGCTGATGTTGCAGCGAAACGTAAACGACGGAAGAGTAGTGCGATGACGCTACTCGAGATGGAGGCGCCTGATACGAGGAGAACGACGGAGTATTTTACAACCAGTCGGTTCACTCTCAAGGATCTCCTCATGTCAAACCTGCGTTCCAAATCTCAGGAGACCGCCACGGCTGCGTTGCAGTTGCTTCAGACACTGTTACTACGATTCCCCCAGCTTACTGTCGATCGTATCTTTATTGTCATACCTGACCCCCTGGCGACCAGCTTCCCCCTACCCGCACCTCTGTCTCCGGCTGAGCACAAGGAAGAGGAAGAGGACGAAGAGACATTCCAATATCCTGGAGCCGAAAGCAAGCCTTTGCGTTCCGATGATGAACTCGTTTTCACTCAACCGCTAACGACGTATTATACCCATGAACGTGAGATGAATTTGTACATGAATCTTATTTCGCGGGTCGACCCATCACACAGCGGCGATGTATTCAGTACAGGCTACGACTACTACCTCCACGATGCTCTCCTATCCATTCAGAGCCAGCCGGCGTTCCAAGTTGTTGGAGATTTCGAGCAAGACCTTGAAATACGACGGAAGATAAAACACCGTCTCAATGTCAGTGACCCTATCCTTTCCCGTATCCTTGACTCTTTACGCTGCTTCTTTTCGAACACACCCGACTTCAACATTGCACTTACCGGCTTCCTTGCAACATTGGCCCTGCATCCAGATAGGTCATTAGCAGGGTGGTTGACATTCGGGCTGGGGGACGCCCATTCCGAGCGAACTAGAGCTGTAGACTCTATATATGGCAACGACGACGACGATCGATCCATCGATTTCAAAGTCGAAGAGAACCTAGTATACGAGACGAATATCCTTCCCGCGGCGCCTATGGACGAAAACTCGCGCCCAGTAATCCACACCATTTATCATGGCCTTGTCAACCAACTCGAGCGCTATCGGCAATCGGTCGATAACTTCGACAAGTTTCTTCTAGAACGAAGACGAGGGCTTCTTTTCTCCGAGAACCTTACGGATGCGCTTAACCTGACCCTCGATATCTCTTCAGACGATACACTCCAAATCCCCAATCCTGTTTCGTCAGTTCAACAAACACCCACGAAACCGAAAGCAAAGTCAAAAACGACGTCATCATTTGTATCGTTTTTGACCCCAAAGAAACACAAGACCGCACCAACGCCGCCTCAGGTCAGTACACCAGAACCAACAACACCTTCACGTAAGGGCACAAGCGGCACTGGCAGTGCCATTTCTGCAAGCCCATTTGGTTCGCACTATGAGCAGACTGGTTCTATCAAAGTTGAACCCTTTGCAGCGCCCATGCCGTCAAGTGGTTCTTGGACACCCATACAGGCGCAGAAGTGGAATGCGGAAGAGGAAGAGGTCTTCGGGTCTGGGTGGTACGAGCGATCGTTCGAGTCTAGTCAAGCTTCGGATCCTTGGGGTGCTGGCGCTGCTGAAAGGGATGAAGAGGATCAACAGTCGAAGGAGAAGATGATCACACTATCACAATTGCTGGACAATGTCGTAATCCTGGAGGAGAGCATTAAGGAGCTGGTGGCTATCATTCATGCTAGGAGGAGCTTGGGGATAGACTCTATTCGGTACCTATAATTCAGAACTTCTGCCTTGCGATATCGATATCGCGGATATACCCTTTTTCGTTCCGATTACATTCCGATCTTGCTGATATTTGTTTGTCTAGAACAAGATAATACAATTCAATAATAAGGCATTAAATACACGGTAATACTAGCACAACAAAACTGTGAGGTGAAAGGGTATGATGTTTATCAACTATTTGGTGGCGGTCTTTCGTCCTTTCTTCGCTGGTTTGCTCTTTGGCGGTGGCTTGGATGGTTTCGGTTGGTCACCGAACAGCTTCTCCTTTAGTATAGCAAACTGTTCATCGGGTATCTCAAGCGGGACCTTTGGGTTGCCTCGAGCCTTCTTGAATGAAACCTCCCCTTCTTCAGGCTCAACTCCCTCGCGACCACGCTTCTTGCCTTTACCTTCCTTCTTTCCTCCACCACCATACTTGGCGGCAAGCCCATCAAAGAATGAATCCATGTCCTTCGCTTTTTGCTCTTTCCTCCTCAATATAAGTGCTTGCAACGCCGCAGTATCTTCCTCTTCCTCACCCCCTTTGTCCTTTGAACTCTTGCCTTCCCCTTTCGGCTTGCTCCTCCGTTCACCAGGTTTTCCAGAACCATAAAATTCATCCCACACACCCAATTCCTTGGCCAAAGCTTCCGCCTCCTTGGCCTCCTTCTCGCTTTCTTTCTGGCGCACAAGCCGAGCCTTCTCGTCCTTGATACTCTTCTCCCACTCTTTCATCTTTGGGAGCTCACCCTTGTTGATAAGTTCGGTGATGGCGACAATAAACCGTGGCTCATCATCAATGGTGGAGTGAGGAATGTAGGTCATGATTTCGCCAATTGAGCCTTTGGTCTCGAGGTATGCACTTTTCAAGTCTTCAATCTCCTCACTGGACCCTGTTGATGATTAATGATCCATCACCCAGCCAAAATACAATAGATATAGCATACCCTGATACTCCTTCTTCATCTCATCCAGTTTACCACGCGTGACACGCTCGAACAAATCCTCGAAATATGCCTCCCACCCATCTTCGCCCGCAGCGAGGTCGAATCCTTCAGTCGTGCTCCCAGTTTTATCATATCTTTCTTTCCGCTTTTCATCGCTCAATACTGCATACGCGAGACCTATTTGTTGGAACTTGAGCGACGCGTCTGCTTTGGCTTCATCGCTTGCTGCGGCATGTTTGTCAGGATGGTAAACAAGAGCGAGTCGTCTATAGGCTTTCTTGATTTCGTCGGTTGTGGCTTTGCTCGTAAGATGGAGGACTTCATAGAGATCTACAGTGTCCTGATCTGGGAAGAACTGAGAAATAGGGTCTTGGTCGTCCATGGTAGTGGTGGGAGTGGGGAAAGGTTGCCAGTCCATCCGCACAAAGAGAGTGGTTAAGTCACCGTGACGCGCTCACACGTGACTTTGTGTTGGGTTTATTTATTTCCTACAAGCAAACCAACTGCAGTCGGGCCGGGTCGGAACAACGGAGTACAGTCAATAGTTAGAAGGTTCAGAGTATTTGTGTGGAGTTTTCTGGTAGAAGCATGGACGTCACCATAGGGCCAGTGTTTGGTGCAGTCAGTGGGTCTACTGTGGAGAGGTATAATACTCTTACTCAGCTTCAGGAATCAAACCCTCACCTCACAGCAGAGAATTGTGAGGAGTAACCAATGTGGTGGGAGGCCCCCCTACGTGACTTTGTGTGTTAACTAACATGCAGTCATGCTGGTCAAGATTTCGACTCAAGTTAATGACACCTACACAAGCATGAGTGACTCCCATGCAGGATGAAAGGAAGGCCCTGATGAGAAGTAGGTTCTATAATCTATCACTCCAGACTTTGCAACCAAAGCCCTGACATGCAATTGGTTGAATGAGTATTGCTGCATTCTAATGTCATTTGTTGTTGGAGCTTTGTTTTACTTTGGCACCTCTTAGGCTGGGTTGATTAAGAAGGATGAAACAAATTCAGTATGAGAGCATACAACATAAGGTATAAAAGTTTGCAATCTTGAGAAATACATGACAAAGTACAGACAACCAACTTAGCAGTTATCACATATAATTGCATTGAATATAAATTGAGAGCTGAATGGCACCCAAGTCATGATGTTAGATAGTTTCAAAGAAATCAACACAATCTCTGAGTTCTCAGTTATATAGTAGGGGACAAAACTGTTCCAATGTTTTGAACAACTCAACAAATCAGTTAATAACTCAAGTACTACTGTGGCTGTGCACTTCATATTTAAAATATATATATGTTGTCTAAACATGTGCAAAGTACGATTATGTAATCTTCCATTTTGGGACTGCTGTGAATTAATCATTAATTTTAACTCATTGGAACAATTTTGTCCCTCTCTAATTTCATATACAAAATGGGTATTCTAGTACTTGCTATAGCCTCCCTTGGCCCATAAAACTGCCTCAACCCTCCTAGGCATACTCTCTATCAACCAAGGTCCTGAGAGCCTAATGGGCAGAAAGTGAAGTCTGTAACAGTATTTCTCCCTTAGCACTAAGGCTCCAAGGCCCAGAACCAGACTGGGCACCTGCCCTGAATTTCCTCCGTTGGATACAAAAAGGACACACTGGTGGATGTTGTGCTTCAACATTCTTGTCATACCATGTCTCCCCAACGCCAACAAACTCCCTGCACCAACCCAACCCCCAACCCCTTGATGATGGCAGCCTTTGTGTTATGACCTTTGTTATAAACTCAGGTTGCAACTAAGGCAAAGGCTTGAGGATGACAAAGGGGAAAGAACAAGTTGGTAAAGCATAAAGACTATAGGTGCTCTACCTAGGGTTTATATACTACTGAAGGGGCTAGCTAAGAATAGATGAAACAAATGATGAGTAAGACTATGAGTCATGATGAGTAAGAAGGAGAGTTAGAGTGGAGTCATCAAGAGGCTGATACAACATATGAAATACTATGCTCAATCAGCATGTCTAAATATAGATGACACCAATGAGACCATAATATATCTCTTTAGTTGTACTCTAGTTGTATCCTAGCTGCACATTAGCTACTTTAGGTTGTATTCCATACATATTTACTTCATCAAATACATAGGTTATCAACTATCAGTTCTCCTTGCTACTAGTCTTTGACTTTTTCAAAGGACAATCATTGGCTTGAGATGAAGGACACTTGTTTGAGGCATTGTTCTCCAACTGGTTCTAGAGATTCTTTTCAGTATCATCATTCTCTAAAATGTGTAAGATAAGATAGCTGCTGAATGAGGAAATTAGGAAGACAACATACCTAGTAAGTCTGCTGAACCCAATGGGGTCTGAATAGAAGATGTGTTTAGCTGTACAGTAGGGGACAAAACTGTTCCAATGTTTTAAACAACTCAACAAATCAGGTAATAACTCATGTACTACTGTGGCTGTGCACTTCATATTTAAAATATGTGCAAAGTACGACTATGTAATCTTCCATTTTGGGACTGCTGTGAATTAATCATTAATTTCAACTCATTGGAACAGTTTTGTCCCTCTCCAATTTCAAACATGTAACTTTGTTTATTGCTATCAAATAAATACAAATAAAATCATGTGACCATGTGGGGTTATGTATAAATAGATGGGCTTATTTTCTAGTGTCAAATTACCCTCCACCCAACTTTTATTCTATTATGTGCTCTCTATCTGCTACTCAGATCAATAGGGTTCTCTCCTACCTAGATAAAGGGGAATCTGCCCCCCACATTGCTTCCCTTACTGGTCTGGGGGTCAGTACTATCTCTAGACTTTGTTCTAAACACAGGTCAACACTTTCAAAGTCTGTTGGTGGTCATCTATCCAAGCTTTCCCCCTCCAATATCTACTATGCTGTCTGCCTCATTACCTCTCACAAGGCTGGTACTGCCACCCAAGTTACCAAACCACTTCGAAATGTTATCAACCAACCTCTCTCTGCTAAAACAGTTCACAGGGAACTAAAAAGTGCAGGAATAAAAGTGGTAGTCAAGCAGAAATAACCTAAACTCACAACTGTTCACAAGAAGAAAAGGCTGGAGTGGGCAGAAACATATCTCCACTGGACCCTGGATGACTGGAAGAGGGTAATCTGGACAGATGAGTCCAAAATTGATCATTTTGGATCAGATAGGAGAGATTGGGTATGGAATTAGGCTGGAGAGGGGCTGAATGATAGGTTAGTACAAGGATGTTACAGACTTCACTTTGTGCCCATTAAGCTCTCAGAGCCTTGGTTATAACCCAGGTTCTGTGGATCCTATTCAGTTTAACCTCTTTCCTGTCTCCATTGGGCACCTTCCCTCTGGAAATATTATTCTCCATACCATTCCCTTTATCATTCCTTCCCATCAGAATTCCTGTCTAAGTATCATTTCCTCTTTCTGTTTATCCATGGCTATTCCCTTTCCTATGATTATCATTTGCCTATCTAGGCCTTACCCACTTATCTGATATTTCACCTCCACTCCTGTCCAATCAGATAACTGGATGCCATATGGACAGGCTCCCCATCCTCATGAACACCATCATGGATATTAACTCACATGTTGATTGTGTTCTCCTTTGAGTGGTTAAGAATAATAACACCTAGTTACTACTCTCCAGACTTTATCCTGACTGACAGTATAAGTAAGATTACAGCTATCTGTAATAGTCAGTCAGAATATGTTAAGGACTGATGCTGGTGCAGGGGGTAGACTGCAAGCAAACAGAGTCAGACATTTGTGGACCAAGGGTAGATGAGGCCTTGGCTTCAACTTATGTGTTGTGCCCCTCCAGTACTGTGAACAGCCTCACTTGGCCAACTACAGAACTCAAGCAGATGAATGGACAGGGAGTTGGATGGAGACAGGACAAGCCCAGATAGAAGGTGGACTTATAGCAGACAGATAGAAGGAAGAGGGAGGAGTCCTAAGTTGATATTCTGACTGGCTCATACAGATGGCTGTAGTTCTACTTATATACTGTTGGTCAGGGTGTAGAGACTGACAATTGGTTGCTCATGAAAATGGCAACCTCATGTCACTCTCTTACTAATCCTAATCATGGAATGTACCCTATTGGAGTGCCTATTGTTGAGCTGCCATCACCATATTTGGGTTCCACTATTTGAGTTTCTAAATCTTATCATCACCATGCCTATGTACATTCATTCCTACATTTCTTCCATTGTTGCTAGCCCCATGATCATACGCTCAACTATTGTCTTATGTGTATTGGTTTTCAAGTAGTCTCATCTCATGAGTTTCGCTTGCATTTCAGCCTATTCCTCCTCTGTCTCACTCTCCCTTTCTCCCTCAGCATTTGATATTGTATACCATCTGTTTCACTTTCAAATTTCCATTAATCTTCATGGTTTATTGTTTTATTGCATTCCTTGGCCAGTTTCAGCTTAGGTACCTTCCGTTTTGCCTCATCTATGCCCTCATATTTTCAGATTCCTGTTCAGATTTGTAGTTTCACTCATATATAAAGAGAAGCTCACCATGTATTAGGAAAAATCATATACCTGTATTTGACATCCACCTTGCTGTCCAAAGTTCACACACAAGTTCTGTTTGCTAACCTTTATACATTTTACTTTGTTTTATTTTCATTCATATTTCTGTCTTTTCAGCCCCTACCTCTTGTTGTTTGGTTACGAAGTCCAGTAGTCATTGGATTTGACTGCGCTCGCCCTTTTCTAAACCTCTAATGGAGGTTATTTCTCTTCAAGGATAAAGTCTGGAGAGTAGTGACTAAGTGCTATCATTCTTAACTGCTCGAAGAGGACAAGATCAACATGTGAGTTGATACCTGTGATGGTATTCACAAGGATGAGGAGACTGTCTGCAAGGCATCCAGTCATCCAATTGGACAGGGTCAGAGGTGAAATATCAGGTAAGTGGGTAAGACCTGGATAGGCAACAATAACCATGGAAACAAGGAATAGCCATGGATAAATGGAAGGAGGAATGAAACTCAGACAGGAATTCTGATTGGAAGACATATTTGAAGGAAATGGAATGTAGCACAGCCCTACCAGAGGGGAGCTGCCTGACAGAAACAGAGACAAGGTTAAACTGAATAGGATCCATGGAACCCAGGTTGTAACCAAGGTTCTGAGAGCCTAATGGGCACAAAGTGAAGTCTATAATAGTATTTCCCCCTTAGGGCTGAGCCACTAAGGCCCAGAACCAGACTGGATACCTGTCCTGAATTCTCTCCACTGGTTTAAAATGAGTGCCCTCAGATGGCAGATTTCATTCCCTCATTATGTTGCCATCCAACCAACAGTCCTCTAATGCCAACCCCCCATTTGACCCTGTGATGATGGTAGCCTTCACTGCCTTCTACCAGCAGTGGCAAAGTGGCCACCCAACACCTGCGCCCTAGGAGAGCTCCACACTGGAGGTGGGCACAAGTAGGAAGCACAGAAGGGTGACCAAGGCAGAGATGGAGACAACAGAGGAGTAGGCAGAGAGGAAGCAGAGGAAGGTGAAGAAGGCAGAAGAGAAGTGGAGACACAAGGAGGTGGAGGAAGAGGAGAGGAGGAAATAGGAGGAGGAGAGATGGGCAGTAGAGGAAGCTGAGGCAGAGTAGAGGAGGGAAGAAGAAGAGAGAGAGCAGAGGGTTCAGGAGGAGGTGGAGCAGGTGCGGCGAGAGCAGAAAAGGAAGAAGAAGGCAGAGGAGGAGAAGTCAGAGACAGAGACAGTGGCCAGGAGGAGGGCCAAGGGGAAGGTGAGGGAGGTCCCAGTGGACTCGGATGCAGACCCGGACATCCAGATCATGGATTGTCCCATGGGTTCGCATAGGCAGCTTCCCATAAAGATGAGAGGCAGCAATATCTGTTTCTGCTGTAAACGGATAGGGGGTAATTGTCAGCCCCATCAAAGTAAGTTGTCATTCATCTGGTATTACCCTACTAACTCCTTTGTAGAAGACAAAATCAATTTGTGTGCCTGGTGCTATGTGAAGAAAGCCCAGTGTGAGCTATTCCTCATAGAGGAAACAGTAGACTGGGAGAATCCACCTCCAGTCTGCCCTATTCCTCACATCCTCAATCCCTTTACAAGAGATGGGAAGGACATCATGAAGTTGGAGGTTAGGATAATCTGTGCCCTCCAAGGCATGGTAAGTGCCTATGTAGAGGATGGGGTTGGCAGCAAGCTAACCCAAGAGTATGGTAGGTGCTGTGCTATGGCCCATTGAGCAAAAAATGGGTTGCATTATTTACAGATTTCACTGAGACTCTGATAGAGGCTGTCTGTGCCTTGACCATGGAGATTGCTGCACTCCAGAGGGTGCAGCAGGAGAACAATGCCCTTCTAAGGAAGGCATTTGACATTTTGGAAGAAGAAGTCCCATGTGGGTATGTAGCAGATAGGGGCAACTTGGACAAGGCAGAGGAGGAGCGATGAGAAGAAGGCAAGGGTGTCCAGGATATGGACATGGAGGACAGGGTGGAGATGGAGTTGGCAGAGCCGGTGGAAGCAGAGGAGGAAGAGGTGGTAGGTGAGGTAACTGGAGGAGAGTCCAGACTGGAGGATACAGAGGCAGAGAGAGAAGACAAGGAGGAGGCAGAGGAGGAGTCAAAGGGCAGAGAGGCAGATGAGTAGTGGGTCTACCCTCCTGTAGATAAAATTTTTTGGGACATTTATATTAATATATATTTCTTGAGTGTGATGCCTCTAGTGGTGAAAGAAGTAAGATCATAAATCAAGGCAGAGAATAAGATAAGGGACATTAGAGGGAAGACAGAGGACCTGGCTTGTCAGGATAGCTGGCATGGAAGTTAGTTACTAGCTCTTGTGCATGTTCAAGTTCTTTAGCATTAGCCAGCTAGACTCCTCATCCATTCCTTCATAACCAGCCTAAATGACCTTGTACAGGAGTGGACATGTCCGGCAACATCAGTCAATCTTGGAGTCTACAATTCACTTGATCTCATACTCAGGCTCATCATCAATGATGACTGGAGGTGGAGGTGGAGGGACACAGTTGGGAATGAGGTTGGGAGTAGAAGGCTTGAGCATGGAAACATGGAAGATGGGGTGAACAGCATGCATAGAGTTGGGAAGCTGAAGGGTGAAGGAATGAGAACCAGCATGAGCAATGATCTTGTATGGGCCTAGGAACTTCTTGGACAGTTTCTTTGAAGGTCTAGTAGTCTAGAAGTATTGGGCTTTGACAAAGACTTTGTTGCCAATCTTGAAGTCTGGAGCAGACTGTCAGTGGGCATCAGTGGACACCTGATAATACTCCTGGGCTTGGGTAATTTTAGTTTTAAGGACAGAATATAAGTTGTTGAGGTCAACCACAAAGTCTTGGGCCTGGATGGACATGAGATCTCATTCAGGATGGACTGAGATGGCAGGATGATAACTTTTATTAGAAAAGAACAGAGAGACACCTGTAGTAGTACTAGATGCATTGTTATAGGTGAACTCTGCAATGGGAAGCAAGTCAGCCCAATTGTCCTGCTGATAATTGCAATATACTCAGAGGTATTGTTTGAGCATCTGGTTGGTCCACTCTGTCTGTCCATCACCTTCTAGATGGTACCCAGATGTGAAGTGCAACTTCATGTCTAGGGCCTTGCCCAAGGACTGGAAAAAGTACAAGATAAATTTGGAGCCATGATCAGATGTGACATGAGAGGGAACACCATGCTTCGAAAATACATAGAGGACAAATAAGTGGGTGAGCTCAGCAGAGGTAATGGTGTCATGTGTAGGAATGAAAATACTTTGCTTAGTTAGATGGTTGATGATTACAAGGATGATGTCAAAGCCAGAGGACTTAGGAAGCTTCTCAATAAAGTCCATAGAGATAGAGTACCAAGGGTGATCCAGGATAGGAGTTGCTTGAGGTTTCCATATGGTCAATAACACTGTGACTTACTCTGCATATAGGTTATGCAGCTTTTGCAGAAGTCCTTGATGAAAGAGCAGACATTTGGCCAGATGTAGTCATAGTGGACCAATTCTAGTGTCTTGTTCTGACCAAAATGTCCAGAAAGCATCTTAGTTAGATGGTTGATGATTACAAGGATGGTGTCAAAGCCAGAGGACTTAGGAAGCTTCTCGATAAAGTCCATAGAGATAGAGTGCGAAGGGCAATCCAGGATAGGGAGTTGCTTGAGGTTTCCATACAGATAATGACACTGTGGCTTACTCTGCATACAGGTTATGCAGCTTTTGCAGAAGTCCTTAATGAAGGAGCAGATGTTTGGCCAGGTGTAGTCATGGCACACCAGTTCTAGTGTCTTGTTCTGACTGAAATGTCTGGAAAGCATATGGTCATGCTTATACTGAAGGACTCATAGGCAGAGGTCATTAGAGTCAGGGACATAAATGCAGTCATTGAGATGGAGGAAACCATCCAAGTCCATAGACCAGTGACCTTAGGGATTAGACATGTGCTCAGTGGCAATAGGATTGGAAGGAAGGGCAGAGAGCATGTCAATGTATAGCTGCTCATAGTCAAGGACCACAGCTGCTTGGAGGGAAGAGGAAAACAGGAAGGTAGCCCAGACAGTGGATGCAAGTTGTTCTCAGATAAAGACTGGTCTGAGATTGTGAGGATTCACCATGGCATAGCCATTATTCCCCCCTTTAGGATAGATGTCCCATCATCTAGTCAATACATCCAGTTTCATCCTAAGGCATCTGGGGCAGAAGCAGATGATGAGATTGAACTGTGACAAGTACTCTGACCAGTGAGCTTGGCGATGGGTCAGAACCTTAGTAGTTGAGAAGTACTCAAGGTTCTTGTGATCAGTGACCATGTTGATTGGTAAGGCAGAGCCTTCTAGGTAGTGTTACCAGACCCAGAAAGTCTCAAAAATGGCTAGTAGCTCTTTGTCATGAGTGTCATAGTTTGACTTGGACATATTGAAGGTACAAGAGTGAAAAGCAACAGGATGAATATCACCATCTGGAGCAATGATGGAGAGGATGGCAGCCAGGGCATGATCTGATGTGTCTGTCTCAATGATAATCTGGAAGTCCAGAATCCAATGAGTCAAGACTGGAGCCATGGTAAAGGCTTTCTTGAGTGTCTCAAATGCTATGTGACACTCCATTATAAAGGTCTAAGGAACACCCTTGCAGGTGAGACAGTTCAAGGGAATTACAATGTCAGAATAACCATGGATGAAATGGTGGTAGAAGTTTGCAAAGCCTAGGAAGGACTGGATGTTCTTGACCTTCTTTGGCTTGGGCCAGTCTTGGATGATCTTGACCTTCTCTTTGGACATCTTGAGACTGTCCAGGGACAGGATGTAACCAAGATATTTGACCATTTCTGAGTGAAACTTGCATTTGTCTGCTCATGCGTATAGGCTGTGCTTGTGGAGCTGGCAGAGGACTTCCCGGATATGCTCCTTATGTTGGGAGATATCATCCAAGTAAATTAGGATATCATCAAGATAGACAGTGATACAGACATCTAGTAAGTCACTAAAGATGTCGTTCATGAATCGCTGGAAGGCTGCAGGCATATTAGTAAGTCTGAATGGCATAACCATCCATTCAAAGGACCCATAATGGGTCCGGAAGGCAGTTTTCCACTCATCTCCTTCAGCAATCTGGACAAGGTGGTAGATATGACAAAGGTCTATCTTGGTGTAGATGCAAGCCTTGCGAGATGAATCCAGAAGGTTGGAAATCAGGGGAAGTGGGTAATGGTCTTTCTTGGTAATCTTGTTGAGTCCACAGAAGTTGACACAAAGACAGAGAGAACCATCTTTTTTGTAGATGAAGAGGACCAGGGCACCATGTGGAGAGGTAGACAGGTGAATGAAACCAATGGACAGGTGTTCATCGATAAACTCTCTTAACACTTCCAGCTCAACCTGGGATAAGGAATAGATAGTCCCAATAAGAGGACTGGCACCTTCTTTCAGGTTGTTTTTAAGGTCATACAGATCATGTGGAGGCAACGGATCTGTGCAGACCTTGCTGAAGACATCAGCAAATTCATAATAATCAGAGGGAACATTTGACAAGTCAACAGGCTTGGAGGGCTGAGTAGACCCAGTGGAGGCAGATGGAGGGCAGATATTAAAGGTGAAGGAAACTGAACTAGGCAGGCATGATGCATGTAGGAAAGGTGCAGTGCCAATTAGACTGATATGGGGATGGAATGGAGGTGAATCTGATAAGACAGGTGCAGGGGTATGATTGGAGGTGGAGGAAGACAAATCTGGGTGGACTGGATGGGTGGCAGAGAATGCAGCATAGAGGGCCAGAGCAGGGGTTGGAGTATATTGTTGTGGCCAGAAAGATATACTGTTCAAGACCCAATCAATCAATGGATTGTAGCAGGTGAGCCAGTTGTGACTGAGAACCATAGAACAAGACAAGTCCAACCAGGTGATATAACAATCCAAAGTCATTGATTCACCAGTGGGAAAGGTAACAGGAAGTTTCACTAGTTCAGTAATATATGAGTTTGAAGAGCCATCAAAAAGTCAGAATTCCATAGGGGCAATATGGTAAGTAGAAATTGAGCAATCATGAACAAGGGAAGAGTCTATGAAGCAATATGTAGAACTACTATCCACCAGAGCAGTCACAGTCCTATTGGATGTAAGCAGATCAGAGGCAGACATATGGACAAAAAACAGGGAGGAAAGGGGAACATGAAGGGCATGAGGGTTAGAAAGAGCAGATGCATTGAGTTGGAAACTCTCTGTAGCACAGATGAGTTCAATGCAGTCCTCAGTCTGTGTGGAGTCCTGAGGACTGCCCTCTATTTTTTTGAACCCACAGAGGGATTTGAAGAAGAGGGATTCTTTACTGGAACCTCAGCTGGAGCTTGGACCTGATGGCCCTTAGCTTTTGGATTGGAGGCAGACAGATCCGGAGAAGTACCAGACCCAGATGCCTTGCATGGGCAGTTGTTTACCTAGTAGTTGGCTTCACCACAGAATATGCAGAGATTGTCATTGAAGCATCATTGGTGTTCTAGGTATGTGAGCTTGCTGTTCAGGCCTAGTTTGTTGTCTAGAGAAGTCTTTGGAGCATTTCTGGATGTATTCAGACAATTGCCAGACTGACTGGAGTTGGGAGGGAGTCTTGTAGAGGACAAGTTAGGCTTGCTATTGAACTGATTGCTAGGCTTCCTTGGATTAGGGTCACTCCTTGGGTGCTATGCAGAATGATTACTATGCCATTTTCACTCGTGCTGCTGCTCCCAGTGATGTTGGTTGATAAGACTAGTAACCCTCTTCATTTCATCCAAGGAATTAGGCTTGCTCTCAGCCCAGGTGGCAATCAGGTCTTGTATATGATCTGGAAGTCCCTTGTAGTAGTGATGGCAGAGGACCAAGTCCAGCCAGCCAACTAAACTAGCCAGGCAGTTGAACTCAAGGTCATACTTGAGAATAGGTTGGTTGCTGGCCATCCAGAGTGAATCCAGCTCCTCAGCAGCTTTCCTGGAGGGATCTGCCAGTCCGAAATAGTTTTCTATTTCCATGACAAAGACTTCCCAGCTATTGAGGAGTTCATGGTCTAACCACTTGAGGTCCTCGGACGCAAGGATGGTCTGAAACCAGTCAAGTACAGTACTAGAGAGATAGGTGATAGTGAAATGGATTTTGGATGGGTCATCTGGGAATTGGTGTGAGTTCAAGGTGAAATATAGGTGACATTGGAAAACCCATTGGTGGATTTTAAGGGGGTCTGAGCTATCAAATGTGTCAGGTTCCTGGACCTTAATGTAAGTGGGGTTTGTTGGTCCAGTGGAGTTACTGCACTCCAGAGAGTGGAGGGTGTGAGAGAAGTAACCTAGGGCAGTAGCTAATGACTCCTAGGGTTCTGGGTCATCACCCTCAACTGCACCAGGTTCATTATTACTGACATCACCATTGTTCATGGGGTCCAGAGATTCTCCAGTGCTTCCTCACAGATGGTCAGTAGAGGGTTGGTCCTGAAAATAGAGATAGAGAGTATCAGTAGTAGTAGACATAAGGGTAGAAGATTGTTGTTGCAGGTCTGGGACTGAAGAGTAGACACAATCTGTATGAGGAAGGATGGGTTCTGGAATGGGAGTCCCTTGAGCTCATGCAGCACTTCGAGTTATAATTGGCATAAGATGGAATGATATCTGAGGTAGGGAGTCAGAATATACTGTTAAGAACTGATGCCAGTGTAGGGGGTGGACCATGAGTGGACAGAGTCAGACATTTGTGGACTAAGGGTAGACAAGGCCTTGGCTTCAACTTATGTGTTGTGCCCCTCCGGTATCATGAACAGCCTCACTTGGCCAACTACAAAACTCAAATGGATGAATGGACAGAGAGTCAGATGGGACAGGACAAGCCCAGACAGAAGGTGGACTTGTAGCAGACAGATAGAAGGAAGAGGGGGAGTCC